>OZ023333.1:23369841-23389841 GCA_964007535.1 Brachyptera risi | reverse complement strand
ATTGAACTTTGCAATAACAACACTATCACAACTTGACAACTATAAACAACTTGATTGTATTTAAAATATCGTTTTCTCCCGGCCGGATCAGAAATATAATATCTTATACCGTTCAGAAGTTATAAAAAAGGATATTTCGCTAAATCGACTCTTGTGCGCTTTTAAGATAATAATATTTTGTCATCATTATTTTTCTTAGAAGCATTTATTTACCGAAGAATAATAATTACTAATACCTATTTCAAGCTGGGAGAGGAAAACTGGGCAGAAAATGGGTCTGAAAGTTCAGGGACGACATGGACCCCTATTCCTGAAAGTTCTCACTTGGTGAGATGAATCACTTTTTAGTCTATCTCACTAAAATGGCCGTTTGGTATTCCTGAAATTCATTTATGTCACTTTTTTTCGATTTTAGTGACTCATCTCACTTTTTCTTACCACCTTTCAAAAAGGTGGTGAGAGAGCCAGCGAGGTCGGTAGTCACTTAATTATCTTTGTGCAAAACGATTAAATGGCCGCCGCTTTTTACATTTTGAACAAGTTATTCGCGGAAGATGATAATAATACGGTTAAAATATACAACGTGAGGCGTGATGTCTTCGAATTAACGGACCGTATGTTTCAAGCAAGATTCAGACTACCCATAAATCTTGCCCGAACTCTAAATAGATGATTTGGAACCGGTAATGGGTCCACCAAAGCGATCTCCGTCACTCACGAATACAGTCAAGGTAAGATCAAAATATGATGTTTTTTCCTTAATTAACGTACTAATCGTCAAAAATAGTGTATCAGAAGCAATAGGCTAATTACAGTCATAGCCTATTAAAATTACTTGAGCGTTAAAGTCTTTGTCATCGATTTTAGGCCTAGGTTTGTATGACTTGAGTTGCTGGCCTAGGGTATGCCTAGGCATTAAGTATATAGTGTTTACTATATACTTAATAGCCTAGGTCATTGATTTTGTAAGGTTCCTAGGCCTAGGCCCTTGTGTATTGTAAAGTCAATACCTAGGACATTAGGATAGGCCTGGTGTCATACACATGTCCTAGTCTATAAGGCCTAGTAATTTCAGAGTCATAAACCCAGGGTTGAGCTATACTGCCTAGTAAAGAATGGCAACAGAGTGTATTGTAATTTGTAATCTACATTATGTGTATAGTGCATTCCTAGGCCTATGCTTTGAAGGTACTGCTACCGGTCCATGCATTATTGAAACTTAGCTTCAGTATTCCACACCTCTGTGGTATTCCACACCATCAAAATTACTCACAAGCTCAAGTATGGGTAGGCCAAGGCCTAGGCCCTACTGTAATATAAAATGCCAATCCCCGATGACCGGGATTCGATTCCCGCCATGGTCTACCATTCTGACAGATGTTTTTCATGTCTTCCCTGTGTTGTGTAGGAGATTGAACAACTAGGCCTAGGCAATACGATAATCTTGCATCTCATTATCCCATCATCTCATTCATCATTCACTGATGTCACAAGATCTTGGCTATCAGTAGGCCTACAGTGATACAGTCCATCGTTGAACCCAGAAGAATGAATAAATACATTAATAATAATGATAATAACCCTTATTACCAGAAGACTGTACGTCATACAGAATGGTAATTGTCATTATTATAGGATAAGACACAATATATTCAGTAATGAGATAGTCAATAATTAGTACATTCTTTGTTCTTAGGTGTTTGCTGCTCTTCGGTTCTTTGCCGAGGAAAGCTATCAACTGGATATCGGGAGGCGTTCCAGTCTTGTTACGGACATAACACTCGAATATTTCACTTGATTCAGTTGATAATAATTTTGCAGAATTAATATAAACTGGTGTAAAATCATTTGCGTGTCACAAGCTGAATGAGTGAGGGTAAAAAGACGGTGGAATATATGAAATTGTAAACAAAATATCGGTGCGACCAAATTATTGTAGGCAAAAATATCGTGAAGACCCAATGCTCGCGGACAAAAATACTGCGCCGATTTCTTTTCTTGATTTTTTCTTCGGTAGGCCTAACCTGATGGAATTAAACAATTTCATAGGCTATTGGGAAACTACGGTCATGTTATAGTGTAGCTCGTGAAAACTTGTATTTTTGTGCTTCTAATGCTAAAGCAAGCAGACGAAAGAAACTAAACCAATCGTTTTCGTAGTCTAACGCGCTTCTGGTTCGGTACCGGTATGTGTATTCCATCAAAATTATGCATCAGCACACACTGTAATGCTGTTTCTTCTTCATTTACAATCCAAACAAAAAAAATCCATTTTTATATTACGGAAAGTACGGTCAATTAAGAGAGTTCCTGGCGTGAAAGTTTACACGCCTGGTAGACGTCTGCGGTATCTCGGCTTGAAAGTGCACAGATTTACCAAAAAGTAGCTCAAACTCATCTTCTGGAGTTATCGTACTGGTTATACTCATCCTGTTTGATGAGCCAACTAATATGTGAATGTGAAGGCCCATTAATTCACATTTATATTTTCTCAATTCAACTAATTAAACTAAACATACAACTTGTCACTTCATTTACACATACCTCGTAGGCCTATGGTAGATAATCAACAAATTGATAATTATGCCTGTTTGAACTTTTTGGTTGGTTGAGAAAACAAATACTGGTAGGATGTATTGAAATAGGAAATATGATCAATAATAAATTCTAGTGCCAATTCTCTATTGTATTGTATTAATTTCACTATATTTTTATTATTTCATAACCTTCAACTATCCTGATTGAAATTTAATTTGATCTTTGAGTTTGGTAATACTGTTAGGTATTATTTAGGTCTACTCACTATGAATTAATAAATATGATTGATTGAAATCAATGTTGCCTGTCGGTGTCAAGAAGTTAACGGTACATCGATTGATCAAGTTCACCAAAGGTGCAAGCTGTACCTACTACGTTGGTTCCAATGCTCAACCATTCACCGTACAGCACAGCACGAACTTTACAACATCGTTTCAACACATCGATAAATACCGGTAATAAGCCTCTCTACGTTACTCGGCGAGGGAGCAGAGGACGGACAAGCTATTACTATCAAGAATTCCACGTCCCTTCTCTTAGAACCCCTCTTTTTACTGTATGGCAGTGTAGGAAGGTGAAACCTAGCTAAAATAATGATGTTGATGGTTAATATAAACCATTGATCACGCTACGAGGTAAGCTGGTGGTGTTGTGAATTTGTCTCTGAAATAATCAAACTTTAGGCCTACTCTCTCAAATTGCCCTTGTTGCCTCTCCTGATTTGGCATCTCTGGCTCCAACGTTCCATTCTCCTGAACCACATAATGCTGGATGGCTGAGCTGGTTCGTTATCTGACGAGGAGGAGGCACTCTAGGAGCAGCGACAATTTAATGCACCGAATGAAAATGTTCTTTGGGATCATGACACTTTTATGAATACAAAAAATGAACTACATTCTTGTGTTCAATTTCAGATCTACAATGTAATATCACATTCTAGTTTTCTATAAATTATTCTTTAGACAGTGATTACTTCTTGTTCAACAAGAAAAAATGTTAGTTTTTGTTGTAACGACAATAACCGTAGGCCTATGCATGAATTCTACCAGGGAGAACGGTAATTTAAACTTCACTCCAACGGAAATGAGAAATGAACCATGTCGGTTTTCAACACGACTGTACGCGTCCATGGTGGGTGTATTAATATTGTATCAAGGTGAAGCTGACCCAGTCTATACCTGACGAAGTTGAATACTGACACTGTTGACCACATAAAACTGCATGTATTTAATTTTGGTGTTGATATAGAGAGTCAGTGAACATTCTTGATTTAGCATATGGACCTATTGTGTGCTTTCCAATAGATTTTAGATTTTTAAATATAGGATACATTAATTTTGTTGTCGAGCATAAAATCAAATGTCCTATCAGATTTGAAGCAGAATGATGAAATGTGATGATGCGTATCCCAAACTCAACAACGTCGTGTTTCCTCTAATCAAGACTTCCCCCGGTAAGGTGCGCAATGCACACTCCGACGTCAGTCAGCTGAATGTTCGGTGGAGAACCCATGTCTAAAATAAGTTTGGAAGTTATGACCAATGATAGGGCCCACATAAGAACTATTAGACTACTCCTACCAGTTCATTTTCATTATTATTGTATTTTCATATTCTATATTATTATATAATATTCCAATTATTATTATTTATTTTAATTATCATTTTATACATTGAATTATGAAGAACATTTTCATTTAATAACCCTTTCATGCCTGCATGATAAAAGTTCCATTTTCACAATTTTCCCCTCAATTTCATATCAATTTACTGATTAGAAGAAAGTAATTTTTCTCTTTTTGATTCGTTCGTCCCGTTTGGGAGATACAGGGTGTGATCATATGGTAACGCTAAGCAAATCTGGAGCCAGGTTGTGATCGGAATCAACACGCGTATTATCGAACACGGAGTTCATTCAGAATATTCATTATGATGAGCAAGATGATGAAATTATTTACAATATGGGTAAAATTAGTTGTTACTCTCAAGAATTGTCAATGTTTAGTAAGATATTTAGCATCAAGGGTTGTGAATTGTGATACTCGAAGAAATAGTTCACACCCGGACCATATCGGACACTTTGTTCTTTCGACACTTACTGAATTTACCCAAGCAGCATTCCAATTGTTTGGAATGGCTATGAACAAATGATTGAATATATCATAATGGTCCAATTTTGTCTGAAACTGGTACTCGTTTCCCTGGCGTCCTGCCTACAGCAACGGCAGCTTTTTGGCGATAGGCCTTGGTACTCTCCGACGCCGCCGTGCGCCTCCTCTGTATACGCGTTACCGTCACCTTCGTCTGAGATGACAGTTGCGGCTTCAAGTTTGTTTGGGTCCCACTCTTTATCCCGTACTTCATTAGTATAGGCGCTATCGAGCCGTCCCCGACATAATTTTACGTTTTTCGAAGAAATCAACTAACATTACCTTTTTATAATCGCTTATCCTTGGTGCCACTTTAATTACCGGTAGTTATATGAAAATTAAACTTGTTCACTATAGGCCTACTTATTCTCATATATTATGTAGACCTATATTCTTATTATTCAATTAGACAATCAGGTCTAATTTGGTGCTAGTAACAATTAACAAATATCTAAGGAATTATACGATGAGTCCACACACTATGCAGATTTAAGATTCTGAAATTTGCTCATAAATTACATGAGATTTTTCAATGATTACAATGATTTCTCAATGAATATTGTTAATCAATTATAATCAATACTTTATAAAAAATTATAATTAATAACTTATAATAACTCTTATAATTATGAGACCAGTATATTGAGAGTGAAAAAGCTTGCATCAATAAACATTTTAATGACAAATCTAATTCAACATATTTGCCGCCTAAATTAACATTCCCGCCATCAAACATCAAACGTCATTGGTCAGATTCATGTAGCCTCGCAACAGGGGTACCCATGATACTGCTTAGTTTCCACAAAAAGTGACAAGGCCGTGACTCACTTTTCAAGATTCCATTTTGATTTCAGGAATAGCAAACCAGTGAGAAGTGAGATGAGAAGGAAAGTGATTCATATCTTCAAGTGACAAGTGAGAGAAAGTGAGAAGTTTCAGGAATAGGGGTCATGGCATCCACTCTGTTGTTCGAACGATGCTTGTATTGGCGAGAAATGCAGGCGCGAACCACCCGTGCGTTAGTGAAATGGGATGGGAGGGCGTCCAATCGGAACCTTCATCACTCGTATAGACAAGTTACTTGCGAGAAATGAAGGTTTGAGGTTTGAACCACCCGTTCGTTAGTGATGTGGGATGGGAAAACGGTCGATCGGAACCTTATCTTTCGACTATTGATAAGACGATTAGCACACTATAGCTTTATGTCTGGTTTACATAGAATGTCGTCAACACGTCCATGGCCGATGATAATAAACCAGTCGGTTTTCCTCAACATCATCCTCTGACATTACTCACATGTGTACCAAAATAACAGATCGCGAATATCTCCACTAGTAAGTAGATTGCCACCGAGACGGGTGGTCGAGTGGCTAGCACACTGAACCGACAGCGGTTCGATTCCCGCCATGGTCGACCATCCTTACAGTACAGGGTTTGTTCGTGGTTTCCCTCTTTCGTTCCGGTTATTACTGGGATGGTTCCTTAACAAATAACAACAGGCCACGACCGACTCCTTCCCACTATCCAAAAAGATCATAATAAAATGAACTTTTCATTTGATCATCTAAAACATCATTAAGCGACGCCAATAGATCTTAGTCATCGATAAATCCAATATATATATATAGATACATGAATGTATATACCTGTATATTGCTTTAATTTTTAAAACAATTTTAATTTTTTTTTCAATGGTGCCGTTTGTATAGACAAGCGTATATACAAGCGTGGTCGTGAAACGATGAAGTGATATGAAAGGTGAAAGGACGTTGAACAATTATCACAAAAACTCATTCTTTATACGGTATGGGACTCGAACTCACTCCCGGCGTGACGTTAGTTCTAAAGCAGTGGCTCAGCTGTATGAGTTACTGGGGGCGCGGCTCTGGCATATTGGCGTATCGGATAGAAGCGGTAAGCGATTCAGAGAAATATCAGATCATTGGTTTGAGATAACAACTCTAAATTTTAATAGCGTATGGATTAAAAATACAGGTACCGTTATATCACAGCTGAAATTATATGATTCTTAGCAGTATACTTATAACAATAAATAATAAATACATTCTGTATTCTCAAACAAACATCAAGTTACATACAAGTACAGTACATTGAGAGGTATATCATATAAGTATAAATGAAATTTGAAATGAAATTATACTGGTTGCATGAAAAAGAATATATATTTATACTTGTATATAACTATATATACATATGTCCAGTGTCCACGAGAGAAAAGATTCTTCTGCCAACAAAATAATTGTAAAAATGACAGTATAATCACATAATCTCGCTGCCACTTGAAGAATGTATTGCTTCTGAAAGATGCAGTCACGTTTCTAATTGTAAACCTCGACCTGGAAAATTATAACATCCTAAAAATACAACAAATAAACAAATATAACAGAGATATTTGTGTTTATTATGTTGGTACAGACGACTGTCTCTTTCATGGATACAGGTACACGTATACGATAGTTAACGGTATCCAAACGGTATCAGCGAAGAAGAGTTTGTAAGGAGGATAACATTTTGAAGGTTAGGTTGAATCTGTTTTTGTTGTATTCGAATTTTTATATCTCATATACCGGTTCGAAAGTTATCACAAAAAAATACTGATATTTCGCTAAATCACCTCCCATACGCTCGTATAACCATATTCACAGATAACAGGATGAGATTTTCTAGTATACACATCCCGTCTCTTCTTCACTCCTCTACACCCTTTTTATCCTCTTTTACTCACATTTTATCTGGATTGAAAATGACATGAGAAAAAGCCGTGTGCTGAATGGGTGCTGGGAAACAGTAATAGGCCATTTCCACGCTAAAAGCATCCAGGATGGCAGACGGTAACCGTAAACCATCCCTTTACACACTGTTATTTCTTGCCCCCGTGATTACGACCTACATTGTTGTCGGTCATCAAAGGGCAGGAAGGACACGTGGAGCGGGTGGGGGGAGGGGAGGGTGATCAGAGCTTGATGGTGATTGGTGATTACAGATTTACTGCAGAAACACAGTTTCTAATTGGAAACACGAGGATGTTTTATTTAATCATGTGATGCAGACGCAGTGTGTGTGGGGTGGGTTGGGGGGGCTTATCCCACTCTTTCGCGTGACTAATTGAAAAGTAGCGCTGTATTTACCATGTGATTCGCGGGACTACAGGCTTTTAGTGTTAATGGATGGGGATCGGAACAACCGATTAACTTGGCATGAATTCTCGTTACAATCAATGTCGTAAATTGTGAACAAATAATGTTTTTGTTTTGATCTTCTCTTGTCTTCTACATTTAATTAAGATATTTCAATCAGCCGACTATTGCAGTCAACAGACCTTAGGGGCCATTGAGGGGCATCGACGGCATTCACCGCCTAATCATCCTAGCCCTAATTGAAATATCGATTGGAAACGAATGAATACATCCAAAATAAAAATAAAAGTAATTTAAGAAGTCATGGTTAGGATAATTGTTGTTAAATATTGTTGTCGGTTAATTTATATAATCAATAAAACGTTGATAACAAATGTGACGTTGTTATGAAAGAAGAATGCCGATAATACAAATCAAAATACATGTTTTCATTTTGATTACAGAATAATACAATTATTATTGTTGTGTTATTCAAATTCAATTATTAATATTGTCGGTGAACTCAATCACTGACAAAAAAAAATTATGAACAAGAAAAATAAAGCGAACAAATTCGTATATGGTAATTTCAAATTGATCGCAATTATTACATTGAATAACAATGCAAGACAATGCGTGAAAATAGCGTGGTGACCTAGATTGTAGCAAGCCACGTGGAATTACGCAAGTCGACCTATATTCCGCATCTTGCGACGCACTTGCCGCACGCAACCGCGGCCACGTGGACTAGATCACGTGAACATGTTGACTGACATTTTGCTGTCAAGGGCATGATTCATTCAGTGTGTGTGTGTGGGGGGGGGGAGGGGGGGGGGGGTGATTGTTTATTATAGTTATGGAGTTAATTGAGGTGGTCAATGCCACCCCATCGGTGGTACCTTATTGAAACAGCCGGACTGTCCGATACGCAAATTACTAGGAACACTGATTTGTTTTTTATTTTTTAATATTTTACATTGGGTTTAACAACGCACTTTATTGATGACTACGATCTGGTGAATGATGATGATGGTATGATGAGATGAGAGGTTATTTTATCAGGTATTTTTTGGATAGTGGAATGGAGTCGGTCGTATCCCTGTATTAACCTTAATGACAGGGGAAAACCACGAAAAACCCCTGTCAGGATGGTCGACCATGACGGGAATCGAACCCCGGTCTGCTGAATGACGCTTCTGTGAATTAATCACTCGGCCACACGTTTCAATGATTCGTGGTAGACTTGGAAAAACGCAGTATCTGCGTGGTAAAATGAGCGAAAGACGTAATCACTCGGAAGTTATATATACCGGTACATGCATACTCTGCTTATTAATTTTACTTCTTTGTTACACAGCCCACCAGTGGACACATTGGGGAAAACTTGAAATGGGGGGGGGGGGGGGATGAGAGGAAAATTTTGAAATTTTGTGTGCTCAATCGTACTTAACGAGTTTTTTTCATGTATGTAGTCACCCATATTTCTATAATTAAGTATTGTACATTATTGCAAACGTAAACACACGGTGGCAACCACAGCATTGTAATAATAGTTCTGTAAATAGGTAAGAGGACAAATCAATTATCCGTACGGATTTTGTCAACAATAAATTGTACTATTTATTATATTTATGAATAGTGCATTTGTTATCGGGAGTATGGTCGGCTAAAATTCCATTTCTAGTGGGATTGTGCCGCTCCCCTATAAACAATAGTTCATTGTTCGTGGGGAATATATATAAATAAATAAATATATATATATATATATATATATATATATATATATATATATATATATATATATATATTAATATATATATATATATATATATATATATATATATATATATATATATATATCTATATATATATCTATCTATATATATATATATCTATATATATCTATATATATCTATATCTATATCTATATCTAAATATATATATATATATATATATATATATATATATATATATATATATATATATATATATCTATATCTATATCTATATCTATATCTATATATGTATATATATATATATATATATATATATATTATATATATATATATATATATATATATATATATATATATATATATATATATATATATATGCACATATATGAATATATATATGAGAATATGTAGAATATGTAGCAGGAAAAATAGCCCGATGTAGTCAAGGTTAGAAGAATGTCAAGCTTCAAAAAGGAGTGTTTCCTTCCTTGGCTAACACATCTTGACAAGGGATGAATAACAGAGGTGTTTCTAGTGTCCTCCATTCATTTCTTGTTTCTCGAACCTTCCAAGAAAACACAACCCTCATTCCATTCATCAATGAACTCGAGAACTACTCAAGTACTACGAAGAACATTCTTCACGTTTGTCCTAACTCCTAGTGACATGGGCATGGGTTTCAATCTCCTCATTTTATCAATTTATTTACACACGATTTCATGTTTACTTCGATGCACTCTGAAAACTGAAATGAATTCCTTTCTATGTTCTACTTTTTTTACGCCACATATTTTTGTTTCTCAGAAGTTAAGGTAACTTAAGTTAAGGTAATAAGTATGATCTATTGGAATTGACGAATGATGAATGAGATACTTTTGTTATCTTGTCAGTTTTGACAGTTTTCAAAACTGTCGTCTTCATTTTCGGACATGAAGGTCGCCAGAATCTGTTTCCATGAAATAATGTTTATGACAATGTTCTAGTATCCAGCCGTTTTCTACAACATAAAATATTATAAAATACAATTATAATAAATATAAAATATAAAATATTATTGCCGTAAGAGTCACTATTCGGGGCATTGGTTAGGACACATGACTGACATGAGAAGCCATGGGGCATACGGTGTGTCGCATCCCGGCATTATAGCTTCTAACAGGCCTACAGAGGAAAACCTCGGAAAATCCATGTCAAGATGGACGGTGGCGGGGATCGAACCAAGGCAAGATATGCCCCTCACCTCCCGGATCACACGAAGCGAGCGCGTTAGAGACAGAGCTAATTGTACCGGTAGTATTTTGATAATTCGTTAGGGAATGAAATCCCACTATCTCAGTAGTCAGACTGGTCGACAATGACGGGAATAGAACCCAGGTCACCTGAATGCCGGTTGAGCCTGACAGCGACTGAACCCTAAACCTATGCCCCCGAGGTGGCAACTCGTCAGACCGGAAGTAGGTTTTTGATTGGTTTCAATTTAGATTAAATTAGTTTAGGATGTTTTGATGGTTAGGTTAGGTTAGTTAGTTTAGGTTTGTTTGGGGAGGTTGGGAACATTGAATTAGTTAGATTGGGTCACTTAGAATAGTTTAGGCTGCTTTCAACGACAACAACAACAACAACAACAACAACAACAACAACAATGTCCTTATGTGGTGACACACCCATATGGTCCGATGCATATCGGCTGCCCTATGCCCCAGTGATGAAAGCAGATTCTAGAGTCTGGTATGAACTCGAGTAGTATAGAATCTCGGTCCGAATCAACAAGACAGCGAGAGGGTGTGTTGGTCCGCATGAATCACGCAGAATGCGTGCTCCAACTGACCCAGACGTGATAGAGCTGGCAGGCACTATAGACTATAGCAGTGACGTCATGTCATGGAGGGTGCAGTCCACAGACACGTGGACGACCTATACAAACGGCTACATACCATTTGATCGAAATCCTATTTGTCGGAGATATGGGATCTCTAAGATTTGTTTTTTCGGAGATTTGATGTGCTTTTGATTTGATTTGGTATGAAACACGTTGTACCGGTATAGTTGTATTTATTTATATTGCGCACGGTACACCTATTGCTGACCTATTGCTTGACCTATAGATGCAGACCTATTGCTGTCGATGAATGATGTGGATGATTTATTTATTCATTTGAATCTTCTGCCAGGTAGATTTACAACATTCTTCTTACAAGGTATAAATAGTTTCGTATCGAAGATAAGACTAAAAGGGTATTATTCTAATATGTGTTTTGGACAATATGAAGGAAATAACTGGGCCTGTTTCAAGGAACCATCTTAGTATTCACTGAAACGAGATAAGAGAACCACGACGCACCTCTGTCAGCATGGTCGACCATGACGAGGATCGAACCTCGGTTTTCTAAATGAGGGTTCAGTGAGCTCACAACTGGTCCACCCGTCTCAGGCAGAATGATCGACCAGGGCGGGAATCGAACCCCGGGGTTGTAAGCTAGCCACTAGTCCACCGTCTCGGTTTGTTTTGTTTGTGTAAGACGGGATTTATTTACACGGTTCAACAGTCGTCCTGCGTGAGGAATGGCACGTACGCACTATCTATATTTGCTTGCACAAATCGTCGAGATCAGAAACTATGAAAGCCAGTAATATTAGCAAACATTGAAACAATCCTATTAATCAGGTAGAGCTCATTGATGGGGATAACAATTGAATATAATAATGTAGATTCCTATACATATTTTTCACCTTTTGACGCACGAGAAGACGAAGGAAGTGAAAACAACTCGAGGATTCTAGAGCTAAGTAAAAAAAAAATGGCTAGTTTTTGAGATCAACTGATCAAAATAGATCAATTTGTCATAGAAAGTTTTGCACCGAAGTCTATTTTCCTCTGAAAATGGTGTCTATACACTATACAGATAACCTTTTGACGCACGAGAAGACGAAGGAAGTGAAAACATCTCGAGGATTCTAGAGAAGTAAAAAAAAAATGGCTAGTTTTTGAGATCAACTGATCAAAATAGATCAATTTGTCATAGAAAGTTTTGCACCGAAGTCTATTTTCCTCTGAAAATGGTGTCTATACACTATACAGATAACCTTTTGACGCACGAGAAGACGAAGGAAGTGAAAACATCTCGAGGATTCTAGAGAAGTAAAAGAAAAATGGCTAGTTTTTGAGATCAACTGATCAAAATAGATCAATTTGTCATAGAAAGTTTTGCACCGAAGTCTATTTTCCTCTGAAAATGGTGTCTATACACCATACAGATAACCTTTTGACGCACGAGAAGACGAAGGAAGTGAAAACATAACGAGGATTCTAGAGAAGTAAAAGAAAAATGGCTAGTTTTTGAGATCAACTGATCAAAATAGATCAATTTGCCATAGAAAGTTTTGCACCGAAGTCTATTTTCCTCTGAAAATGGTGTCTATACACTATACAGATAACCTTTTGACGCACGAGAAGTCGAAGGAAGTGAAAACATCTCGAGGATTCTAGAGGAGTAAAAGAAAAATGGCTAGTTTTTGAGATCAACTGATGAAAATAGATCAATTTGTCATAGAAAGTTTTGCACCGAAGTCCATTTTTCCCTGAAAGTGGTGTCTATACACTATACATATAGATATTGTTCCTATTCTATTGAATTAAGCCACCGTGCAGAAAGAATTGATCAATTATTCAATTGCTTAAAAAGTACTTGGATATATTTTTCTTATAAATACAGTGTACACAAAGCTCAACCATCATGGTGGAAGTGTACCAAAACAATTTTAATGTAGGTAGGTCGCCCAAATATCAACCTCGCCCATGGCCATAACCCGTAGTCAAAACTAAAAAGGCATTGTATATAGGCTATACGTGCTTGAAAAAAAAATGAAAAATTCAGCACGATGCTTCGTGTGACAATTACAAAAATACAGACTTATACATATAGGCCTACCAAAAAAATATTCTCATTCTTTGGTCTATGCTTGAATCGAACCATAGACTGCTCAAATCACATGCGCTAAAACGGCCAGAACACGTGGGGGGGGGGGGGGGAATTAGCTTTTGGCTGCCAGCGTCGACTACGAGGTCATCTGCACCGTATTTACTATTAATTATAATCACAGTTGATGAAGTGAACCACCTCATTACGTCCTTGACGACGTGTCAATGGTCGGCCCTGATTGTCACCGTCTCGTCCTGCCGGCAATAAGGGTGCAGGATGCTGGATAAAAGGGTGCGGTCCAGTCCACGCCGGTCTCACGTTGCCTGTACCGGGGTGTAGATGCCGCGGCGGGTTGGGATGGGTGGGTGGGAGGGGAGGGAAGGGGGGAGCACCCTAAGCTAGATGATGCAGCGCCTCACGGTAACACGGCGCGCTCATCACATCGCGTACCGTGTCTGGCGCACTGCATGGGAGACACGTGGCTATAGCTTCACGTCAATACCGTCGACACATGAGGCTTGAGGCAGGGGGGAGGGGATGCAAAACATACAAGTCTACACGTGTGTTCGCTAGAGAAGAAGGTTGTCTACCAATTGTACATCATTGAGAAAATAACGAAATTTCAGTAATTATTAGTCATCGCGATATAATTTTAAGAATCTAGCGGTAATGAAAGATACTGTTGCGTTTCTTATTGTAACCCTCGTCCTCGACAACCATAATTTCTCCAAAATACCACAGAAATACCGGTGATATTTGTGATTGTCATGTTGTTCGTCGAGGGGGGGGGGGGGGGGACATATCAGTCCAGCAGGTAATTTTTTGAATTTGTAATATTTTATAAGCTGTTGTTGGTAGTCTTCGCGTAGTTCAGTTAGCTATTCAATATAAGACGAAATTAATTGTTGAAGACGGTGGAATCGAAATAATTGAATTGGTTAATTTTATGTGGGATATGCGGGACTCGAACTCACGCCCAAAGATTTTTATTTCTGAAGCAGAGCCAGTGGTTATATTAGTGAAAATCTAGAACTGAGCATATGAAAAAATTAATTTAAAAAAGAGGTAGGTTCCGCGCGGATACTGGGAGGGGGGGGGGGAGCTTCACAGCCCCGCAGGGAATTTTTTGAAAAACTTTGTTTTTTAAAGTATCTTGTTACTATTTGGGAATATGTAGGCCTAAGTTTGTTGCTTCATAATGCATTATTACTAATACGCATTATTAATGTCATGGTATTATAGTGCATTATTATATACAGATACTTAATTTTACAACTGCGCAAATTGAAATTAAGAGCTGCATTTTTGAAATTTAGAACTGCGCATATTAGGGTCAACTGCGCACTAATATAACCCCTGAGCAGAGCCACTGGGGTTATTACAAACGTGGAATAATTTCAATATCATACGAGTGGGGAATTGTATATTTTTTAGTGCTCATTCAATGATTAGTCGCTTTTTGGAGAGGAGATCACTAATGTGAACAATTAGATCTTTGGAGAATATCGAATTACTAATTAGTAGGCGTAGAACAGTTCCACCATATAGACTAGACTCACTAGAGAACGAAGGAATTCTTTAGTCTCTATGGTTCCACGAATATTAGCGGACTGAAGCCGAAGTTCCCGATCGTTTCAGTCGTAAATAATAGAGACGGTCGGTCGGCCCAGCAAACAAGCGAAATGATATGGCCATCACATAGACGTATTGAAGTTCGATGAAAATGCCACTCGGTATGAAAGGGTTTGAATGATTGAGCACGTGGGTCTGGAAGGCGTTCAGGGGCGTGCAGGTCCCTCAGACGTGGCAATTCCACAAAAACACAAACCCACAATTTGTGTTAACAATCATTCACACTTATAATACCCGTTTTTATGATATGAAATTAATTTCCGTTTTAGAAAGGCATCGAAAAGTATGGACTGTTTCGGACTGTTTTATAATTACGCCGTTGTTATCCTATTCCTACTGTGCCTATATACTGACATGAGTGGACCAGTGGCTAGCATGCTGAACGGTCGGTCAGTCAGGAAAACACGGACTGCATGTTCTTTAGGACTGTATGCTGAAAATGAATATATGAAAAAAAAGATTCAAAATTGAAATTGTGTCGTGTGCAGGGTGTTATGGATGAGGTTGATTTTTCATTTTAGGTCCCAGAAACAAAACGATCTGTATATAATAATCAGTGGAGGGGTAGAGGCGGTTATTTTGGGAGATACACTCATTTTATTGATACTGTTTTGTTTATATATAGTACAATATAAAAGGAAGTCCATCTTTTCGATAACCCCTTACTCGAAACACCATTTACATACAAAATAGTTGATTTATATTCATGCTTTAGCTGTTAGCAAAATACATACTCGCGACCGGGGTTTGATTCCCGTCATGGTCGACTACCCTGACAGAGGTGCATAGAGATTTTCCTAGTCAAGGTGAATACCGGGATGATGTCTTGACAGGCCACGATCGTCTCCTAACCATCTTTCCAGCAGCCTAAAACGGAGTTAGTGAGGAGGATAAAAGAAGAGTACAGAGATGTAAGTTATGCACTATAGCTCTACGGTGATCTGTAAATTATAATAAAATTAAACCAAATACATAGCCAAGGAGTAACGGATATTTGTATGTAATACATGAATCTATTAATGTAGAAGGCGCGAAGCACCCGCGCGCTAGTGGTGTTGTATTGGGGGCACGGTCGATCGAAACCTTCTTTCGTGGATGGAAGCGTAACGATATCGGGCCAAGAGTTTTTCGTCGATTTTTTTTTGTTATTGATTCGTGTGATCCGTCTCGGCTACATCCGGTAGTGATATCTAATCAGAATACAAGAACCTCTACCGAGTGTTACTGAGGACCGGAAATTCTTAATATTATCATTATCTGTCGCTACCATCGGTATCGGACGACACACACATTTGTGGACCCAGCACCAACGTTTGGCGTTTCAGCGTATAGATACGCACATCCGTTTCAAAATCTAAAAGCCAATTTGAGAACAAAAAGTTGGATAACGTGGCACAGAGATATAGGGTGATTTTATGGGGTGGTAAGATCACCCTTGTGGTGCCCCGTCCAAACGATTCCATCTCTCATCCATAGCCTTAATTGGGGAACAATGATGTTGTATCAAGTTTCGATGTTATTTAAAAAAAAAAACAGAGAACAATGACATTATGTCATGTTAAAAAAAGAGCTCAATTCAAATAATGTAAAAAATCTACATTAAAATCAATTGAAAAAAGATTCCTCCCTCCCTGCCAGAAAACAACATCGTTTACAGTTATTTTGTACCGGGATGATATAGGCCTACAGTTTCCCTTTTCATACTGGATCGTACTTGTAATAAATGTTTTCTTTTTTCTTTATTTTGTTTGCCAAAATTTTTAAAATTATTTCTCTGTTCAACATCAATTGTTTTCCGTGGCATAGTAGGCCTAGTAAGCGTACTGTTAGTTATACAAACAAAATAGTATTAAAATGTGCAATTTTATTTGATGGCATGCGTTTCAGGTATTTGTTTTAGTTGGAATGAATACCAGATGCATATGTGTGTGTGTGTGACTGTGTGTGTGTGTCGGTAGAGTGGGGGTGGGGAAGGGCACACATTTTTTTGGCGTTCCAGTTCCTTTATTTTCACAAATTAACTCCTGGCTATGTGATAATGTAAATCATTATCAACATGCAAGATGCAAACAATGCATCTCTAGGTCGATGTATCATTGAAGCCTGAAGGTATGTTGTGCGAGCGACAGCATGAAGTCTCTAAAGTGAAGGAAAGGTTGGCAATAATTGTTTTTTTGCCAGCGCGTGCCCAGCTAGCGGTTTTGGCACGTGGCCCAAATCGTCCACATCGTTAGATGCATAAACAAAACAAAACACAATTTACTCCTCCCAACCCTTATCACCCCCTCCCCCCCCCCACCCCCCAGAGCAGCCGATAGGCGTAGAAACTTCACTTTTTGATTCCATTTGAAACCAATATGGAAGAGTTGAAAACCCAAACAACGAATCTAGCACCCAGAATGCACGATAAATATGATCATAAATTGTTAACAGTGCTAGATACGAAATCAACAAATACGTCATAAGATGAAGACAATAATTGCCAAAAATATTCATGAGTCAAATTTTTAATAACAAATGTAGAAAGATCAATCATATTCAGAACAAAAAACAATTGATATTTTTGCCAACTATTTTTGTCTCTCCAGCAAGGATCTATACAGGCATATACATTTGAATTCATGTATATCTCATGTGAATGTTTGGTATGGATCGATAGTTTTTTATAAGATATTTCTCTGAATGGTATAGTGAGCAATTTCACTACAATATGGTCAAACGGAAAAGTCAGTCACTACGACAATTTTTATGCTACGTTGACACAAAATATACCAACATTAGTAGAAATATTTTAACCAATAATATAGGCCTGCAAATCAAAGATGCCTACAAGAGCTAAGAATTATATCATAATATATATTATAATATTTATCAATATTTATTCATTTGGTTTCGGTACCGTACTTTTAAAGATGACGGAAATTACTTTCTTCTATCATTTCCTAATTACCTACATACGTTCCAAACACCTTCATGAATAAAACCCCACAAATGACGCATCTCGCACTACGCACCGGTTCGAGTGACGTATGTCGACGACGCGATTGCTCGGCGCTGGTGCGGGGGCGGCGTCGAGGCCTGTCGAGGGCGTTGAACGAGGGAGATACGGCGAGACAGAGCGGGATGGAGAGAACTATACGGCTGTCCTTGTCTACGCTAGCCGAGTGCAGACACGTGTACGGCGGGGCGCGGCAAAGGGCGGCAGTTGGCCATGCTGTATAGCTTGTAGCCTCCAGTGAAGAACGTTCCGAGCGACCGTCTCCCCTATCTCGCACGACTAGGGTGCAGGTGGTTCGCGCTGTCACCCTTCGTGGATAAGTTGGGAGACGCAGTGGCGGTAAAATGTATAGGCTGTATTGGTCTACCTTGGGGTTCGAACCACGGTCCAGGGGGATGAGGGAGTGTAGTAGAAATGATTACACAATTTTGAATCTGTTGGTTTTTCCATGACTTTTAATTACTTGCATGTGTTTACATAGTTGATAGACAACCTACTTTCGTGGATACAATAATATTGGTTTGTTTCCAAAGATTTTCCATTCCATTATATAAACACCTGATAGATAAAACTCAATTGCAGCATATATCATCATGTATATTTTGTAACCAAAAATTTTCCATTTCACCATCAGATTTCAACTATATTTCTTGGGCAAATGAGCTTTGAAATGAAGATGAGATTACAATAATTAACAACACCACACTTTAAACATTGCTATTTCCTACCCTGTAATATTACACTTCCTTCCCGACTTTCATTTCTATATTGTGCGCTGTGCGATAAGGAAGGGAGGCAGGCTGAGGGTGCAAAGTTTACAGACGTATATCAGTGGTAATTATTGGCAATGGCAACCTTACGGTATACCGGTATAAATACCGTTGAATAGGTTGAAGCATTTCATTAAGAAAACGTTTAAACGCTAATATAGGCCTATTAGCATTTAATTATAACCAAATTATCTACAACATTAAGTATATGTAGTTTATGCTTGTAGGACGTATTAGAATTAGGTTCTTAGAGGGGAGAGGTAATCAAGCCCTATAAAAGGTGTTACTGAAACTCAACACAGAAACTCTGTTATCAAAATTATCAATTCATTAGATCAAAAACAATGGTTTTATTCGATTGATTATTTCATTAGTGGGCCTACTATGGAGATTAATGATTAATCTTAATGGTAATTGTTATGTTCAATGACTATTTTTTTGATCAGCAGTATTTCACTTTTCCGGCTCTTCTCGAATGTGATCGTATCCTAACGGATTGCGGTCCAACAATTTCAAAAAAGTCCCGGGCTACTCACACACACGAATTTAATAAACATCAAAGTACACTTACATGGAAACATATGATAACGTTGTACTTCTATAGGTATACCCATAGACTGTATACCTATGAAATTGATTTAAATGAATGAATTCTAAAATGAGAAATATTAAAAATTCTAGTTCTCGAAATATATCATTTTCTCGACTGAGGGTTATGGAATAAACACAAATAGACATACACAATCAGTACAATTAATAAAAACACCATAACTGATAACTTGTTTCGGTTATTTGGTGGAGCATGGTCTACAAATTGGCAAGTACCAGGAACTAAAAATGTTGTGTATTATTTGATTAAACAAAATAATCTCGATGTTCCTCAACAGTTGATGTCATAATCGCTTCATATAATGACTTACGTATTGTACACATTACACAAGTAAAACAAACAAAATGTTGAAATCAAACAGTTCGATAATTCGCGACAAGAAAGTTCGCGCACGCGCATCGCAAGTGCAGTGCAGTATCAGTAGTATTTTAGTGCCTGTGTAGAAAGGGTTATCGAAATTATACGAGAAAGTTGATATAGCTGTAGCTGCGAAAGAAGACGCGAACCATC
>OZ023333.1:23289841-23364841 GCA_964007535.1 Brachyptera risi | reverse complement strand
AGATGGTTGACTGAAACAATGGTGATTAGAGCTAGCCTAGATATTTTATTTATAAAAAAAAAAATACGGACACAAACTAATTTTCGAATTTAAAATGTATAGCACATAGTTTTTAAATTGTGGTTACATTTCATTATTGACTCTATTACTTATTATTTACTGTTTATTGCAAATGGGAGTAGCGTATGTTGTCATACTTTTCCCGGGTTGCCGGGACGCGAGTAATTTTTCAGTAAACAGCACCATGTTGAAAATGAAAATGTGAATAAAGCAACTAGGCCCTATATATTATTATACTATATTACGAACCATATCATAATTTTTCCTACCCGTGTTATGTATTTTTGAAATAGAAAGTTGAAATTGAATTTCATAATTGACATTTTGAGAGGGAAAATTGTAAGTAACTAAAAATTTAGCCACGAGAAGATCACGAAAATAATTGGGCTTATTTATACCATTTCACGCAACAGAAGGCCTACCTTTTAGATCATTTTCAAAGTAGTACTTTGGCTGTTTACCAAAATAAAAATACTCTGCCGGGACGGGCACTCGAAACAAGGAAAATCCGGGACAATTTCACACGGAATGCAGACTATACTCATAAAAAAGACACATTTTTTTAATATCTGAACGAATAACCACGGTCGTGAGAGATTTCCACGACGGTTTACCACTTTGAAGTACAAAATGAGAACAATAGAACAAGACGACCTTGAGAACGACAAAGAGACTGAGCAAGACTGACAGGGGAACAATGTTCTACTTTGAACGCATGGATTTTGATTAAATTATCAATTGAAAGTTGTTTTAAAAAAGTTTAATGTGAGAAGAACATGTTCGTACTGGTACATGAATGACAGCCGTGATGAAAAAGAAAAACCGCCGTTGTTAATGTAGACAGTTTATGTTTTAAATATGGTTGTTATAGACAGGTATAAGTTGGCACTTGACTTTAATTGTTTTTGTTGATATGCGCAGAGCAATTAGATACAGGTTAGAAACTATATTTTTAAAATGAGAATATCAGACATAAAAATATATAATATATATAATAATATTCTTCCCAGAGAAGAAAAAAATGAAATGCAAATATCAAATCGATGAAATCTGAGTGACCACTGACTATATAATCCAAAAAACCGAAATCAAAATATCTGTGATTCTGATGAAGATTAAAAGCCATTATACTTGAATCCACGAAAGAAGAACGTATATAAGCTCCTACCAACAAAACAAACAAAAAATACCAACATTGTATTAATGTAAAATTGCATGTTGTATTTTTGGAGTAACTTGATTTTTCAGTATCTATAATTTATGACAAGGAACGCAACTGCGAGTTACTGCCAAGGAGGTTAGATACTAATACTATTAGTATCTAACCTCCTTGGTTACTGCACATTAAAACACGTTTAAATTCATCACGTTGCAGTGAGATTACGTAATAACCAAAGTCTTTATAAGTATTCACTTGGTATTTTATCTTTCATCCATAGCCTTAGTAGGTGAGCAATAATTTTGTATCAAGTTTCGATGTTATTAAGAAAAAAAGTTGGTATTTAGACGATCTTTTTCTTCCGTGAATAAATATTAATAAATAATTTATATTATTTCAATTATCTGAACCAAACGATGTCAAGACTAATCAGTCTGGGAGAGTAATTAGAAAAATCGTGAATCTCATTTCACAAATATCATAAGATCATGAGATCATGATATCATTTACTTGCACATCTCCCCCAATAACCTAGCTCTGTTGACCGGGTCGTTCAGCAAACAATAATAATCTTGTTGTTATTGCTAGCTTAAAGGACATCACAACCTTCAAACTAGGTTTCACTGAGGGGTAAGCAACTAGTCAAATTGGTGTACACCTGATTTCAGATTTTAAGGGACTCGGGGAGATTTCACGTGATTTCAAGACGATTTCAAGAAGATTTCAAGGGATTTCAGGGAGATTTCACGGGATTTCCAGAACGTTTCAAGGGATTTCTGGGAGATTTTACGGGATTTCAAGAAGATTTCAAGGGATTTCAAGAAGATTTCAAGGGATTTCAAGAAGACTTCAAGGGATTTCACGGAGATTTCACGGGATTTCAGGAATATTTCACGGGATGTCAAGATGATTTCAAGGCATTTCAGAAAGATTTTATGACAAGTGTACACCAGATTTCAGGAGTTGTCAACACCTCGGATTTCTCTTTCAACGAATGATGACAATTTTCATTGTCCCGATTTTAGAAAGAACTTTAGAAATCATCATCTTAATTCCAGAAATCATAATACATTTATAAGTCCTAGCCAGGACCCGGCATTTTTTTGGAGTCGTGATGTATGGACATTAACTACCCGATTCTCTTCATGTTTCTATAGGCCTACATAATCGGTGATGGTGATGCCTACGTCATGACTCATGGTCTCTGGAGGACTAGAAGAAAATAATTTCTGAAATTGAGATGGTGATATTTTCTAGTTTTCTCTGGAATTAGGGAAATATATATCGTCATTATTCGTTAAAATCCAGTTTCAGGGTTGTGATGTCCTTTAACAACCCCATCAACAGTTGAGTAATTTGGGGATAATTATTGATCCATGATGAACAGTGAACACATTGATAGAATGTACACACAAATCCATTTCTCTTATGCAGGACTGAAATCCTCGCTGGAATCCAAGCCCGATTTGACTCTCAGCATAGGCACGGGTTCGAGTCCCGCATAAGTGCCATAAGTTCGCATATTATCCAGTTATAGAGGCAGGAAATGCGTAATGGATTTGACTCTCAGCATCGGCACGGGTTCGAGTACCGCATAAGGCATTACTTAAAAAAAAAAAAACACGACCTTTCACATTCTAAATCCATTACGCATTTCCTGCCTCTAACTGGAACATCATGACGACGTCGCGGCGCTATTACGCCACCCAGTTGGCATACTTCGTCTCCACTGAAAGTGCATGGGTTCGAATCTAGCGACGACACCTTTACACTCTAACACTCACCCGAATAGCTGGCGAGCTAAATGCCGGGTTATAAATAAGCGGCCGAGTGATGCACTCGGCTGTCAGTTGACATCGGGAATAGAACTATTAGGCGAGAATGTCGCAACCGAGTCTGATGGAGACAGAACTGTCTGGATCGGCTATTTCGGGCCACGCAGCATCCCGAGGTCCCACTCGTGATCATTCACCCCGAACACATCACTCGTAGGCCTACACACACATATATGGCATACGTAAAGCAATATATATTATTCATATATATATATATATATATATATATATATATATATATATATATATATATATATATATATATATATATATATATATATATATACATATATATATATATATATATATATATATATATATATATATATATATATATATATATATATATATATATATATATATATATATAAATATATAAATATATATAAATATATATATATATATATATATATATATATATATATATATATATATATATTTATATATTATATTGGGTTTTTACGACGCACTGTAATGATGACTAAGATCTATTGGCGTCGGATGAATGATTAATGAGATGATGGGATGGTGAGATGAAGGTTTTATGGGTATATACAATTACAAATACTCAATAAACCATGGAAGAAACCAACTATGAACTATTATTATTATTAATATTATTATTGTTTTCTTAACGACTCCACCAACAGCTAGGTTATACGGGGGTAGGGTTGAGCAGACGTAACTGTGAAGTGATGATAAGTGGAAGGACGTTTACAAAAACCCATGTCTTATGCGGGACTCGAACCCAAGCCCAACGGTGACTTCAGTTACTGAAGCGGTACTTCAGCTAACTAAGCTACCAAGGGTGGCTTCATTTATAAAGTCAATATAGGCCTATGCATAAGTTATATTTCATTACAAATCGGCCGAACATTTTCCATTCAATCATGGCGAACCATTTGAACAGGTAATCAAAACCATAATCAAAAATTAGTATTGATGTTTCGAAATGTTTCAACACTAGACCTATAACACCATGTCGACAGTAAGTATTCTTTGGCCCAAGACCCAAGACCTACCAACATACCTAAAGTCTGATCCATCGTGTATATATTTCTATCCGCGCTAAATGGAATAGTGATATTCTAGATATACGAGATTCGTGTACACACACATCTCCTCATCCATCTCCCCCACCCACCGTCGACCGGGTCTCAGACAGACGCTACTGCGGCGTCGCGACGCCCTACTATGACGTAACGACGTTGTATTGAGGTCATAGGTCAGACGGAATCCCGTGGCCCGCATTAGTCGAGTTCACTACCGGGTCATAATGTATATATATATATACATGGTCGTATACTATGCTATTTACTATCAGTACCATTAGGCCTACATATCCGCATGTAGTTTACAACGTGTATTAGGGGTGAGATTTGATCGTTTTGAGAATAGGTCATATATACTGATATGCCTCACACTATATCAGTATGTAGGCTACATAGGGAAAAGCTTGGAAGTATATTTCAAAAAGAATATATAAAGAATCATGCTTGCTTTGAAATAAAAAATACATACAAATGTATAGTGTGAGTTGTCTATACAGTCTATATATTATTGTTTGCTTAACGACCCCAACAACAGCTAAGGTTGGGTAGTCTATATATATATATATATATATATATATATATATATATATATATATATATATATATATATATATGCTATATATATATATATATATATATATATATATATATATATATATATATATATATATATATATATATATATATATATATATATGCTGAGACAGAAATTCAAATTTTACATTTTTTACAATTTTTCATTTTATAACAGATTTAAATTTAAAAATTAATTTCCTTCTATAGTAAATTGGTGAATAAATCAGTTTTATCTCTACCTATATTTTGTTCTGAAATATCTTTTCACGTCAAAGTGGGGATGTATAGGCCTACTCCCAAGTCTTAGAGGCTGAAAAAAGAAAAGCGCGTAACAACATCCAGCCGATTTACGAGTGACGTGCCAATAGCAAAAGATACGATGAATTCAATTTCGGGGTCTTTTTTTTTAAACTTGGTTATTATTTTGTTTATTACCGGTATTAATTATTATCATTATTATTATTATTATATATCATTATATTATTCATTATTTCAATAAACTTTCATCCTTCGCCGTCATAAGAAAGCAATGACTATAATTGCGTCAAAATTTCGATGTCGATGACAAAAAAATATTTTTTTGTAATGCAATTTATCTCGCAATTTATCTAATAATTTGAGTCAGACTCAATCGTTCTAGTATAAATCACACGCCGAGTTCAGCATACGTATATATTTCATCAACATTCTATATTGGAGTAAACCTAGCTTATTTCTTCAGTAATAAAATTAATTAAATATGAAATTGATGTTTCAAAAATTACGATTGTGAGAGTTCACGGCGTGAAAGCTTACTTCTTAACTTCTTAACTGTCAAGTCAATATAATTTGTCATGAGGTTTTTCGTATTTAAGTATAATATAGCGTGAACAAGCAGTGCATTAATTGACTGCCCATTCTCCCTTACCAACTGCCCGCTTAATGGGTCATCATTAAATTGACCTTTAGTCCAAACTGATTCCATTTTTTCTATTATTATTATTATGATTTGAAGGGCGTTTATATTCTGTGTGTGTGTGTGTGTAGAGTAGTTTTTTTTGTTCGAACTCCTTGGAGTGGAATCTATTTCAGTGGGAATAGTATTAGAACGAGGAACACACGGAAAACCGAGCAATCGTTTTCTCACGCCATTTAGTCGTGGTGCAAGACGTTCTCGTTCTCATCATAACACAGCTTTCAACTAACAAAGAACCGGCAGCTAGACGTTTACAATTAAATTATAATAAATGCTAGGAAAAAGCAGCGTATGTGTTTAAGATGAACGAGATATTCGTATGAAAAATAAATCGACAGCTCAAAACACATTGATTTTATAATTGGGAGGCGCAATACATGGTCTGGATGAAAATGATGGTTGATCATGAGGTTTGGGTGATCTAAAGCTTGGTAACCGTCATAAAAAATCAATAGTTTATTTTCACTACACCTATACTACAAGATTTCAAACTTACTAATATGCGTATTTGAGTATTTGATATGCGTATACCATGGGGTCAGGATTCACAAAGAGTCCTATCTTTAGGACTTCTTAAGATTAGGACCATTTTACTGAGTTAGGACCAATATTGGTCTCAAGTTGGGACTATTTCACCAACTTGAGACCAATATTGGTCCCAACTCAGAAAAATGGTCCCAACTTGGGACGTCTTAAAGATAGGACTTTTTGTAAATCCGGGCCGAAGACCCGGAAATATCAATATTAGTTTTAGAAATATCATGGGTCTACTTCTAGTCACTCACTGCCATCGATATGCAGCTCTAATTTATTCTATCTGTTGATCATTTCAATCGTTATGCACGTCTGAAAGATTTTTATACGGTACTCAATATTTTTTATTTTCACGAAATAATACATAAATTCATTTGACTATAGAAAACGTACAGATTAAATTTCTCCAAAGACGTAAGACACATGTATGACCCATTTAAATTACGATAACGTGCCGCGATAAACTTTCATTTTAATCGGATTGAATTCAAAAATGGATTTTTTTTTCAACTTTCTGCTATTCTTACGGGAATATGACAAATTTTCCGAAAATCATCAAACCTCTTCTGTTTGGAAGCAATCTATTCAATGAAACCAATGTCAAGAAAAGTTTCAAGTCAATTGCATACCGCGCAGGCAAAAACATTTATAAGAAATAAACCCGATCTTTTCCGGTATAAAATGAAATCGTTTAGTCTGCGCTACGCTCATCTAATTTAATGACATTTTACAATATTAGTTATTCTTACATTTTATCTATGACTATCAATAACGTAACGGGATAAGCAACATGGCGCTCTCCTTTCGCACCATGCGTATATCAAAGGGATGCCGCCTCACAAATGTTATGATGATTTGCTGGTATTATTGTATGTTGATCTACACAAGTAATAGATGTAATGCAATCTGTGAATCCAGCTCTTTCCAACTGCATTACACAATATTGGGATAAATTTCATTTGAATTGGCCAATCTAAATTTAAAATACGTCTGTAAAAGCATTTAGTCCCCTAGTCACGAGCCCTACTGCTGTATTTACCATTTGATAATTGGATAATTACCCATCATCTACGAGAAAGATTAAAATCAATGCAACTGTACAACTATGTACTATATATTGAAATACGAGCCTAATACGTACGATTTGATTTGAAATTGCGAATCTCACAAATGTACACGAAAGCGCGCTGATTCCATCATGGTGAAAACGGCCTAATGTTAAAAGGATAGGACTTACGCCATGTTGCTTATCCCGTTACGTTATTGATAGTCATAGATTTTATGAATCCTATCTTTCATCCATAGTCTTAATTGGGGAACAATGATTTTGTATCAAGTTTCGATGTTATTAAAAAAAAAAAAATGAATACAT
The DNA here is from genome assembly GCA_964007535.1 of Brachyptera risi. Classification (NCBI taxonomy): domain Eukaryota; kingdom Metazoa; phylum Arthropoda; class Insecta; order Plecoptera; family Taeniopterygidae; genus Brachyptera; species Brachyptera risi. Next base: position 23,357,298 of record OZ023333.1, on the reverse strand, counting down.
TTCTTCTTTCTTGTACATTTCTGATAAAGTCACCGTGCAATGATTTAAAAAAAAAACACGATCATTATTATAATTAGTGATGTGCAATAATTTCAAATATACGATTAATATTGATTATTGTGGATTACTTAACTGCCGATTTACGATTAGATCCCTTGGTTTCTGTTCTGGTTCTCATACAGTTCCCTATCACCAATACAGCTCGATCTACACTTATACTTGTTCATATTTGTTGTTTAAATCTGATCTAAATTTTATTCCTTATTATTGATACAATTATTATTTTTCAAGAAAATAATCGATGCCATTATCCATCATTATTCAAAAAATGTTTATTTACTGAAGAAATTAAATTTTATTACTGCTGATTACTTTCATATCAATAACGTCACCAAAATAATTAACATATGAATTGATACCATAAAATGAATAAAATGTTCTAAAAGATGTGTGATTATGTCAAGGAAATATAGTGTTTTTGCTACTGCAACGTTTGTTTGAATAACATCACATAAATATAAGGTCAGTGTTGTAGATTTTAATAATTAATTTCCTTGTTTATGTTTTGGGTTCTCTATATTCTAATTACTGCCGGCGTCGAGCACTAGAGTAATTTCCTTTGCACAACGGCTAGCTAATAGCAGCACTGAGGTCAAAGTTTAGAGAAGTAGGTAACGGAGATGAGATGACCTCATTCTCATCACCCCCACCCCCCACGGCACCCTTCACCCTTTCAACTACCACCCTCGTACGGGCAGACCGCTGCTGAATCGCTTCCGGTGTGTGGTTTTAAAATTGGGAAAACGCAGCACATGATAAAACGATATCATAGCAAAATATTAATTGTTTATAGAGAATGAGATAGAAATCTACACACGTTGGTTTTGAAACTCACGCAATTCTTCTAGAAGTTGTCGAACAAAATAGCAAAATATAATTTCTTTCGAATTGAAATATTTTTCACGTTTTTCCTGTTACCGGTATACGTCATTATTGAAGTATTCAAGGTTTTTGAGGTTTTAAATAATTAATTTCTTGATGATTAATTAACCAAATAACACATTTGATACATTCTTTGGACAATGTTCTAACTTGGGACTGTCCATTTTTGGATGACAACTGTCGAGTATAGATTTTGAGGAATTGATTATTGACACTTCGAAAATATGCTTGAATAACGTGTCGTGAAAAAAAGTGTAGATATAATTTCAGCCGAAAAAGTATTTTGAAAACAAATTTCATGAAGATCAATCTAGTTTCAAAACGAATGTGTGCATACTTCTAAAATACATTTCAAACACATATCTCATTCATCACCTTACACATGCATGCCACATTTTCTTAGTAAAAACCTCTTTTCTTCTTGAATATATAACGAAGTCTTTTAATCGTTAAAATTATCTTGTCGTAATTTACATTGTTAATAGCATAATAACATAAGTCTGGTGCAAAAGGTTTCAAGTCTACTCTTAGAGATGGTATGTCAACACATTATGTACACTGTATAATTAACTCTGTATTACTTTTACAACCCTTAAAACTCGTCATCTCAGGCCTGACTGCAACCCCTAGCAGTGAACTTGCATCCACGAGAGGGTATAGTCTACTAATGAAATAATTATAGAATCGTCACCAACTGGAGGTTGTAGGTACCATTTGTTTAAAATGTATAACTTTTTATCTCATTATATGTATTTTAAATTTTCAATACCATTGACTTATAGCCTACATAGATGGCATATATTTTAACAAACATTTGTTGATTTGTAATTTAGTTTTACGCTTGGTTGCATATTTTTCATTTGATTGCACAATGCACAGTTTTTTGGTCGAAAATAGGAAATGATAGAAAAAAAAACAATTCATCGCATTTTAAGATGTAATTGTGTTTCGAATAGAAATTTTGTCCTAAAACTTCATTGACAGTCAAAATACCACAGAACTATGAATACAATGATGTATAACGGTGTGATATGTGATATTTGTGTTTGTTTAGTTGGGATACGACGACCTTCTTCTTTCGTGGATACAAGTATTATATATACCATCACAGCACTAACGAAAGAGGGAAGAAAAGGGAATGATGGGGTGGGTGGGTGGGTGAGGGGGGGTTGGGGCTCCCAAAGGTCGTTTCAGATATATGCAATTTGTCCAAAAACGGGCAAAAAGTCTTCTCCCTCGACAATACAGATTATGACCTACACGTGTATGGGTTGTTGCACTTTCATCTTTTTCGATCCCCCCCCCCCCTTAAAAACTAGGGTGTTTTTTTACTCATGAATTTATGAGCTGTTATTTCCCTCCTGGGATCGGCTAGCTGAGTGGACCGGTACCAAGGACTGCCGTCTTGGTGAACTTTACGCGGACTTTAGGCCGTATGTTCAACACGTGCCATTGCTCGGCCTACTATAGCATGGCACTCGATATCCGCGAAAGAAGAAGGTCCTCCACTAACTAAAGAATTAGGAAAACTTCTGTGATTAGATGAGCGTAGTGAAGACTGCCATCGGTGTACAGGTCAGATAGTGATCAAAACCAATCGAAGAGATTGAAATAAATTAGTTTGTCGAGAAGACGCAACAGCGCTGATGTAGGTCTACTTCGTTCAAGTTGAAAGCTGTCATTTTAGTGGCCCATCTGAATGCCCCATGACTAGTTTTCCATTTTTTAGTTCTTCGGGTCACCACAAGGCAGCGTACCTGCATCTTTTACTGGTTGACCTTCAGCAGTTGCAACCAAAATGGTAGCCTTCAATTTTTAATGATTATATCTGCTATTCACTTATGGAGTAGTGGCTGGGCCTTGTATGCAATCGTTTTGACTTCTTTTTGGGGAAACGTTTGAACTCGGGTTTGAACGGTTGTAAATCCCCCGAAGAATAGTATCCGCTGAAATGATCAATTTTACAGTTTTATCCGACAGAAATGAAATTTTCACAAAATATTATTCATTTTTCATGTCTCTATTGGAACATGTTTCTATTATAAGTTTGAAGAAACTATGTTTGGTCTTTTTCAAGATAATCAATATAATATATTGTAAAAATGAGGACAAGAGAGTTCAGGCCCAAGTTTGTTGGGGATTATTACCAGACTGGTCTGCATAACGATGGAAATGACTGACTAGAACTAATAGTTTCAAAATCAAGGTGTATACATAACTATCAAGTACATTTCATAAAATTATCCCGCTCATCTTACAATACGTAGGCCTATGCTGCGTTTTCTCAATTTTACCTAATCTCGCGGCAGATTTGAATATTTAACGCTTTGAAAGATGTAGTATTGTGTTTATAATAATTTAATCTCGTACGCTACTGAAAAATTATATTATGCCTTCCAAATACTAACACAAATATAACATATCTTAATATTTCTTCGATATTCCACCGTATAATAAAAGAGCCACTCTGAAAACTCGTGCCCAATTATCCTCCCTAACCATGCAACCCCTATTAACTGCTCGTGAAAAAAACGCCGGAATATATCTTGTGTTGTTATTTTTGAATGATGTGTTTGTTCTATTCGAGATGGTTGGGAGGGATCAAAAGAAAAAGCACTCCATTATTACGCTTCGTTTCCATCTGATTTCGGCTGGAAACTCGGAACTTCAAAGACCAACCAACAGCCTTCTATATCAAGACGTTCACAGCACAAACAATTATCGGAGCGGATAATTAAGCAAACGAGGCCACTTTGTAACTAATTCAACATTATGATTTTTCCGCCAACAATAACAACAACAATGATTTCGAAGCTATTTCCATCATCAAAGGCCAAGTATTGAGGCGGTATAAGGATTCCACACGACTACCGTCTCGATCGCTCCCTGTTGTGCCCATCCTTTCAAGATCGACGATTGGTAGCTTCGGTCTGAAATTAGTTGGACTGCTCAAAATGACGCAAGTGTATTTTATGTGGCGATAAAATCAAGAGTGCTGGCGGGTATCTACCAACAAAACAAAGTCAAATCTGATGGACGTATAACTGAAATCATGGGTCTTTGATTTATCCATGTTAAACAATGTGGTATCATACTGAAATATTATGACTTTTTAAAATCATAGTGTGGTAAAGCTGGCCTTCCATGAACGCGGAATTCGCTAAGCATTTTTTCAAGCCGCCCTGATGATAAAATGACCAATCAGTGACGAGAGTTACGCGATTTCTGATTGTTGAGCTCGCCTCAATTCCACCGCCTTGCAAAATCGAAACCCAAATCGCATTCATGAAAGGCCAGCTTTAGCTTTAGGTTAGTTGCTTACGTTGGACTAGATTTTGTTTTTGGTTCAATTAGTTTTAAGCATTGTGTAACATGGACTGTAAAGGACAACACATCACAATACTAGCCTTTACCACCCAGGAAGAAAGAATATTGTTTTCAATGCATTTTTGTCAAAACGCTGTATTTTAATTGTATTTGAGCTTCGAGTATTTCATTTTGATTTGATGCTCGGAATTAATTATGGCATTTCACTTAAATAATGCCAATACGCTCTTTAACTGTGCCATTTATGACTTTATAACCTAGTTCTGGTAGTATTCTACTTCCGAACCATTTACTAAATGTCGTCGCTGCAAAAATACTCGTTCCCGGGATTGTTGCTATATATAATTGACAAAACACAAAGAAACTTGTCAATGTGGACGCTTATTTCTTATTTATTCCATCCGTTCGGACTTTTCAACATCGGTGGATCGAGAAAACAGATATGAGAACATCAAACAACGCTTGTTTTTACTTATTTTACATCGTCCATTCCCGGGCGGAAATGGATATAAAGTATATATGAAAAACATTTACGAATGACAGTTTTATTTTGTTTTAAAAATTGTTGGATCCGATCTGAAGTCAAGATAATCTGACTCCGGTGTAATATCTAGGGCGATATTATCGATCCGTTTTACATCTGTTAGGTTGGTAAAACGGACGCATACACGGAAAAAGCGCAACGTAAATAATAATATACTAGTAGTAGTAGTAGACACGAAAGAAAAATGTCGCCTTCCAAATGTAGCATAACGCAAGTATATACCCATTATATTTGTATCATTTTGAGGGTATTTTGATATTTTTGAGATGAAGTGTACGGTTATATACGCAACTACATATTTCGAGGCGTTAAATCCTTCATATATACTATCAACAGAAATACAGACATTTCACTAAATCCATCCCAAACACGCTGTCACAGATCGTCACGTTATCTACCAGGAAAGAGATATTAACAAGTATCATGGTACAGGAAGGTCCTGGAGTTAACCTGATAAGCTCTTAGTCATCCAAATTGTGAATGTCTGATGCTGTATTATCCGTATTATATCGTTTGTCCCGGATTCCATGCAAGTGGAGAGTGTGGGTGTTGGACGGGGGTGGAGGACTGCATACAGCAGCGGGGTTTGGGCGGGGGGGGGGAGGGGGTGTTTTATGTTAGAAGCTATAATACTGAACGAGGTCATGATGCCATGTCACAGATAATAAAGAACTGTAGATGTGATCAAAACTGAAATTTAGATTATGTTTCTCAGTGAATATTTGTCAAACAGGATGTAGATATAACTTCAGACGGGATTTTGGTTTTTAGAGCTCTGTGATTGGCTGTTTTACTAAAGGGTTGATTATGGTAACTCTGATCAAGTCCGGTTTCAAGAATGACAAATTTGTTGATTAAGTGATAATTAGTGGAATAACTTTATTGTTATTAGCCTCGTTTTATAGGCGAAATATCATATTTTTTATGATGACTTTTGAACGGTATGAAACATTGAAATTATTATAGGAAGAAAACCAGATGTTTTTGATATTTTTAGAATGATGTAGAATAAATTTGTGAATTTCGGTTTCTGATCTTTTCACAGGTACACATGCAGCTAGAAAATGTGTTTTCAGCTAATATACATGTGAAGATTATGCGCCGTAAGTGCATGCATGTGGATGTATACACGTGGCGACGATCGATCGGGCCTTCTACTTAGTGGATTACACACCAATGTAATTAAACAACCAGCACATTTGGACCAACATATCAAATGTAATTCATTTATCCCTTAATTACAACGAAAATCGAATTAATTATATGATATTCTGAGTGTTCGTTAATTGCTTATTCCATTAGATAAAATATGGTTCGTGGTGTATGGTAATTATTTGGCAATGACAGTAGGCATGTGTGTTGTGGCATATGTGGGCGTTGTTGTTGTTGTTGTTGCGTAGCGCGCATCCCTAATTAACCTGAATCAACCTAATCTAACTAGACCAGTGATCTTTTCATCAGTATGGGCTTAGAGCTAACTCATACATTTTTATGTATGGGCGCGTTATTATGGGCGCAGTGCAGGAAAACACAGGAAAACACACAAAAAACAGTTTTCTATACAAAGAGAGAGAGATTTTCCAAATTAAATACATTTTATATTTCAATTTCAATTTCAATTTCAATACTTTATTATCTTTATTAGATGGATAACAGAAGAAGAATTGAATAACTGAGAATACTGAATCAGTCCGGTTTTTCATATTTATGACTCGGGCTACAATGGATATATAATAAATAAGGGATGGTCCCCGTATAACCAAGCTGTTGGTGGGGTCGTTATTCAGAAATAGGAGTGGTAAGATCACTCTTGTCGTATCTTTGTCGCTATCGTCAAAACGATACAATCTTTCAGCTATAGCCTTAATCGGGGAACAATTATTTCGAATAAAATTATGATGTTTAATTAAAAAATATATAAAATAAATAGTATGACGGCGAGCCGCGGGTTGCGCACCATGAGAGATAGTTCTGTACAATACAACAATTCGATCATTGTTCTTATGTTGTTGGTACTGGAAGTCAGTGACGTATCTCAATACGTAGAGATGACATCATAAACAGCGTTCGGCATCGCGTTTACGAAGCCACTAAAACCACTCAGCCTGCTTGTTCTACCTATAATAGGTTCAACTACCCTCGTTTCCATTTCACTTGATCACCCTCCGCCCACCTTTGACGCAACAATGGCCAGTGTGACGTCATGAGACGCAACAATGCGTCGCATGAGGAAAAGCGACGCAGGTTCGAGGTTGCAGGACCGCGAAATGCTATCGTATAACTCCTATCATCGAACTTCAACATGTATTCAATACGAATTACATCCAGAAACTATACGCGTTTAATTCGAGTATACCATATTTTATAAGATGTGTAGAAGTTTGCGAGAGGGGAGTATTCGAAAGTACCAGTTTAAAGTATAAACAGTAAACCAAAAACAGTTGAGCGATTCTATAGATGTAATATCGGCATTTTAGCATTGAAAAGGTCGACTATTTATTTAAAACTTTTTTCCATAATTTTTTTTTTTTTTATTATTAATATTGTCACACAAAGAATACAAATATATAACACTCTCAAAAAGATCTACAAAGCCTTAGAAAGGCTTGTCTGTAGAATAACAAAAAAAATAATATGTTGAATTAATCAAACACAAAGACAATAAGTGGTGAACAATAATAACTACAATATGTAATACCTTTGTCAACTGACAATTACTTGACGAAAATGATTTTTTTTTTTTTTTACGAAAACAAAATGAGGATGTATATTTATGAATCACATTTTTATTCATCGACTGATAGTGATATGCCATTATCATCACACATACACAGATATAAATATTAGGCCTGTATGTGAGTGTTTGCTCTATATATGATTACTCGCACTCGCAGATGATTTCTATATCGCATGAGGATGAACTATTTTCTCTTATAATGATTTACAATTCTCTTTGAAATGTCGAAGTTTCATTCTTATACATGAACTTTGTTACTAATTCCCCCGGATAGTATTGCGATTTACTTTTGCACGTAAATCTGCAAGATACCTTTCAACTACGTCAGGTGTACTGTCCGCGTCTTCATCATTCACTGTCAGCGAAATCAGCAACTTTACAACGTTGACAACGTCTTCATGTGACGTCATTGTATATATGTACGGTTTCATAGTGACTTAATTACATTTTTCAGGTGAAAAAGTTCCGTAAGCATTAAAGTTATACCACCTAATAAGCAGATACGGCATTCGAGTAAGAGGAAAAACATTCCTGGAAAAAATATTCACGGAGAAAATAAAAAATATTCCCGGAGAAAATGAAAAATATTCCCGGTGAAAATATCTCTTGAAAAATATACCCAGAATAGGCCTACATATCACACAAGAATTCGAGTAAAGAGTTTTGTACGTATAGACATTTGATTCAAAACTGTATATAGTTTCGGCTCTAGCGTTTGTAATAATCTATACCGGTACACGGAAAAAACTGGACAAAATATCATTTTCTATATTCTTATGAGTTTAATATCAATTCACTTTTGCGATGCTGCATTGGTTAATTCAAAATACAGTTATTTGTCAGAGGTGTAGCATTTCTCATAGATAGAGATGAATATAGGCTTTAGGGTGTGAGATTTGATTTCGTTATTAAATTATTTGTAGGCTTGCTTACGGCGCGTAAGACCCAGGTCCAGAAATCGGGATCAAATCAGGCGTGGATTCGAGTCCAGCACGAGGCATGGATTTGTGTATTTCATCTCATTCGTACCCCTAAAATAATCTATATAGCTGCAGGCGTCAACAATAATCATCGCCCACTACTTGTCTCTAGTATCATCTTCAGATCAGCTGTTTGATGACGTGCAACGTCGTGGGTGTCACGTGAAGTGGGCGGGGGGTAGGGGGGTGACTTATTGGCCAGATCTGTGAGGCGGTCTCCTAGGCAACGCTCCGTGCTCGTTACACCGAGAGGCGCAATTCTGCGTTTGAGCAACGTGACAATAGCTATAATGTTATTACGTTGTTTACGAATTAGATTTATATTATTATTATTATTTGTCCGTGGCGTATTCCATCCCGTGCAACGTCACACGTTTACGGAGAGTCAGTTGTGATCGTAAAGATGAAACGCCTCGATTGGGGTTTAACGACGCAATCAAGTCGAGCTGAGGATTTATGACAATTGGTTCGTGTGAATGAGGTGTATGGTTAGGAGATGTATTCAATATGCATCCTGAAGAACAGAATACTGATATTAAACGCACTAAGGCTGACAATTTTGAAATTCGATTTTATTTTATTCCACTCGAAACTGACTCACCGGATACAATTTGACAACTACAGTACTTCAAGCTATAAATTAAAACTATAAAACTATACATGTATTCAAATTTCCAAGGAATTTATATAAAATAATGAAGGCCTACACCTAATTTCCACGTTTCACATTAATCGGATCAGCCGTTTTGATAAAGAAAATATATGAAATGTAATTTGTTACATCATTCAAAATTATTGGGAAAACCTATTGAGCATGTAGGCAACAGGGAAAATGACCAATTAAATCGTGAAACGATTAAAATGAGCAATGAGCTCAACAGGAAAGCATGCAGTCCGAATTGTTTTGAACTCAAGGCATATATACCTTTCTATCACATTACATATAAATATGCCTATATCACTCATCCCACAACACATATGTTGCGTTTTCCTATTTATCACAAATACAATTGCATCAAATACAATTGTTAAAAGATGCAAGTTGCAGCGAGTTCATTTAATTACCGAAGGTATTATTCAGAATTTCAGTAATCATTCAGTAGGTAGGCCCTATATAGACGACCAGAAAAAAATCTGCACCAAGCAAGCCTATATATACCAGTTGCACATGCACTGGCGGACAGAGGCGACGATTAAGACGCGTCGACCGTCCGTCCCGGTTCTTCGCTCGGTTGTTCCGAGCCGCCAGTGGGGAACTGGGGTGGCGGGCGACGCCCATACGTAGGCGCCACTTGTAGGCGGATAGCAACAGCTGTTCTCTTGTGCATGTGTGGGTGGGGAGGGAGGGGGGGGGGGGGAGGGGACGAAGATGAATGATACCCAGATACGGTATTTGGTACGTTGGTGGGTGGGTGTCGATCAACTTCATGTATACTGCCTGCCCTACTGTTGCATCAATATATGACCAGATATGGTTATTGGTTTTTACTTTTTAGTGAGTGATATGAAATTTCATCATTCCAACTTCTGAGACATTATTTGTATGTTTTTTTTTAATCTCTCCATTTTCTCAACGTTTCAAATTGGTTTCACAATTGATTAGCAAATGGTCTAATTAGTTGAGAAATGAAGACTAAAGTGTGAAGCAAGCAATTCGAAGCATTGGGGAATAAGAGAGTTCAACCAGAAAAAGACATATATATATATATATATATATATATATATATATTTATATTTAAATATATATATATATATATATATATATATATATATATATATATATATTTACATATATATATATATATATATATATATATATATATATATATATATATATATATATATATATATATTTACATATATATATATATATATATATATATATATATATATATATATATATATATATATATATATAATATATATATATATATATATATATATATATATATATATATATATATATATATATATATATATATATATATATATATATATATATATATATATATATATATATATATATATATATATATATATATATATATATATATATATATATATATATATATATATATATATATATATACTGTATATATATACTGTATGTATATATTTATATTTATAAAATCTTACCAGAAAAGAGGTACATTTATGAAAAGACGTTCAAGTGGAGAAAATTGAGGAACTTCTTCCGAACACTCGAGTAAGTTGCTTCAAACATTCCTTTCAAGTTTGAATACGTACTAGATAAGCCTGTGGGTGGGTATACAAAAGTATGAATGCTTATCATAACGAAATGGTATTTTACAAACTCGAATTATAACTTCAAAGCACCCTCCTTGAAAAACACACCCTTCTTATACATATTTACTGTCGTACACTCATTCCCCTCGTCAAATTTTCATCAATTAGTCTCTATATAATTGACCAATATGACTTTTATAAACAAATTTTGAAGGCTTTTAACATTTCCTTGGAAAGATTTTGATAACCTCCTAATTGAATAATCCGTACTTGAATAATTAATTGAAGTAAAACGCAAAGCAATAGAAACCAACGAAGGGGCTAAATAAATGCAGAAATGAGAGGCTATTCGTTGACATCAATGGATCCACAGAAAAAGAAGGTTCTTTACCAACTAAAAAGACACTATTATCACCTTTATATTTGTATCGCTGTGGTATTTCAATTGTACTATGATTTTTCAGGACGAGGTTTATGATAAAACGCAATTGCAATTTTTAGACCCTTCAAATACTTAAAGATGCAGTGAAATTATGTATTATCATCCAAGTTCTTACGATTACAGTTGGTAAACGAATTTCCTCTTTCGTGAATACACGTATATATTGCAGAACTGGACTCAAAGCCAAAGTAAATTCAATCGAGAGTTTCAAGATAGAATACCAGCAGCGACTTGATTGAAAGACATGTTACTATTTGAGATCCAGCTTACCGTACACAATTGTTTAACCTTTTCAATTTAGCAACAACTGCATGCTTTGAATACCCGACCAGGATTTCAATTTAATTAAAATCTACCGAAAGCGACAGTTTTATCGTATAACAACCAACGGTAGTTCATTCAGTGTGAATTTATTTGAAAACGTGTAATGGTATTTTTTATTTTTTAGCCCCTTCACGAAGAAGTTACGGGCACTGTGAGACGGGTGGCTCAGTATAGTTACCACGCTGAAACCGGGGTTCGATTCCCGCCATGATCGACCATCCTGACAGAGGTATTACGTAGTTTTATCTATGTCAATATATTGGAATAACTAACCGACTCCAATAGGTCACGATATATTTCTTCTTACTATCCAAAACCACATAATAACATGAACTGTCTGCATGATCGTTCCATATTCTCATTCTTCATTCACCGACGCCAATAGATCCTAGTTATCGATACGGTGCGTCATTAAACCCGATATAAATGAAAAGAAGCGGCAGCTAACATGGAAAAAGACACAAACAATTGCAAGCCTCCCTATTCAGGTTCAGAGCCTGGTTACAAATATTATTGATTGCATACCAACAGAAGGGCAAATTAAATTCAGGTATGCGAGATTTCGCAAAAGTATATTCAACTGTGATAACAAAATATTAAAATAAATATATACTTGTAAAATACATAACAATAAAACCTAAAGAAACCTCTGGGGTACCACGCACCAGTTACACATAATATTTATTTTGATAATTCTTGTCAATTTGAATTTAAACGTAACTATGAGAATACATATGAACATTTCATTAACAGCTATAAAAAATAATTATCAACTGATAAAAAAATAATTAACAAAGGTAATGTTCATGTTGATACAAAATTAATACAAAACGAATGAAATGATCCATCTAACGATGACACGCATCTTGTGAACTCATAAATAAGACTCGTCAATTGAAAGATGAAATCGACGAAGAATAATGAAGGCTATAGGGCCTATTTGTGTAATACGAGAGTAAAACGTGTTCGTCTTCGAAGTGAATAAAGGCCTGTAGTCGCCGCCAAGGTTACGCGACTACGACGCGGCTATTTGCACGTCAATGCCCGACGCAAGGCTATCAGGCGACCCAGCCAACAGCTAGATCATATGGGGTTGGGGGTACGAATGAACGGAAAACTCGTGCCTTACGCAGGTCTCAAACCCACACCCAACGTCAGAGTTCCTTTTCTAAAGCAGTGCGTTAGCTGAATGAGCCACAAAGGACGACAAGTTCATCATTCCGAAGAAAATTTGTTGAATTTTGAAGTTTTGGAATTGACCTTTTTGAATCTTCTCACTTTCTACAACGTCTCTTTTAAATATAGCCTGATCCGAGCTTGAGATAAACTAGACTAGAGCAATGCATATTTACCATCTCATATTTTCAAAAACTTCGAACTAAATCCATTTTTGAGCATTTACTCTCAATTTAATAGTTTTATTTTCACTTATTAAAAGTGGGACAATAGTGCGTCCCGGCCGACTCTTCACCCTATAATATATATATATATATATATATATATATATATATATATATATATATATATATATATATATTTATATATATATATATATATATATATATATATATATATATATATATATATATATATATATATATGTATATATATATATATTATATATGCACAAGTTGAAACAATAATCTACAACAATAATAACAGCGAAAAAACAATTACAACCGATATGACGTATAGGTACAACTACTACAATTACATTGCAAATCATCATGAAAACAAACAATAGGTTGATTGCCGTGTATCAATACGAGGAACACGATTGGTGCCAGTGCGATCGACTACACAATGGTATAATGTAGTATAAGTATAATCGCGAATGACGTCCATTCTGTCATTTATGTATTAGATTGACGTTGGGTGATTGGTTTTGAAACAATGGCTCGTTGGCCACCGACAGACACCGTACAGCCAGCTCGATTCTGTCACACCGAGCTATTGATCGTGACGTCATACAGTCGGTGATGACGTACTTGCAAAGACTCGATTACGGCGACAATTGTTTACGATCGAGTTACTTTACATGAACGTAATTAATGAACAATAGCGTAAGTCGTTCACAATGCACAATGGCATTGGAATGAGTTCTATAGGAGAGTATTTGTTTCTGGTATTGAATATACCCGGTAAAGCAGTGTCTATATCATTTGGATATATACGGCCTCCAAGGCGATTAAATGATATGATCATGTCGAGGGATAAATAAGTAGTAAATTAGGTGTATACCTGATTTCAGATTTCAAGGGATTTCAGGTAGATTTCACAAAATTTCAAGAATATTTCAAGGGATTTCAAGAACATTTCAAAGAATTCCAGAAAGATGACAAGTGTATACATCTGATTTTGGGAGTTGTTAACCCCTCGGCTCATGTGAATAAAGAGTTATAGGTTGGATGAGTTTAGTTTTGGATTAGATTTATTGAGGCGAGATGTTGGCTTGGGTTATAGTTTAGGACAAGTTGGATGTTTTTATTGATTCTAATGAGGAAACTTAATTCGGAAACTGTGACTGAATCAAGGTTTAGATATTTAATAATAATGATATCATGAAAGACTATAAATTCAATTTAATCGTATTAAATTCAAGTTACAATTACAAATTAAAAAGTTCATAATTTCAAGTTGAATTGTGTGAATTGAAAAGTTTTGGATTTACCATGTTGAAACTTGACTGTGAATTATTTGTATTTACTGTTTAGTCAAACTAGTACAATCCATAAATCACTGCATATTCATAATAATATGTTGACACTGATTATGGTTTGACACTGCATAAATCATAATAACCGTACAAATATCATGTTCTAAAAATAACAAGAAAACAAATGTTCTCGCAATTAAAACTATGTTGATCGCAGTTCAAACCACACACAACAAATCAACAAAACAAATTTCCCCGCACTTCGTTTCCACAGCAATTAAAAACTGAACTGTCGTTCAAGTGAAATGCGCAAGTTTCAAATGACGGTCACGATTGACCGTCTCCTCTATCTGTTAACAGGAACGGTCGGTCGTGTCGACCCGCCAAGACACGTGGAACGAGGTAGCACATGCCACAGCGTGGGTGGTGGCGCCGAGTCAAGATCTAGGCCTACGCACTACTGACCATGATCTATTGGCGAACTGTACTGTCGCGTTGCGGGACTCGAACCCACGCTCAAAGTCATTTCAGTTTCTGAAGCGGTGTATTAGTTGACTGAACTACGGAGAGTGGCGAGCGATTATTTATATGAAATAGTAAAACCAGATATTTTCAGCAATTAATTTGATCTCAGCACTGAGCACACAAATGGCATAATATATGTAATCTAATGCGAATGTATATTTTGGATTTACAGTGGTTCTTTCATACGATATTTCTCTTACTGATTTGTGGAGCAATTTTACTACTTCGGAAAGTCTACGAGATTCTATGTTATCACGTTGACGCTGAAAATGTTCTACGTTTGTGAGAATAGATCTGAAACATGAACGCACTCATTCTTCAAGCTATTGTGAAGCTGTGTACATCGTTCTCCTCGACTCGTACAGGCTTACCAATAGTTGAACATGTATACCCTCTCAATACGGAAATCCAAACTCACCTGAAAAAACAAAGAAAAACGCAAATATTAGATTTATCCATAGAAAAGCCTCATTTTAAGCTCGGATGAGAAAAATGGAAGAAATAGGATTTTGTCGGTCATGCTATGGGATTCGGCTGAAGGTAGAACATTGTTGTCAAGAAGGAGATGACAAAAAAAAATATATACATAATTATACATAAATATATATGAAAATAAAAATATAAATATATATAAAGATATACATGTTTTATTATTCTCATTTTTTTTTCTTGGCGTGATAAAAATATGTCTGCGTTAATTTCTCCTCTTCAGAAACGAGATGTTGTGGTCCTGAAAAGTCCCCGTCTCCCAAACCAACTGTCGAAGATGGATTAAGTACAATTACTTTCGAAACATCGAGACCATATAAGCCTATACATCGGACGCTTAAAACTCGTATTTAAAAACAAAGTATCCCCATACATGGACAGAACAATCTCCCAAGTTTCAATCGAAAGTCGGAACCACCTGTCAACTTTTCCTTTCCAACGAAATCTAATGTTGATTCGCAATTATCAGTAACACCCCCATAACAACACGCTATATCATCCCTATCCGTCCTATCTCGCGCTATCTCGTATTCGCCGAGAAACCAATGACGTCATCACGCACCAATAAGACATCGTACATCACTTGGTTGCGACACACGGGTGAGCCATGTGACTACCACAGCTCATCGTGATTACCCAGTAGCACATTAGCATATAATGTCAATGTCAGGGACGTGAAATCAGCGCGGCGTAGTTAGACTTGAACCCACATGGCGCGCGAACCACCCGCGCGCTAGTAGCAAGGGATAGAGCGGACGGTCGCTCGGAACATTCATCTCTCGTGGATGCGCGTTACGCACATGAGATGAAGGCTTGGACCACCAGTGCGGTAGTGAAGCGAAATGGGGGGGACGGTCACTCGGAATCTTCATCTCTTGTGGATACTAGTAGAGCACGAGAGATGAAAGCGCGAATCGACCGTGCGGTAGCGGTTTGGGGTAGGGAGGGACGGTCGCTCGGAACCTTCTTCTTTGGGCTAAGGTCCATACACTCTCGACTCATAAACTGTCAAATACACGCTGTGGTATAACTCCACAGGTTATTTGTGTAGGCTAATTTAACGCAATAATCGACAATTAGATGGGATGCTATCCATCTTAGGTTTGTTTGTTTGCTAGTTGGTATTGTTGTTGTGTGTATGAATACGAAACCGAGAGGTGAAAAGTATTATATATATTGAGAAAATAAATTCAATATTAATAATTAGGGCTATGTGATTTATTATGCCCTATGCGGTATCCGGAATTCGGATAGATCGGAAATCCGAAGATCGGAATCCGGAACCGTGTCTTCGTACATTCAAAGACCCGAATGCGAAGGAGCACATATAAATAAAACCATGAAAACAATCATTAATATACCAGAATGTTCAACTTGAAAAGTACATTTTGTAGCGACATCGTCGTAACAATATAATTTATTTATGTTCGTTTTGTCATATGTTTTATCGTACCTCGCAAACAAACACTGTTCAAGCAGAAAGTATAACATGCACTCATTTTTATTTATATTGGGTTTTACGACGCACTGTAATGATAACCTAAACCAAGACGTATTGACGTCGTTGGTGAATGATGAGCGAGATGATGGAAAGATGAGATGAATTGTTTCTCAGGTTATAGGAAGGATAGAGGAAAGGAAGTGGTTGTGAGGAAGTATTGAAGGAACCATCCCGGTATTCACCTACGCTATACAGAGGAAAACCACGAAAACCCTCTGAATGAAGATGGTCGGTGGCGGGAATCGAACCGAGTTTATTGCAAAGAGGATTTTTTTTACGAAATTGACGAAAGTGGAATGTTTTTATCTTTAAAATATCAATTGTAGTTATTTATAAAAATGACTTCATAAATAAGCGACACTAAGCACAGATGAAGGCATATTTACCTTCTCTATATAGGCTTATGAATTCAGTTATTAGTATAACATATGGTTTTATTTTTATGAAATCCCAAACGCATATATATATATATATATATATATATATATATATATATATATATATATATATATATATATATTCAAATCATCAGTTTATTTTGAATGCTGATGAAGTGGTGAGTGTTGCGAATTCCATAAATTCAACTTGTATTTTATTCGAAAGCAAATATTGAAAATAGAAACACCTATTTTTGTCGCCTATTTTCTCACCCAGAGACGATATCAGTTCAGTTGTTGTGTATTCCGAGACTTGGCATTATTTGCCCAATATGGAAAACAATGATTCAACTTTCCTGCGACACTCTATATCCAAATATAAGCGACAATTTCGGGTCAATAATCCCTAGTTTTGCACAATTCTCATTCGGAACACACACTGGGTGCAGCTACATCGGTATACACGACGATATCCGTCTCTACATTCATTTTATAAACGTCCAATGTGGAACACTTCATGAAAACACATAATAAAGTTGGGATATTTTCTCTATCTGTCACTTTTGAAAAAAATATTATTCTTGTATAAATAAAATGCCATCCAATTTATAGGAGTAATTTATTTATGTACATTTAATATTTGTGAAATAATCTAAGTCCCGAAGAGTCGCGTAAACATGTTTTGATATTTCATTGTATTTTTTTTAAAGAGAATAATATTTTTAAGAACTAATCACATTGTTAAGGATGGTAAATTATATAGATATGTAGGCCTATATTCAATACAAAAATCGAACGCAATAAAACATGCCAATGACCTAAAATATGTATCAATTATTCACAATAATAATTATATTTATGTCACTTATGATGCAAATATATTTTGATGAAATTGTTTAAAACAAATAGGTTTGAAGGTGTAAGTTGGTACTGATTATAGTTTTGATGGATTAGCATGAAGGTTGGATGAGAGAGGTAGTCGGCCGGACCACGCCTATTGATGAGAGAGACAATCTGCTTGGCTTGGAAATAACCTGAATCGATTATTATAGTTGGAGTAAATATAAACTTAGTTGAAGGGTAATTTATCTACCTAGTTTATACAATCGCTTTTACGTACTCTTAGTTATTTATAAGAATCAATTCGCTAACTATTAGTAAAGGTACGAAAATGACATGCATAACCAACGGTGATACCGAAAGTTAATCCGCTAACTGCCGATTAATCTAATAACAATCAATTCATAAAACCGGACCTTGGTGACTCTTCATTTTACTTTTTTTCACTCATTAGAAGAGAGGTTCAAATAATTAGTTATAATCGCAGGGATGTTAGGATGGGATGATAGGGCCATGCCTTTTCTCGAAATTCATGGAATGAAATGAAATGATGGTTATATTCAACTGCGAGACTGGCTGATTGCTATTCCCAAATTACCTCATCTCATTTCATTTCATTAAACATTTCACTTGCCATTCTAACAATATATTTGGTTACAGCGAAATGTTGAAATGAGTTATGAAATAATTTGGAAAGCACGCGAGATGGCTTTGCATCACCGTCACTATAATATACCCTCGGGAAGACGTTGACTCCTATTTGTTTATATATTCACGGCTTACCATTGGCCAGAAGGGAGTCTCTCATGTAATAATAATAATAATTGGATGAGCGAAGTGAAGACTAAATTTGATCGTACTTCGAATAACGGTGGTGTTCGTTTTTTTTCGCGCTCCACAGGTCAAACGGAAGAAAATATTTAGATGAAACTTGACATACACAAATATATGTCATCGCCGAACTTGACCCTGTTTAAAGTTTTGACGCGCAATTGGTCGATCTACTTTTTAGAGAAGTGATTTCGAAGTTCTGAAAACCCTCATGAGAATAACTCTAAAGAGGAAAAGTATGAAAATAACATGTACTCCGAATAAATTCAAATTTCTACGCAGTTCAAGACAAGAATGTAACACATCATTTTGAAGTTCTACATAAATCGCAATTACCCGTTTCAAAGATAAAAATGTTTTGTACTTTTTTGATCGTAAATTTTAGAGCTATGTCAAGAATGCCATCGAAAGATGATCAACATGTGGAACCAATTAGTTGGTAACTGGTTGATTTGATTAAAATGGTTAAAATGATCATATTTATCAATAAAACGTAAAACTAAAATGTAGTTTACACATTTTATTGCTGGATTTTAAAGAATACAAATGAATCGTACAACATTTCTGAAGGTGGCCTATATGTCGAACCTCGCTGTCTCTCAAGGATACAAAATGATGCATGAAAGCAATTTCTATTTGTGTAATTGTTGTATGTATTATTTATGTAATTATTCGCTTTATATGTAATGAAATACTGAATAACAGTCTGATATCAAACCGTAAAATATTTAAACAGCTAATTGCCAACATGAAACTACATAGGAAGTGTCTGAACCAACAATGTGAATAATACAAATCAAAAATTGTATATAATACAATTAATACATATATATATATAATACATTATTGTAATAATGCAATCGAACATAAAGATCCCGAAATTCATCAATTCGTTTCAACATTATAAAGAATGCTAACTAAGGTACGGTAATTTACAAGATGCACAAGAATCTATTATCCAAAAATGTGCATTTAAATTGATTTAGATTTTATTATTATTATTTCTTCTCATAATTCCATTCTTCACATTTTATTCTTAATCATTATCCATTGTTTCATTTTGTTATCTATGTGATTATATATTTCGTATCTTGTTTTTATTATTCTGTGTCATATCGGCAACCCGAATATGGGCAGAGATCTGAATAAAGATTATACATATAAGATGAGCTATTTTTTACGCAATTTCGTTATCTTGGCAATCCTTGCACGGGTTTGATTAAAGAAATTCAACAGTAGGCTTGCACGACGGAAGCTCAAATCGAGTTATTCATTCAGTATAAAGTTTATGCCTTACGCTATAAATAATGTAAGATAACATTTTTCGTATGATTATTTCAAAGAAATATGAAAGACGGAAATTTTTTTTCATATTTAAATTGTGATCACAATGGTTTCATATATTTTTTCCAGAATTTTGACCACACTTTTCGTTTCACAACAGTTTGTATAGAGTTATAAAATCGTACATTGATATGATTTATTCGATCTCTTCATCTATTACCGTTTAGAAAATAAATATGAACATTGGCATAATCACTTGGATTTTGAAAATATTCAACCCTAATCTGAAAGCTATACGGAAGTACAATTTTTTCCCAAAAACATTTTCAACAAGAGTAAAAAACAACCATTTCCAATTTTGAACAGAAATGTAGGCTATATAGAGTCCCTATACCAGAGTATAGGCCTACGTACACACGAAAGGATAATATTGGTTTATTTGAACTATAAAACCACAACAGATAATCGAGCTCTAAAATTTGCAATTCTGTAATTTCATTCAAAAATAATCAATTAAACATTTGAAAATACGGTGCCATTCGTGAAAACGGGATAATTCCATCAATAAATAAACAGTCATCTAAAATGGAATTAGATAGAAATGATGATAGTTTTGAATGCAATTCGAAAACATTACTTCAAACTCTTTGCTATTTTCACTCTGCAGAGAAATTCCTGCAATTTTGAATGTACATTATGTTCGTAATGTGAATGTGTTTCACTGTGTGAATTATGCCGGCGCTGGGACTGGGTATAGGAAGGGATAGTTTTACTTCGCAATAATGGAAATCTCTGCTCTTTACGCTAAATGAAATTGTCAGCGAAATTTGAGGTTTTCACTCCGTTTTGGGCAACATCTTGATATTTTGACATCTTTGGAAGGATGTTTCAAGTAATACCAACGTATACTGATGATTTCGTATCAAGTTTCGATGTTATTAAAAAAAAAAAAAGTAATCAATGTATAGAATACAAATTGAAATCCTTAACCTATATTATTAAAATGTTGTGTATAATTTTAGTGATATATGCTTATATTTTCGAAGTAATCTCTGCCATTAAAAATGTAACATTCACTTTCTGCATATCATAATCAATGTATGATGAATATACGAGATAATAAATAAAATAATTGAATAAATACATGCATAAATACTAACATAAGGTACGAAGGTGGGGGAGGGGGGAGGTGAAAGTCGCACACGAAGCCGTCAACTAATTAGTATACCAGATGTCACCGTGCGCAGTATATCAGGTGTGACAACATAACAACAGCCCGCTAACCAGCCAGCATTCAGCTCACGGTGTGTTATTTGTTACCAACTTAACACGCACAACATTACTAACGGAATCACGCAATAACAATAACAGTATAACAATAACATGCTAGAACAAAACGGTAAACTATCTAATATAGACCACTTTCCGAACATCACGGCTCATTGATCTCACTCTCGACACTTCCAACTGTTCATATTACAAGATAGGGAAGACACCCGATCGGAACCATCAGCTGAACAGACGGAATGTCAATGATTTCTCATAAGAAATAAAATAAGGAATGTGGAAGTAAATATTTGACAGAAATGTTGTAACCACAATTGGTTCACTAAACATGGAAAGTATCAAGACTTTCATTGTTGACAAAAAAAAAAATGATAATATTTTATAAATAATGTAAAAGACGAGACAGTTTTTTTGTCAGTTATTGAATTAGAGTGGAATGTAGAACAGTGGAAAGGGATTAAAATGTATAAATTAGTATTCATAAGTATTTTCTAGAGAAAGACGTTCCAATAGAAACTTTATAACTCCTTACAATACCAAGTTGTTTTGTCACCCTAGAAAGAATTGTGTAGAATTTTGGAATGATATGCATCATTATTGTATAGTTGAATTCTGTAAAAAAATAAAATATATTCGAAAAAATGTATGTTTTTTTCCAAATTTTCTCCTCTGGATTATTCATGGGGGTTTTCAAATTTTCGAAATAATCTTTCTAAAAAGTGGTTCAACCAATTGCACCTCAAAACTATACAGTATCGAGCTAGATGATGAGATATGTGCAATTCAATTTTCATGTAAATTTGATTTCTCGTTCGGCTCATGGATGGGAGGCGAAAAAAACACTCGCGTTTTTTTTCAAGTAGACCCGCGGTGAAATTGTGTCTGCTCGTATACGCTCATACACGTGGAGCCGGTTGTATGTATATCATTTTCGTACTTTTCGTACTATTTTCGTGCTATATTTTTGCTTATTTTCGTACATCAACTAATTAATAGTTAACCGACACTTGGTGATACGACCAAAATCGACACCTTTTTGGTGTTATTAAACGTTTTTTGCTAAATTCATGGACCATCTGTAATTGTCTTATCGGGGACAATCAGTGCTATTTATATTATTTGGAGATCAGTGAATAAAATGGTTCCAAATAGAAACTATTTCAAGAAAGACGGGAATAATTTCAACAATTGCATTACAAATAATTGTTTCAAATATCAGTTTACTTTATGATGGAGAGAATTTATAAAAAAAAATGCATACGAAAAACCAACTGAAAACGAGATGTAAACGCGAACATTATGCCAGTATAATCGAAACCTGTAACAGGATGAAGGATGTTGGATGATACACTATGTGAGCCAGACAGAGATATGATGATCTGTTACGCTAGATGATTGTATCAAGTTAATTGACGTACTAATTTCACTAATTGGCTACATTTTTCACTTCTTTACGCAATGTGGTTTCTGTTTGTTGCTCGTTCCAGACTATGATGTGGGTTTTTTAATTGCCACCCCCTTCCCCTATCTCCCTCTTTCTAAATCCTCTCTCTCTTTTTCCATCTCCCACTACTGCCAATTAATTGCAAACAAATTTCGCACACAGCAAGTGGGAGTGAGCCTTACGACAACAGAAGCAAACACACACTTTAAACATTGAGTGAATACTTGATTGAATACATGAATACTTGTATACTCCAAGACTTAAATTGCTCGGCTCAAGAACTTTAGATGAAAGTAAACGAATACTCAATTTCCCACACCCGAAATGATGACAATAGTTTCTTTGAGTTTATTGAGAATTTCGTTTTATTTCCTTTTTTTACGTATATCATATAGGTTCAGCAACGGATACCAATAAACTATAATAAAATTCATCTCGAAATTAGTTCCATCACAGAAAGAGAACAATACAGTTTGTAGGCGTTCAATTTCTCATTCATTTAGTCGTAAACTCGCAATTCTATATACATAGCAGGAAAAAGTGTGAAAAATATGTTAGTCAGTGTGATATGACCTTCTCACAAGTTCACGTTGTGCGTGTAATGAAAACTACGATCTATTGAGATTGATAAAATTAATAAAATGCATTCAATCCACGCCTAAGAATAATATAAACAATAAAATGCAACTAGTAACGATGGTCGACCATGGCAGGAATCGAACCCCGGTCTCCTGAATGACGGTCCATCGCACAAGTTACTGATCTTTCACGCCGTAAACTCTCACGGCCGTAATTTTTGAGATATCAATATGATTGTTTTTGCATTCTGTTGATAATTGAAAAACGGAGGTTATCGCATTTACTGAATTTTGAACAAAAAATTTGTAATTTTTTGAATTCTTCAAATAGAAAATGAAAAAATTTCTAGTTTACGGAAACCTAGATACATATTTTTGAATACCGAAAAAAAATATGGACTGTGAAATATATCAAAAGTGTGAGTAAGGGCGTTTACGTGAATATGAGTTCGGCGGGCTAGTCTATGGGTTGCGCCTAGCACACGATGCATGTTAAACTCGAGTCTGAAGCGAGCGAACAACGATCATGGCAGGAAGCGAACCCCGGTCTCCTGAATGACGACTCGCTCGACACTATCCTGCGATTACGGAGTTCAACTGTATAGGCACGCAATATACGCTGCTATCTGTGAGTGTCATTTGTTGTGCTCTGTGGTATGCGAAGGCCTTACAAATATAACAGATCAATGACACGCATGTAGGTGAAAAACATCGCTTAGGCTAGGCCCTATCTCTTTTAGGATGTGTGATTATATACACCAACAAAATAATAGTACGAAATAGGAGGAAAAATAGTTAGAAAACAAGTACTGAAAGATTGTTTGCATGTTTAAATGTTTTTTATGTTACAGAAAGAAGATCTAGTCGATGTTTGAACGACCTTGAACCTGGGTGTGCGAGAGAGAGAGAGAGAGAGAGAGAAAGAGAGAGAAATTCCAAGATGACCATTTTTTATAAGGAAAAATGTAACCGAGTTGACCTCGCGCGATCGCAATTGTGATCGCGCGTTACGTAACGTGCCGGTTCGATCGGACGTTTCGTGAGATGCTTACGCGTTGCCGGTCGGTTGTTTCGAGCTGCGTTCATCTTCTTGGGAGGAATTATTATGTAAAAGCAGAGAGAATCAAACAGCAAACAAGTTAATAATTGGTCAATGTATATAAATAGAACTTTAATTATTTCGTTGAACCGGATTGTAGCCCCTCTTACAGCGAGAAACCACGTCCATTTTATTTTCATGGGAAACTTGAAGATGAGTCAATATTTATTCATACGATTGCGAAGTTACTGGGAAATTTTATATATTTCTTTAGGCCTATATAGTTTTAGTTACATGCGTATTGAAATAAAATTACATTGTTTATATGAAGTCAGCTACATGATATAAATCCCAGTTATGTATAGTCTCGAATGTGTAAAGAAAGTTTTTTAAAGCATCGTTGAGGTACACTCATTTAAATAAAAACAATGTTCTGCAGTTGACATTTTTTCTTATGGGCCTATTTCGAGGGTATTGAACAAATGTGTTTCTCTCGTATTATATTTTCAAGTCAAACCGTTCAAAAGTCATCGCAAAAAATTTGTATTTCGCTAAATCGAATTCGATGCACGCTTAAATCTATCAATCAATCAATAAATCAGTTCAGAGTTGCACTGTGGTGTCCACTGTCCTGTCTGTAGTTTACCTATGACTCGTATTAGGATCATACTCTAAAATATTAGTGCATTTGTGAATCCATTTCATATTCATTGAAGCTATTTGGAAACATATTCATCATGTCTTCGATTTCCTATACCTTCACATTTTTCTATATTCAAAACCACAAAAAGAACAATTAGTGTTTCAAACATTCTGCATTTATTTTTCAGAAATCTCAGCTTCCTATATTACACTGCAAAATATGTCTTTATAATTGTCTATATTACAATTTGGTAAGAAAATTATACAATGAAGAAAACAAATCTCACTTAAAGAAGGCACCGTCATCATTACGGTGCGTTTTCAACAACGCAATACAATGATGAATGAGATCTATTGGCGTCGGTAAATAATAATTGAGATATGAAGGAAAGATGAGATGAAAGGTTATTCATTTCATTATGTGTTTTCTATCGTGAGAAAGAAACGGTCACGGCCTGTTATCCTAGTATTCCATTCAACGACAGAAGGAAACTACGACGCACCTCAGTTGGGATATTCGAACGGGACGGGAATCGAACCCAGGTATCCCGACTCCTAAGTCAAACGAATAAGGGGTCAGTGCCCTGGCGACTGATCCACATGTCTCAGTTTAATTGTTATCTACTAACGCAATATGAGATAATTTCATTTAGAAATGCAGGTGCATGCGAAAATGATGAAATATTTCCGCTCAGCGCATCTCGTATTTCGCATAGTGCATTGCACGTCATCACATCGCCCATTTAATGTGACTTGTAATCAGTAGTTTTCCTCTTGCAATGAAGGTGAAGTGATAGTAGACGTGTATCCACGATGGTTGAACGCTTGAACCATCCGCGCGCTATTGGTATATGATAGCGGGGACGGTCGCTCGGAACCTTTTCTCGTGGATGAAAGCTCGAACCAACCGTGCGCTAGTGGTGTGTGATACCGTGGACGATTGCTCGGAACCTTCTCTTTTGGAAACAAGTGACACACGAGAGATGGAGGCTTGAACCATCCGTGCGCTAGTCGTGTGGAATAGGGGAGAGAGTCGATCGGAACCTTCATTTCTCGTGGATACACGTTTCACGAACGAGAGATGGAGGCTTGAACCACCCGTGCGTTAGAATCTGGGATGATTATTAAATCCTTCTATAAGATAGGTTGGAAGGGACACTCGGAACCTTCATCGTATTAATTTATTTATATTGGGTTTAACGTCGCACTGTACTGATGACAGAGATCTATTGGCGTCGGTGAATGATATACGAGATGATATGAGAGTTTATTCTATCAAGTGTTTTTTGGATGGTGGGGAGGAGTCGGTCGTGGGCCTATCGTTAAGGAACCATCCCAATATTGACCTGAACGACAGAGGGAAACCACGAAAAAATCCTGTCAGGATGGTCGGCCATGAAGGGAATCGAATCCCGGTCTCCTAAATGACAATTCAGTGATAAAACCACTCGACCACTTGTCTCAGTATTGTATACTACAGAATCTCACCCTGCACGTGTGACATGCAGCCATCTCTCTCTTGTGTACCGGTATGCTGCAGCTATCTCTCTCGCACTAGTGCACGTGTATACAACTATCTCTCTCGCATTAGTGTATGTCTACGGCAGTGCAATCACTCCAAGAAAGTGTCGCATGCGTGTAATGCGGTCTGTCCCAGTACGATCATGCTGAGCTATTGTCTACGAGCTGATGGAGGTAATGACCGGGTTATCACTGCTACCTGGCATGTTGTTGATGCTGATACACTTGGTGTTTGCTTTCAAATACCCCAACGACAGCTAGGTTATTTGGGGGTACGAATAAGCGGGTTACCACTGCTATCTATAGGCATATTGATGATGATGATGATGATGGTGATCGTTGAACTACCTTCGTTTAATATTAACTAACACCACTCATTATATACGACTGAAATGAAACAATGATGAAATTTTTGTTAGTGAACAGAAAATCAAACTGAGAATAATCTATCATCCTTAATTAAAATGGGGTGGTAAGATCGCCCTTGTGGTGCCCCGTCCAAACGATCCTACTTTTCATCCATAGCCTTAATTGGGGAACAATGATTTTGTATCAAGTTTCGATGTTATTAAAAAAATAAATAATAATTAACTCACTGCCTTCATTATGCAACTGTCCAATTGATTGTACCAGTTGAATAATTTAATCGTTATGTATAATTCATTATACCTGTTGATCATTTTAATTGATATTTGAACTAGATTTTTCTTTCATTTTCTTCTTTCAGAAGCAGGAAAGAAGTACAACGTAAATGATAATAATGATTATCGTTTGCTCAACGACCATAGGTATAAATAATGAATGGTAACGATCCAGGTTGTACGGAGGGTAGGAATGAGCAGGCGATTATGAAACTATGATGTGATGATAACTGGAACTCTGGAAGGACGTTTACAAAAACCCATGCCTCATGCGGGACTCGAACCTACTGCCAACGGTGACTTCGGTTTTCCTTGTATAACTTGAATTGTAATAAATATGTCCAAGTTTATTCCAAGATAACTTACTCTATACACACAATTGTGAATGGAAATTACAATGAGTATAAGTAACACGTTGATTTGAAAACAATAAGCATATTTATCGGGCATGACGCAACAGAGACAATTTTATAATTATATGGACGACAGAAAATATTTGCGTCAAAACTGTTCGCAATTCGAACACAGCATCTAAATATATAAGTAGGGCTACACACATTAAAATATTATTCATAAATTATAATACCATGAAAAAGTGATAAAAAAGGGGCCAATAGAAAGACTACGTTTGAAATTAGAACATGCATATACTGAGGAGGGGCAGTGGCTATAGCACGCTGAACCGACAATCAGTAGACCGAAGATCGATTCCCGCCAAGGTCGACCATCCTCACATAGGTTTCAAGGTGAACACTGGTACGGCTACAATAACCTTCTTCTTGTATTTTTGTAATGCACGTAAATAATAATAATAATAAATCATAATAATTCATTAATTCATTCCCATTAGGCTATCCAAAATACCTGACAAATTACATTTCATCTCATCTTCTCATCACCTTAATCATCATTTACCGACGCAAATAGATTATATAGTCATAAATATTGCTCATGCAAATATTTGCTCACTTGCTCATTCGTACCCCCAAATAACCTAGCTGTAGGCCGTTACGCACTATTGGGACAAATTGACGCAGTGTACAATTGACTTCATTGTAGCTTGTTTACTTGAATTGTATTTGTGTTGTATTGTGTTTATTTTTATTGTATTTTATTTTGTTCACTTGTATTTTCTCCAATTTATGTGAGTAGAACGTGTTTTTGTAGATAATTGCTAGTATTATCGAAGATGCTATATATACTAGTATATGCTATTATTACTCATTCCACAGGTAAACCCTCAATGGGTTTTGTGGACACTCTAAGACTGAAACATGCGTTGTAAAAATGTTCATTTATCAGATAAAAATAAAAAAAAAAAAAAAAAAAAGTAACGTCACTATTTAGCGAGGTGTTGTCGGGACAGCAATACGGCTGATTAGGCGGAGTCTTTTGTTCACGGATTGAGTCCATGAGAGTCGATTTAGCGAAATATCATTTTTTTTCGTGATAACTTTTGAACAGTATGAGATATCAAAATTCTAATACGCGAGAAACAAAGATGATTATATTAGCTTGAAGATGTCATAAGTTATAGCTATTGAAGTCATGTCGCATAACTGTCAAGCTGAAAAACACATTTCTTAGCTGTAGCCCTATACGCTTGACGGTTATGTGACATGACTTGAATAGTTATAACTTTCATCATCTTCAAGCTACTATGATTATCTGTGTTTCTCGCGTATTAGAATTTTAATATCTCATACCCTTCAAAAGTTATCACTACAAAAATGAAATTTCGCTAAATCGACTCCCATGGTCTCTTAACTAGGTACGGTTGTAGTCGCACAAAGTGATCGATCGAGCTACATTAAAATGAATCCTGAAAAAAAATACTGATATCATATGCATTAAAACTAGACGACAATGTGTATACATAAGCCTATACGCCACTCCTCCTATTGATTAATTAGCGGTTAAATGCTCATAGATCTTATTTAAATATAGTCTCGGGTTAAACCATTTTATGTGACCGCAAGTGTACTATTACATAACACGGAAATGCACATCCGGGGAAAAAAGAGGCATTTCTAAGAAGGCAGGAATTCGTTGGTGTTTTTATTTCCATTTTTTGCTTGATTAGCATTTCAAAATAGACTAGACGCTATTTTGTAATAATTGGATTACTTTTAGATTTAATGACTGCAATAATATAAAAAAACGATTAATGTATAATTATATATTATATTAATACTCAGAATCAAACAAACATATTATATATATAGGCCCACAAACACGCCGATAAAAATATTACATGTGCAGGAAGTTGAAGCAATACTTTATCGAGCCAGATAGAATACTGACTACAAAATGATAATTTCAATTTCCAAGTAAAATAAGTAGGATGAGAGTAGATAAAGACTGAATAAATGAACTCTGGAGCTGCATCCAGCAATATCCAGAATATTGAAGCTGGGTGTAAGAATTAATCGGCAAATCAGAACGATGGTTTTTACTTTGATGACGTAAAGGAAACCTGAATTTGAAATAATATTTCAAGGATGTTTGTTTTCAACTTTTTATGGAATACATTTCAAAATAAAAAAGTTTTCGAAATTTGAGCATAAAACAATTTAAAATTTATATATAAAAACCTGGCCGTACCAACTTTAATCGAGTATCCATGAAATTGATATATACAAAAATCAGGTAAAATAAAGTTTAGTTTATAGATTCCAGATAATTCTCAAAACTGATTTGTTTAAGCTGTTTTTTGAATTGGAAGTTGATTCTCAACTCCCAATTCATTTTCAATTGTAATTCCTAACAAAACTTTAAAAAAATACAATTTTTCTGTCTATAATCCAATATTCGAATATTTCGAATTGGTTTGTACGTACATTATTATCTCAATTCTTATCATATGCGAATCGAATAGCTTTTATTTGTAGCCTTCTATATTATAAACCTAAATCTAGGTATATAGCTGTCACGCATTAGCCCAAAAATCATTGCCAACCTCTCCTGCCGAATACCGCGTAACGCATAACGCATAACGCATGAGCGTCTGCGTTGTGTTGCGTTAGCGCTATGAACCACCATCAAGACGCGTGCTATGCTAATTCCGTGATAAGAAAACAACAACCATACAATAATTTCCAAAACAATAGGCCTATAGAATATAGAAAGTACAGAAATAGAGAAAAACAAAAACAAGAGATAAAAGGGAAAAACATTACATTTATTACGTCGCAACGGAAAGATTATGTACCATTTATAGACAGAGATAGGCTCACTTGTACCGACGAAAGAAGTATAGGATCGTCTACTAAATTAACAAACGTAAATATCACCATTATTTGCAGTCACTTGTGCCATTTTTCAAATATGGGGTTTACGAATACGATGAGAAAAGAAACTACGTCTCTAAAAAGAATTAGAACGTTGAAGTTGCGGCAGTTTACTCAATTTTTAAACCGAATTAACGATTTTTTCACCATTCAAATTAACGAAGTTTTCAGAATTATTATTTTGTTTGTATATGACCTTTTTCTTTCGTTGGTATAATCGTCCATGAATAAAATAAATCAGTAAACCAGTATACATTATTTCCATCACCAAATTGTGTGAATAACAATTCTTTTGGAAAAACCATCTCATATAGGCACTAGATGAACTACGGTATCGAATGTTGATTTAAAAATTATCTCAAACTCAGAAAATGAACCAATTTCCATACAGCGAACTATACTTCTATAGCTCTTTTCGCGTTTTTCGTAATTTTTTAGTTCTAAAGAAAAGATCTATAAAAAATGAATTGTTAATTGTGTCATTTTTTAACGTAGAATAATTTGCACGGAAATAGACAAAGTGTAATCCGTGTTGAACAGACACTCTTTACTGAGGGAAAAAGTTCCCACAAGGGATTTCACTGATATAAATGATTATAAAAAGTTACCAGTTACAAGATACGAAAATTGAAGAAAAATGTAAAGGAG
This sequence comes from Brachyptera risi, assembly GCA_964007535.1. Taxonomy (NCBI): domain Eukaryota; kingdom Metazoa; phylum Arthropoda; class Insecta; order Plecoptera; family Taeniopterygidae; genus Brachyptera; species Brachyptera risi. The sequence goes on along the minus strand of OZ023333.1, from coordinate 23,326,162 downwards.
ACGATTATTGTAGAAAACGTTGAATAGTTGAACTTCACGATAACATTTGAGGAGAAATTAATGGTTTTAATTATACGATTAGCAGATGTTTCTGTTGATTATTTTTGACAACTATATATACTCTAAAATAAAGTCGATCCATAAGAAATATTCACATAAGATTACATGTATGTAGGCCTATATTATACGATCCGTGGTTGTTGACTGAAAATATTTGCTGAAATATCTGGTTTTATTATAATTTACATTTCGATCGTTCCAATTGACGACTCGAAATAGGCGTGGCTTTACTAGTCAGCGAGTTGAATCATATTATTTGTAGTCATTTCAAGATACCCCGATTCGATATTTGAATTTGACCACATTTCTAACAGCCCCGTATGATTTTTGACATCATGGGGGCGGAGACTGCGAGTCGTCAATTGTTATCATGACATTTTAGCCAATAGAATTTTCCGACAATTATTATTTGCACCTTATGACGTGAAAATAATTCAGTATCTTGCAAAGCTTGTACCGGTATAAAGTTGTTAATGGTCTGTAAAATCACCCTGGCGGGAATTTTTTTCCCTCGAAGAAAGAGGATCGACTGAAAGTTGTTGTGAATGCAGTAATGGCACATGTTTACATGTGTGTCATGGGTACACAATGTTTGAACGACTTGCCTCATCTCACAGCTGATTAAAACCGGTGATGAGATGTTCGGCGCCCGAAATGAGAAGAGTTTTATATGCAGACGAGATAAGAAAGAGTTCATGGTCGGTTATTGCACAATTTTATAAGCCTATAGTATGCAACCATCACATTATCATCTGTCACGAATGAACATAAAAAAATGAACCAGTGTTATCTAATAGTGGTAATGAATGGGGATAATTTTAGGTTTGAAACGTCGTAAATGTGTATTATTATTATCATCATCTGGAGTTCGAAGCGTTCCGAGAAATATACGCAGTATTTATTAACGCTTTTATCACCGAACCCTTGCACTTGTGGCGGATAGGATATAGGGGTAACGGTCGGTGGGTGCCTTCTTCCGTGGGTACCTTCGTCCTATATTAAGACATCGCAATCCAAGGGGTAAACAACTATAGTAAATTTGGTGCATACCTGATTTCAGATTTCACGGGATTTCACGGAGATTTCACGGGATTCCAAGAAGATTTCAAGGAGATTTCAACGGATTTCAAGGGATTCCAGGAAGATTTTATGACAAGTGTACACCAGATTTTACGAGTTGTTAACCCCTTAACAGTCGCAATTTTTTTTCTTTTCTCGTGCATTTCACTCGAGGGGTAAACAACTCGTCAATTTGGTGTATAGGCCTATACCTGATTTCAGATTTCAAGGGATTTCACGGAGATCTGACGGGATTTCAAGAAGATCTCAAGGGATTTTATCAATATTTCAAGGGATGTCAAAAAGATTTCATGACAAGTGTACACCAGATTTAACGAGTAATTTTTAACCTCTTGTCGCAATCTGATTTTTTCTTTGCTCGTGCATATCACTCGAGAAAAACCCAACGAGTCAAAATAATAATTGTCACATTGACATTGTTATCATCAGTGCACACTGCAGTCACATGGCATACAGGATGATGACAGCGTTTGGTCTCGTGACACGTCATGCTCTACATTTGACAACAACAAAATGTCGAATTGCCATCATCACAACACGATTCACATGCACTCGGCTTGTTTATTAGATTAGCACTGATAAGAGACGATTGTGACGACGCACTGTCAAAGTACAGCAGATCAAGACTGTAAAGTCTCGTAAATGACGAGCGGACGGTCCGCTGGTTCGATGCCTGATTGGTTAGGTATTGGGAGTAGAGGAGCTGCAACTACCTGTACATTGTAATATTGTTGAACAGGAAGTAAGCCCAATTCATAATATGAAGTTGATTAGTGTGCGTTTCTTATCCACAGAACATTTGATTAGACAATGACAATATACTTTGTTACAATTATTATTCATTTATTATTGGTGGAGGTGCCAGGTTTTTAATACAACATATATGTTTTCTCGTAAACTCAAAAGATTCATTTTATAATGATATACATTTTTGAGAGTTTGGTACTAGAAAAACTTCATGTTCAATTAAAGTATAGTATTGAGTCTTATTATTTTATGATTTATTTTAATAATTACACGACTCCAAAACTCTTGGAATTTATAGGATATTACATCATTTATGATTATATGTGTTCATAATGCTGGTTTTGCAATAATCATAATGCATATTCATAATGCACTCATGGCTTCTGGTGGCATGATGAGTATGGTATGCAATTTAAATATTGTTCGATTTTTTTTTCATTTCGTTTCCGTCTGGGAAATTTGTTAGTAGCTATCGACAGAAAGATTGATCCTGCAGTTACGGGCTCTTCTGAGGAAGGAAAACAATCCTGATAGATGATTGTTTTGTTATGCCCATAGTTTAAAGGTCAAGTCACTTGAGAGGAACCATGACTTCGAGTCAGATGTGATGGGTTCAAGTCCCACGTAACTCATCGGTTTCTGCACAGGTCTCTGTTATTACTCTTGATTGATTGTTGGTGTTTAACAGCGCGTCAACATCGAGGGTCATTTTGCGCCGATTCATGTCTTATTTTTGTCTGCTATTCATGTCTCTGTTATGATTCAACAGTTTCATATGTCGACGTTGTCGTAATGTCGTCGTTGTTGTTGTTGTTGTTGGGGTCGTTAAGTAAACAATTGAATAATCAACATTATATATACCAAATAATGCACAGCCTCGTATGTGTGAAAGTACAGGGGCCGAATTCACAAAAGGTCATAACTTTGATCCGACTCAAAGTTACGACAATTTCTATAGATAATACAATGCATATTTTCATCCATTATTTTTAATTTTTTCACTTTATTTTTAATTGAATCTATTATTATTATCAATCTATTATTATTGTCTTACAGATAGTATCAAAGTTGATCGGTAATATCTTTGTAGCAACTTTAGGACCATCTTTGTAGCAAAGCATGACCTTTTGTGAATTCGGCCCCAGGAAAATGTAAATCATGATTATATTTGATGTTCCTGGAAAAGTTGGTTAAGTCATAGTCATATTCATGAGAAAAACCAATATTCGCATGCATTTTCTTCCATACTGGTGTTGACTAGAGGTGAAGGAGCGAACCACCCGTGAGCTAGCCTCGTGTAGGATACGGGGGACAGTCGATCAGAACCTTCTCTTCTCGTGGATACGAAAAAAAAAAATGTACGCGTCAACTCGCTAATTCCCGTAACAAGTCCACTCATACTCGATGTGTAATGCACGAGATCCGAACCCACGCCCATCCCCTCAACAAATAAACACGTTAGTGACGTCACTCCGGACCAGTATTGCACAGTTCTCTGAAAAACATGCACTTTGACTGATCTCAACATCCGCTGCTCTTGACTCATCGTCATACTCAATTAGTCCCGGTTAGAACTGGCGGGAAAAACTCTAGAAACCACCGACCGGTAATGCTGCTACATAGTGGAGACACCCGAGCGGAACCTTTAGAGGGTCGAGACTCTCTCGGTTAGTGGTAACGGATAGGGAAGACGGTCGATCGGAACGTAAAAACAGTTCGCATAGATGAACTAGGCGGAGGCCTGCATTTCTAGAGCGGAAACGTATTTATTAATAGGTTAGTTGCAAAACAGCAACACCATTCATTCATTCATTCATTGAAACACCGACTGATCCACCGTGGATGGAGGACTGGGAGGTCATCTCTTGTCTGGATGGACCTTCCTGTCATTTGGTGACGCACAACTGTTAGTCAAGCCAAGGTTCTTCGTTATACTACGATACTTTATTTACTGGTATGACGTTTATAATAATACTAGGAGAATCGAATGTACTCGAAAGCTATGCACATGCATTGATTTGTAGATCGCTAATAAGATTTTCATAAAACTTGTCTTGAATATTAATGTCATTTTTGTCGGTACAACATCTCTAAGAATGTTTTCGTATGGAACTATCTTACACTAGGGAAAAGAAACATACTCACGCATTGTAGGATGAGGATATACGTTTATCTGCTTGCATGGAATGTAACGGAGAGCTTGATTTAAAAACTTGGATTTTTTAAATTATCGTGTCACTCACTTATTTTTACGTTTTTTAATCGGTTCAAGATTTGATTGATTTTACTTGTTGCTCTTGTTGATAACTTTTATATAATTGACAATTTAACCAACTTTTAATAATTGAAAAGCCTTCAATTGATGGAAACGACATTTATATTATTATTTTATTCTTTAAAACGACTGCTGCGATTTGAGTGAAACTTTAGGATGATGTGTAGACCTATATCATTCGTGTGCTTAAATTGCGTGAAAATGTGCATTTATTCGGAGAAGATATTTTTTCCAACATTTCGCCTCTGATGGGCTGGCTAATCTTATAGGGATTTTCAAAAATCGAAATAATTTTCCTCAAAAATGGTTCAACCGATTGTGCTTTAAAACTATACATTATCGAATAAAATGATTATATATGTGTATTCCAAGTTTCATCAAAATGTGTGCGTTTGTTTGTCCTGCGAAGCGTGAAGAACATGTCATTTTTTCAAGTACGGTAAAATTAGGTCTTCGCTTCGCTCATCCATGATTAGGCACAGCTCCAGAAACTGAAGTCATGTTAGGTTCACGTAGGTCATGTGCGTTCGAGTCCCGCATAAGAAATGTTTTTTGAACGTCCTTCAACGTATTCCATAGTGTCAGTATCACCTGCTCATTCGTACCCCAATATAACCTAGCTGTTGCATGGTGAGGTCGTTGAGCAAATAATAATCTTCAGTTGTTACAAGTTACAAGGTGAGTAATGCATAGAAAAAGTTTCATGACGGTCGGTTTTGCTTTTCGAACTACGGAATTCACAAAAAAAATATATATAGAAAGTCCCGATTTGAACCGAGTGGAAGTCTTCACCACTAACGCTCATCCCATCCAAACTCATCTGCCAGTTGATGAGAAACTACGAGAAACTATATAAAAACAATAATTAGAATCAATCATAGATCACCGAAGTGACTTCTGATATTAATATAGAAGAGCGGAGACGTAGAGAATTCGGATGATGGGACATTTTTTTCCCCCTATTTTTGTTGTAATGAGCTCCACTGGTCCAAACAATATAATTACAGTTTAAGACTTTTGATGAGAAACTGAGGGAGTCTCTCTGCTTGAAGGACAACACAACACTGCTGCTAGATTCGAATGATTAACGACGAACCCCAATATTAGAGAAAACCAAAAACAATCATCTTATGATTTCAGAAATTTTGTTTCTCTTATTTGTCCTTCACCCGAGCCCCTTTCTGAGACATTACTTAGGCATTTCCCAATTCCGTATCGAAATAAATGCGTATGTTTTCGATACAGAATCGGGTAATACCTACGGCATGACTCGGAAAAGGGGGAGGGTTCTGAAGGACAAACAAATCAATTATAACTTCTGAAGCAGAGATGATGTTTTCTAGTTTTCTCGAAGATTAGGGTAAAGTAGCGTCAGTTTTGTCAGTATCTCTCCCAGGGTTGTTACGTCCTTTAATTTTATGAGCCGTGGCAATCGTCATCAGTGGAGATACAAGAGTCTCTCAAAACTATACGTTTCAATCGAATCAACAGGTTGAAATAATTTTCGAATTTCCAATGGCATTCTACAAGCTCATAATTTAATTTTCAAAAACTATTTTGATTGCAAAATTATTGGAATTTTTCTTCATTAACATCGAAACTTGATACAAAATCACTGTTCCTCAATATGGAAGATGGTATCGTTTGGACGGGGCACCACAAGTGTGATCGTACCAACCCCCAAAAATTATTGAATCTGTTAAAAATATAATTAATAATAATAATAATAATAATAATAATAATAATAATATGTTTATTGGACAGATTGATCATACATAATGATATTGTCAATGTCAATTAGATAATGATAATATTATAAAAATTATTCACTGTACATTATTATAATTAATTTACAATATTCACAGTACAGAGTCAGATACATGTATAAAATGTACATAAATGCATTCACTTGAAAAAGTAGAAGAAAGAAAAACCAGATGTCGTTTTCAGAGTATGACATTATTATAAGCCTAACAAAGAAAATTATTTTGAACGATTAATGAATTCATTAACAGAATAGAAACATTCGTCTAAAAAGTATTTCTTTAAAATATAATTAAAATTCAATATATTCATTTTATACGTTACGTATAAAACTAGATTGAAATGAAATGAATGCATATCCTCTTTGAGAATGTCACATGCATTTTCTCCGTGATCAGCTAGTACACTCATAGACGACTCATCGTGCCTCCCATGCTCGTTATAACGTTCTCACCCTACGACCGTCCGTCTCGCCCATGTCCTAGCACTAGCGGTCAACCGTGCCGACACGTCACAGATCGTCTCGAGAACGAACAACAACAATACAATTAGTAGCATCTCTATAATCATCTTATTCATCTCACTTGATAATATCGAGTCAATTTCAGACAAAAACAATAACAGAATTCTTTAAATACATTTCATTTCATCATTACGTACACTTGCGGTCACACACATTTTTTTTTTCGAAAATAAATTTGAAATAAAATCTACGCATTTATTTGAGCGTAATTTTTTTTCAGAGAATGTACATGGAGTATAGGCCTGCGTATACGTACACTTGCCGCACATAAAGTGGTTGATCAAGCCACGTTAATAAATCATGAAAGAAAATTGACTGACATTATATACGCACTGCATGCACTTCCAGTCTCTAAAAAACTTAGCGGTGAAATATGTGTAGATTCAATTCAAAGATTTCAAATATCTTTTTAAAAATTGTGTGACCGTGTAAATTCATATTGTTTGGTCAGTGCAAACAGTGCTTGTGTTGTGTTGTGTAGTGTTTGTGTTGTGCTCGCTTGTGTTGTGGCAGTGTTTGTTCGGTTTGTGCAGTGTATTGTTTTGTTTGGTTGTTTAGTGCATATACATATGCGGTATATGGTGGGATTCTTCAGAATCTATTCTATTGTTATACTTGCTCGGCCACTTCAAGTGACCGCAAGTATACATTCGTAGGAGAAACGACTGAAATACTCAAATTCAGGACAATATTCGCAAAACCACACAGTATCAGTATGTCATCTTTTATCGTACATCTGTAACTATGTGAAATCGCTGAAAATGAGATATCATACAAAAATAATCTCAAAAAATAAATAAACAAACAACACACACATCCACAGAAATTATCATAAATTGAAAGGAATGAAAAAAATAATTGAAAAAAACGATTATTGCCAAGGGGTAAACAACTAGTAAATTTGGTGTACAGCTGATTTCAGATTCCAAGGGATTTCACGGAGATTACACGGGATTTCAAGAAGATTTCAAAGAATTCCAGGGAGATTTTATGAATGAATGAATGAATATTAGGGTTTCAATGCGCATCGACAAGTGTACACAAGTTTTCAGTGATTATTGCAAATATACACGCGGTGGTTCGTTATCGGTACATCTCTTCAAATGTATATTTGAAAACTATTTTTGTTCTAGATACTCGGAAATAACCATTACAATTCTTTAATGTATGTTGCAATGTATCCACGAAAGGAGAACTGAAGAAAGTCGTCTACCAGTCAAATAATTGTAATGGAAAATGGAAAATCGGCGCAGCGATTAAATATGTGACGCTTTTGTAATATGTAGTTGTAAGTCTGTTCATATATAGACTAAAGAATACTACTAGTAGTATTGTTTAGTCTATGGTCCGTTCAAAGTTTGTCAGTGGAGCAATTTTTTTTAAATTATTTCCAGATACCTAATTCTAGATACCCAATTCTAGATACCCAATTCTAGATACCCAATTCTAGATACCCAATTCTAGATACCCAATTCTAGATACCTAATTCTAGATACTTCATTGCTGAGATCGAAGTACGAGTTGAGTAAGTTGTCAACAAGAGAGATCAAAGTTCCAATCGACTGTCTTCCTCATCACACTCAACTGGCACTCGGATGGTTCGCACCTTCATCTCTCGTAAACGCAGGTATAACAACGCAGAATAATTTCTGATTTTGGAAAATAGTTCGAAGCCACCCCCGTGGCTTAGTCAACTATCGCTATTGCGTCAAGTCGGGCGTGGGTTCGTGTCCCACATATGGCATAAGTTTTTGTGAAACGTCCTTTCATGTATATAATCATTCCATCGTTTCATTATCCCCCGCTGAATCGTACCCCGTATAACCTGGCTGTCGGTGGGGTCGCTAAGCAGTATTGGAACTAAAAAAGATGGATCGGAAAAACTAATCATCATTTCAAAAAAAGTAACTTTTCGTTGAAATAGTTACAGTTATGGGTCCAGATGGCTTGTGACAATAGACATCGCGTCAACGGTGACGTCACTGAGATCATGATCTTAGACCACGTGACATTTCATTTGATTAGGTCAAACAATCTTCTGGAGAGAAATAGTGAGGTGGAGGACCAAATAAGGATCACATGCGCGACGTTCGGCAGCATTTCATACACCTTGACGAACCATTAACAAGATATATGTGTGCGTGTGTTTTCTTGACCAATTTCATTCAATTATTTCATCATTCATCTTTTTTCATTCATTTTGCATTTTCAAAATCACAAGGTAATCAGCATTCAATATTGGATTTACAAAACAGAAAAATATGAGAATTGTCAATTGTGTCCCGCATAAAATGTTTTATAATCTCAATTTCAAATGAGAAAAGCGTTGGTTTTATCAGAGCGATACTGTATGCTAGTAGACATAGGATATCTGTTGAACTTGGATTGTTCATATTTCGGAAGGTATATATATAATTATATATATAAGTGAGAGAGAATATTTTTTCTTGTGTAGGAAGTCATTATCCATTATATATTCGAAATAAATACATTTTGTATCACGACCGAGCTATAAACCACGCGTTATCAGTCACAAACACCTTATTCTCACGCACCACTGACCAACAACAACAACAACAACAACAACAACAACAACCATGTCGCACCATCCTCAAACCACATCATTCGTCAACAGAATGTCCTAGTATCTCCTATCTTGTAACGAGTCGTAATGCCTTTTGTGGACTGATTTAATTATCTCAGTTGTTGTTGGGTTCGAGGAAATACTTACTTACTTATCATTATTATTCGTCCTTGCGCTAGTGTGTTTTTGTTTTTCCACTGCAAAGTTCAACGCACTCGGTTATAGCCTTTATCTAGAGGGTGGAGCATGTCGTGAAAATATTGAATAACGAAATAAGGATTCATTTGGGGGCGCTGTAGAGCGCATACCGGAATAAGGATATATACAGTAGAACCGCTTCAGTAAGTTTCACTTTAGTACATTTTTCACCTTGGTAATTTTTATTTTATTATCCCACCCATATGCTCCCACGTGTTGAATAGTTTCTTTAATAAGTTTTAAATTTAGTGAGGTTTTTTTACTGTCCCCTGAAAAACGTTCTAAAGAGGTTCCACTGTACTATCTAGAGTGAAGGTGGGCTTGGCGTTTAATAATGCAGTGTAAGAGCTACTATTTCGGGAAATTGGTTACAGCACAGAGAAGTTATGGTTAGGGTTATTTGGTTCAGATTTTGATCGTTTCCTCGAATAGGCACAACCTCTCCACAGCCGCTTTTTATGTAAACACGCTAAGCCCTCGTTCACTCTTGGTAGTATACGTAATCCAGTATGCGCTCTTCAGGCGCCCCATTCATTTTTTAGCTCGATAGCATATTACTTTTTTTATCTTATGGGGGAAACTCCAGGATTTGTGTTGAAAGATGAGCGAGATATTTGTTTGGAATGTACTCGAAGGGGAAATATATACACAACTTGATTCTATCTGCTTGTTATTATACATCTCAACTTGTTGAATGTTGATCAACCCAATTGGCTCCAGACCATACACATTTAGGAGTAAACCCCATTATTTACCATTATTACGCGATAATATATCAACTTCCTCAATAATGACTGTATACCAAATTTCCCATGTAACCATGGTAGCTTATGTATTGTAACAATAATAACATTCTTGTGAAGATTTAATTTCGATCGGATGAAATTTAAAAATTTCACCCAATGCTTTTTTTATATATGAAAAATATAATTTTTGGATTTTTTATCATCTCTACTACGCACATGTAGTTTGATGAGCTTAGCAAAGACTCAATTTTAATGCATAGGCCTATACTTGATAAAAAAAAGTATTGCTTTTGGTTTTTTCGTACTTAAAAAATTGTGAGGGAACTATTCGCATATGCTGTTATGTATAGATTGCCTGAATCTGATCAGCCGTTTTGAAGAAAAACACATACAAGAACCTCAACTATTTTAAATCACATATCTATTAAAATGATGAATTGATAAAATCAAATACAGCTGCATAACGGTTTGAATAATCAACATGTGCAATCAATTAGGTCTACATAACGATCGGCAGTGAAATCACTATGGGGTTCATAGTTTCAAATCAAGGAGTGTATATAGCTTTCGATGTACCAGTATTCATACAAAATATCTCGTTCATCTTACAATGCATTTACTGCGTTTTCCCAGTTTCAAAACAACATCCCTCACATGCCCTCTTTGAACTTGTTTTCAAATAAAGAACGTATTTTTGAAATGCGATTTTTATAACATATGCACACTAGTTTGATTCGATTTGTTTATGTTATCTGTTTTGTTCCGAGGCGTCGCCCTAAGGCCCTGTTGAAAGCTGGTAGAGATAACCTTATATGGGGTGAATATTCTGCGTCTCACTCTGCCTACACCAATACCAGTCACGTGACGATCTCACGCTCTCCATGTTACCGAGTACTCGATCTCCTCATTGACAGGCTTTTCTATAGCGTAAACACACATGTTTTTATCCGCTAAATATATCGACTACATCAGAAATACATTTTCAAAATGTGTAGATGTATAGAGTCGATTCAGCGAAATATCATTTTTTTGTTATAACTTTTGAAGATAACTTTAAATAATCTACGGAGTTTCAAAAGGTCAACACCGACGGGTGCTTTGCCTATCACACTGTACTCGTGTGACATTAAATAAACAGTTTTAAACCAAGACGCGTGGCAGAGTGGTAACACACTGAATCGTCATTCGGGAGACCGGGGTTAGATTCCCGCCATGGTCGACCATCCTGACAGGGTTTTTCGTGCTTTCCCTCTGTCGTTCAGGTTGATACTGGGATGGTTCCTTAACAACAGGCCACGACCAACTCCTTCCCACCATCCAAAAACACCTAATAAAATAACCTCTCATCTCATCATCCCATCATCTCATTCATCATCCACCGACGACAATAGATCGTAGCCATCAGTATAGTGCGTCGTAAAACCCAATATAAAAAAAAATAGTTTTAATTTATTCTCAAGTGTCTTTTTTATGTTGGATTCCTAAATAATCGTAGCCGGGGTATTTAGAGGTCTTTTAGTACGCGGATGTAAACTATTCTAATGAAGCGATAGTAATGCACTTTGGTGAGTGGCAATGAACTCTACCCTCTTGTTTACCTTTACAGCTGGAAACTGTGCGTTGTGTGTGTGTGTGTGTGTGTGTGTGTGTGTCACTATACGCTACGCACTACGCGACACTCTATCCCCCCCTCTCTCTCTCTCCCTCATCGCATGTGCGACCCTCGTTAGTCGCATACAGAATGAGAGTAATACGCATACAACGTATTGTTTATTGCGGCTGATAAGAGTTGAGATGGTAAACAACAACAAGCAATCGAGTTGGGTGACCAATGAGACAAATCCTTCATCATTATTTATTTTGGGTTGAATGACGAACTGTACTGATAACTAAGATCTATTGAAGTCGGTGAATCAATTATGAATGAGATGATGAGAAAATCAGTTGAAAGGTAATTGTATTAGATGGTTTTTGGATAATGGGAAGTTGGCCTGTTGTTAAAGAACCATCCCAGAATGAACCTGAATAACAGTAGGGAAACTAGGGAAAACCTCTGTCAGGATGATCGACCATGGCGGGAATAGAATCTCGGTCTCCTGAATGACGGTTCGGCGTGCCAGCCACATGGTCCACCCGTCTCAGTCAAATCAGTCATTCGATAAGTGCCAGTGTCACCGAGAAGGCATATCCCTACACACTGTACTTGAAGAAACAATTTGGGAACTTCCATCGGATGAAAATTGTAAAAAAATTTTTCATAACATCGAAACTTGATACACAATTATTGTTTCCCAATTAAGGCTGTGGAAGGAATCATTATCATTGTAAGTGAATTATAACTACAGGAAATGAATTGAAAACAACTAGGAATACATTTCACATTTTTTTTTTTTTTTGTGATGAATGTTGAACGAAAAATACAAACATTCTAATTTTGTATCCACGGCAGACGGAGGTTCCGAGTGACCGTTGCACCCACAGCCTTCTTTATTCAAATCATTCATTTCAGAGAAGAATGATCTGAATAAAGAAGGCTGTGGTTGCACCTATTCCACATCACTAGCGCACGGATGTTTCAAGCCGTCTTCTTTCAAGGATATAATATGAAATCTTTATACACCAATTATATTATTAAAAATATGAGCATGTGAGTAATAACAGATAAATATATCTTATATGATACCCAATACAAACATGTAATTACGACACGGTAATTACACTAGAGTCTAGAGTTAAGGTTCAATACAGACAGCGAGTCTTAACGAAGAAGGTCGCGGTCGAACAATTACTAATTGCCATATTTGTAATTTAATTAATGTAACCGGTTTAAGAGCGCACGGGGGTCGATTTAGCGAAGTATTAGTTTTTTTTGTGAAAACTTTTGAACAAAATTGGAATAATCAAGAAACACAAGCGGTATGCAGCTGAAAAATATGTTTTTTCAGTTGTATACCTGAGAAAATTATGCGATATAAGATGAATAGTTTCGATGATTATTGTTTGCTTAACGACCCCATCAACAGCTAGGTTATACGGGGGTACGAATGAGCAGGTGATTATGAAATTATGAAGTGATGATAAGTGAAAGGACGTTTACAAAAAGCCATGTCTTATGCGGAACTCGAACCCAGAAACCTCGAACCCTCGCTTTAGTTTCTGAAGCGGTGCCTCAGCTGACTGAGCTACAGAGGGCGAATGCAGAGAATAATTTTTCACGTATACCATCGCGAAGTTATCACAATCATGTGACTCTCATTTATTACAGAATTTTGATATTCCATAATGTTCATATTTCGCTAAATCGACTCCTATACGCTTTTCAAGTTCCGTAGATACCACAATTTAAAAAAAGTAAACACACGAGGAGTAAAAAATACATTTAATTGATAGAAAAATCGCATGAAATTCTGAACTAAATGATTATAAATTCTTGAGTTTATAGTACAGAACATTCTTTATGAAATGGCTCAACTTTGAGGCATGACTGCAATGTGGGTATGTATGTTAACATTGTCGTGCAACCGTCTCCTCGTCTACATAATATAAACGATCTTACGTGTCGAATCGTCAACTTACGTGCGAATAGTGCACTACTACAACTTCTACACTGGTAGGAAGGAAAAGTGTGTCGTGTGGTTTGATTGGATACTCGCACGAATATGGATATTTTGTACCAAATTCCCAGACAACACGACTGTCTGCATTTTCTGCTTCACTTGCATCCACAAGAGATGAAGGTCGTCTACCAACTGAATAATTATAAAAATTGAAAACCTCCGTAACAGCCACCCTCAGTAGCTCAGTCAGCTGAGGCACCGCTTCAGAAACTGATGTCACCGTTGGGAGTGGGTTCGAGTCCTGCGTAAGATATGGTTTTTTTGTATACGTCCTTTCACTTATCATCTCTTCCTAGTTTCATTATCATCTGCTCATTTGTACCCCCGTATAATATTCTACGTAATATGGAGAAAACTCTATGTAACTTTGAACATTCAACAGTTTTGAAATGTGTATAGTTGTGTTTCTAATCACTTATCTATATAGTCCTGAAAAATGACTGACACTTATTTTTTTATCAACGCCGCTCCCCCCCCCCACTACCAACTAGGTTATAAGGGGGTTAGGATATCAAAATGAAAATATAGCGGTGATCTGTATTTTTTATATTGGTATAGAGAACCTCAAACTCTCGTGGATAAAAGTATAGACTCGAGAAGCTAGACAAATTGGCACGAATGAAATGCAACATGCAAAGTGGTAGAGGTGGTTGTGTAACGGTACAAGGGTTGGGGGAGAGAGTAGAGGGGGAGGAAGGAATCAAGTTACAACGCTATACGATGTTGAGATTATATGTGAGTTCATATGTTAATACCGTAGACATTATATTTGGTCTAAGGTTTATACGATAACACGAGATGAATTAGGAAAAAGCAATATAAGCGTTGAGCACGATATTCATATTATGGAGGGTATACTCGTAACCAATTTCGATTATGAGACTATTGATCCTATAGTCTTGTCATCGATAATGAAGACTTTGTAATTATTCCAATGAATATGTATTTGGAATAATATTTGACCAACTTTCAATTACAAACGACAATTTTAGAAACATTTCTCCAACCTTTCATTTCGTATGAAATGATCTCGAAGGAAGCATCTACAAAACTCTTGACTCTTGAGCACAGGTAAGAGAATAATTGATAAATATATTGAGGGAGGGGGAGGGGGGCGTTGAATCTCGCGGGGGTGGTGGAAGGGACTGGGACGATAGTTACACCATGGACTTATATTAGTACTGTCCATGGTTACGCCACTGAGTGTCTAGACACTACTCTAGATATGGTAAATTATAGTCCCAATTCGCGCGGAAGAAAACAAAGTTATACCATTTTTTGTAAAATAAAAACGTAAACTAACTTTGATATATTGATTATAGAAAAACTCGAACATTGATATATAATTATCGTACCATTGACTCGTTCTTTACATACCAAGTAAAAAACACTCAACATTGACTTAATATAAAATACCTCGATAAAAAATGTTGGTCTTTTGAACTCGTTGAGCAATGAAATTAGTGGAGATATAAAAATCGTAAAATTATTTATGATCAAATTCCATTATAAAATTTTAATGACAATAAAGCTGAGTTGAATATTTTAGTGATTGAAGATGGAAAAAATCTACAGACCGTTTAGACGATATAAAACTGCATTATAGGCCTATAATTAAAAGTGTTTGTAAAAAATGTGATAAGATGTGACAGAGTCCATATTGAAAGAAATAATTTCAAGACATTTCAAGGCGTATAACACAACGTTCTTCTATACGAATTGAATCCATGGACTATAACGATGACTAAAACTTATCCTTAGGGCTTAGACCATAGATCTAGTGAAGGATTGATATAACTATGAATAAAATATGACCAAGTACCAGAATTACCAAAGTCGTAGTAACTCTAACTGCCAGTTTGAAGTTGTGATCACCATAGTTAATCATGATATTTCTTTTCACAAACTCCCAGATAAAGGCTAACTGGACCTATTAATACTGAGCCTAACTCAACTGAAATATAACTAAAACCACAGATTATATTTGTATAACTATAACCAAAATCTGACTAATATGACTCGAATATAACTAAAAGTATAGAATATAATTATATAGGCCTGAATAATCCAATATAATTGAATAATGTTTCAAATATGCATGTGGGGGGGGGGGGGGGGGGGGGAGAGCGAATACTGGGATAGATATATACTACCAAGAATGAAGGTGGGCTTGGCGTGTACTAACGCCATAGGAGCTACTATTTCGGGGAATGGGTCAGAGCATTTTTGGGTCACGTTAGGATCGTTTCCTCGAATAGAGGCACATCCTCTTTCCAAGTAAACACGCCAAGCCACGTTCACTCTAGGTATAGTATCTCTATTCCAGTATTCGATTTTCAGGCGCCTCCATGTTGGGCACCCTTCTGGCTCAGTCAGCTAACTGAAATCAAGTGTGACGTGGGTTCGAATCCCTTATAAGGCACGGGTTTTTGTAAACCTGTTACATGTACCACCCACTCATTCGTATCCCCAAATAACCCAACTGTTGGTGGAGTCAATAAGCAAGCAATTATCAGTAATATCAGACATTTCAAATATAGAATAAGTGCATGTTACCGTTTAACAGCTTTCATACAAAATGTTCAACATACAAGAAAAACTTCATATTTCGTAGAATAAGGAAAAGTGTCAGGGATTGTAGACCTACTAACGTAATACAATTTAGACGAGGGTAGATCCATACACATCAAATTACCAGAACCATAGATCCATGCACGATATATATAGTTCAAATACTATGTTGTCTATAAGTAGATCACACGCTGAACCGTCATTCCGGGGTTCGATCCCCGCCATGATCGATCTGAGGTGCACCGTGGTTATAGGCCTACGGTACCCTCTGTCATCGGTAGAGTGAATTCTGATGTGGCTCCTTATCATCAGGCCACGACTGTCGCCTTCCCATAAATCCAACAGGCAAGAGCTTATTCTTCAAACACCATGGACTATGGATTATAACACCATAGACTGTGGATTATGGTCTATGTCGACATTGATCGATTAATTATACAATCAAATTAATATTATAATAAGGGGCTACGAACATTTGAAGTGTCCGAACATGTACATAATTTATACACTTGTATAAAAACCTATATTATTGAGAGATAACGTTAAAAGTGATACTAAGTTATATATTGTCTTGGAAGCATGCAGTACAGGGTGCATAGATTACAATAAACATTATCTATATATGATGGCGCTGTCGTTCTGTCTAGACAGAGTCAATTGCATGGCACTCACTCAAGTACGTGTTACCTCATTTAATCATACTTATCGATTTCTCGGAATCACACTGGAATTAAATGATTACGGCAATGGGTGTGTTGGCGAAATTGAAATCGATGCGCTTATTTACGACGACCGGGAAGGAAGACGGTAAACATAGGGAATTAAGTGTTTCCCAGAATTGTTTACGATTGCACGCGATTAAAAGAGGTAAACTATCAACATTTCAACAGAACGAAGAGGGGATCATGAACATAATTAATAGGAACTGATCTGACTACCCACTGGATCTAGAATTCTAGAAACAATCTCTAGTAGATTGCACAGCATAGAAAGTCAACCTTTTTTTTATAAATTTTATTCATAGTGGGTTGGTTACATTGGGCTGAACCCGAGGCTATAATACCCTCACCTTCGAAGTATGGCAAGCGCGTTACAACTGGGCTACCAGTGCCCGCAACTAAAATATTGGATATTATTGGATGACTGCAAGTGACGACTCAATTTTACGGTAGGCCTACTTGAAAAAACAAACCAGTCACCAATATAAAATGATTACATAGCGAATACACAAATTGCGATGAAAATTATGGCATGCACATGTCACTATCCAGTCTGATATAGCATAGTTTCGGGCCACAATCGGTTGGCCCACATCAGAGAATTGAACAATTTTGAAATTCCATGAGAATAATTCAGCCGGATTTTTTTTCATTTTTTTTTTTGCGAAATTCCAATTCAAGAATGCACATTATTCTGAAGTGCACATGAATCGGATCAGCCGTTGTGATTTTTTTCGGTTCAATTAAAGCAATATAAAGATCAACATGTGGGATCAAATACAGCTAAATGACGAAGGCAGTGAGTGACTTGACTCAATAGTTTCAAAATCAAGATATATGTTTATAGCTCTCGAGTCCATTCCACATAAATATCTCGCTCATCATAACAACGCATGTTCTGCGTTTTCGTTCTTTATTCAAATGCAGAACTCGCGTCACTTCTGGTGGTTAATTCCCGATGTTGTTAGGCGTCAGATTGTTGCACAGCGCATGAATTAAACTATACCTGCACTGCACACGTCACTATACCAGGGTGCACGTGATGACAGTTCCAAGTGCACGTGCACCGGACTGAGGTGCGTGCCGGGTGCACTCGGAGAGTCACACAGTTGGTGATAACGACGGTTCTTTACACGCAACTTTGACCAACTCGAGTAACAAGACTATGCTGTTTGCTTAACGACCCCCATCAACACTTGGGTTATTTGGGGGTACTAAATAGTCATGCGCCACTCTGGGACTCGGATCCTTATGAACAAATCCTACAAAATATCAAAATCCAAGAAGACTGGAGAAGACGGTAGAGGTGCCGGGTTTTTTAAAAATAATTTTTCCATATTTTCTAGTTTTATTATCTACAGGCCTAGTCTTCTTTATTTCAGTGAGTGCAGCTGAAGGTGCAATATATACTAAAATTACGAAGACGAATGTACGAGGGTTAATTGGTTATTTAAAATCTCTCTCATCTACAATGATGAAGAATGTTTTTTCAAAGATTTTAAATGAGATTATCGTCACGCGTCGAGTGGAAAATGAACGTATTTAATTCAGTGTCATAGAAGACATCAGTATATATTATGGTACTCTAATCATTAAATGAAATTATCTTCAAGAAAAGTCAAGTATATACTTAAACATGGGCCTGCATATATATATATATATATATATATATATATATATATATATATATATATATATATATATATATATATATATATATATATATAATATATATATATATATATATATATATATATATATATATATATATATATATATATATATACATACATATAATATATATATACATATAAATCCATCTCACTCTCTCTCTCTCTCTCTCTCTCTCTCTCTCTCTCTATATATATATATATATATATATATATATATATACATAGACTTTTTGAAATGTCATTGAAAAAATAATAGACGACACAGAAATATACGAAAAAATAGAATATGATTTTTCATGTTTCACAACAACGCCCCTCTAACGGACTCCTCGCAATAGTGAATGAAAGTGTACCAGACCATAGAGTCTATAGTAGGCCTAATGATGCATTGTATGTCTGAGAGCTGAGTCTATCAAGTTTTACAACACGTGTCTACAACCACACAATGATCAATTAACTACAGCCACAATACCTGGAAACTCGATTACTACTACTATCTCCAATTCTCCGCGAACTCTTATTATATTTTGATGAGTTATCAAGAACTGGAGTAGCGTGTACGAATACTATTAAACGTCACACATGGGTGTATATATATATACATATATATATACATATATATATATATATGTATATATATATATATATATATATATATATATATATATATATATATATATATATATATATATATATATAATAAAATCGTCATTGTATGCAACTGTAATCATAATAATAGATCTACGTTCTCTGCGCTCACGCGACACCTTAGCGTGACGCGTTGACGTGATCGAATGTGACGTACAGTGCCGGACTGATAAAACAAACACGGTGAACAGTGTGGTATAATAACCCCGGGTTTACACTGGCTTGTATCCACGATAGAGGAAGGTTGCCAACCATCATAATAAAATATGCAAGTATGGTTGTTATATAGCCGTGGAATTTTGAAGGACTTCCAGGACGAGATTTACTATGGGAACTACATCTTCCAAAAGCTTTTCATGTTTGAATTTGCAGTTATATTATGTATATTTACCAACTTTGAACTTTCAATTTATTGGTAGACGGCCATTTTAATTCTTTCGTGTTATCAAGTCGAAGCTGTTGATATGGAAGGAAACATCATACACATCTCACTATGAAGTAAAAATGTTGTAAAAAGGCATAGAATAACCCATTTGCGTCTCTGAAGTTGATCACATATATTACATAATAGCTGACAATTAAGTATCTTTGTCTAAAATAAATATATATGATGTAATACAATTTATAACCGCCCAGCTATAGTAATACATTCTAGCATATATTTAGAAAAGTTTTGTGATATGGATAAGAAAAAGTGTGAATAACTATTTAGTTGTTTATGGTTGCTCATAGTCGTATTACAATATCTGTCTTCAGTCAATTGGGATCTGTGATGTAAATTGAGTTTATATGGATTATGGGAAAAAAATCTACGTCTAAAATACTTATTGAAATTTTTATTTCCGTCAGGAAAAGTCACAACCAAAGTCGTAAACATAAAACTATTTTTCTATCCCATAGTTTCAGTTTCATAAACGTTGTACACGACCGTACCTCACAAAACAATGCCACGATAGTTACGTATTTGCGTATTCTATTTTAGCGATTTCGGTCTAACAATCTTTGTATACGGCAACCGTATCATTACGTAAATGAGTGACGACTATAGAAAACAATACTGTCTCGACATTTCAGTGGCGCCCAACGTCGTTGCTACAACAGACGCCAGTCAGCCAGCTAGAACAGCTGTTGGGCAAGCAGCGAGTTGGCATGCGGCGGTCCCGCCTTCGATGCCCAGTGAGGTCATTCGGAGGTTGTTGGGAATTGGCAGCATGACTCAATGCCATGATTCACTAGTACAACACGCTGCAATGCATAGTGGAATGGTGAATAATAAATAGGATAATTTAAACAACTCAATAGAAAATATATCATTTAAAATGATCTTATAGTTGTTCAATCCAACTTTATTCTTCATGCATTCTTTCACAATTTTTCAAAATTTCAGATTCAAATCTCATTCATTTCTTCAAAAAGTGTATTTGTAATTGGTTTGTCATATCTGTGTTCCATTTCACCCATTCTCAATTCTAAATTGTGCTACTATCATGTGTCGTTATATAGACTATATGCCTACCCTGCAAATGTGTACGTGGGCAAAGATCTAAATAAAGATTGATATATAGCCTAACCTAGCAAAACAAATAATTATGTTGTTACATTGGTACTGATGCAAATAAAGCTGTCTTGATTCATGCACAAAAAATCTTACTTGCTCGTCTTCTTATTTGCGATAGTGACGTCACTATATATATATATATATATATATATATATATATATATATATATATATATATATATATATATATATATATATATATATATATATATATATATATATATATATATATATATATATATATATATATATATATATATATATATATATATATATATATATACATATATATATATAAGACACAGAAAGCAGTGTAAAAATTGAATACAAATTTTCCAATATCGGTAACGACAAAAATCTTGGTCCATAACCTATGGTCGAAAGACTTTGAATATAATATTTAAAAAAAAAAAGAAGTAGCGCGGGGTGTATTCGAATCCAGTGGATTAATAGATGCGCGCGTCAAAAAGTGTGGCTATGTTGTGAGAATTATGATTGACAAAAGATTGCTTGGAGAGTGGATAACTAATTCGTGAAAATAAATATGGAAATATTAGAGGCGATAAACTATTGCATAACAAAACATATTTTCATGATAAAACTGCATTATATTATCATCACGTCTTAAAATAAAAAATGAGTGGCATATGTATATACAATATGCAAATATCATCGAAAAAAAGGTGTTTCGGAAGTGGTTTTGACTTGTTTTGTAGTGGAAAAACTTTTGCACATGTGCGTGCGCACCTTGACAACAATGAAACAATGTGAACCAACAACGGAAAACCACAATGTCGTTCAATGCAGTAAATAACACACACGAAGTTTGTTCAAAAATAATACTTATTGAAGCCATAATAAAATATTTGTATAAATACAAAACAATGCGCAAGTGAAGCCATAGAAGTTAGAGACGTATACGTTATAAGATATGTGTGTAATTCTGAGGAAATGGAATGAGATTTGAATACATTATACTGTCCATTGTCAGTTAGAACAGAATCAATAGCATGAACGGTCATTGGCTTATTGATGAAGAGGTTTCATAAGTAAAATAACTTCACTGAGATTCAATTCAAATCAAGGGGGTTCGATTATAACTCGTCGTGATACAAATTGTTGATTCAATTCAAATATGTCATTACTTTCTAATAATAATTAATAGTCAACTAATATGATAATTAGTTTCTACACAATAGTATGACAAGAAAAATATTGTTTCTCACTTACTTTCCGAACTAGGCCTATCATATCAGAATTTAATAAATGTCCTATTCATCAGCATGGTTGCAATATGACAATACCTATACACTTTCTTGTTTGAATTTAGATTGTAAAAAATTGCAATTTTTATACAATTCTTTAATTTCTCTGTTTTTTAGAACCCATAGGCCTATATTACATGCTGATTTTGTTTTCATCTTAAAAATGCATATTTCCGTTTTCCGTCCGAGAGTTAGTAACACAAGCATGGAAAAAATGACACTTTTTGCGTGGATTTGATGAAAAAACTTAATGGAATCTGCAATGTATTATCCATTACAGCATCTACGAAAGACTTCTTCCTTCCATGATCAAAGTTGTAATTCATGCACATAACAAAAATATATGTAGGCCCAGCATTTTCTTTGGTCAATGTATTTTTGTATTTTTTGTATTTTTGACGAAGTAAAATGTTTGAAACAGTATTCTAAAAAAAATCCCTTTCAATATAATTTGACTATAACTCGGTTCACTCGACTGAGCCTCCTGAAATTTTTTGATAAATATAGTAAATATGAATATAAATTATGAATATAGTCTCTCTATAGAAGGCGGGCCCATCAAAGAGTTTTGAGAAAAATGTTTTATTAAACTATATTTCATACGGTACCGGTACTCTAATAATTTCATATGCTCTACTTGCACTTGTACTCATACTGTTTGGAGTAAGAATACTCATTACACATAGTTTAACCATAACATAGAAATATAAAATTTATATCGAGTAAAGACAAAAGTTATAATCTTGAATTATAGATTATACATCACCGAGGTGAACAGAGTTGTGTTTATGTTTGTGGGTCGATCGTTGATCAAACATTTGGCATATATTTTCAAAAATATTCAAACATATTCTCAAACGAACACAAAAGTGAATATAATGAAAATAAATCATCAAGACTATGGGCCCTAACTCCGATTTTCGGATATTTTCGGATAGCTTCATCATTATAAATGGAAATATACCGGAACGAGTTTACTAGAAGATGAAAAGCTGAGAATAGCGACCAAAATAATGTAATGAATGGGTTATCCCGAAGAATTAATTCTTTTAATAGTCTTACTGTCTGTGGGAGAGTGTTTACCTCTTACCCTTTACGTTACCCCCCTGGCTACCCTCTGGCTCAATCAGCATGTTCTTCCATCAACGCGGTTAGCCGTTCCGCTTTCGCTTAGCACTATCGTTGGGCCGAGCTCATCATTCAGTATAACCGCTCGGCACTTGTCACTGATAGGTCGTTTTTCCAACATGGCGGCTGAAATTTTCTTTCTTTATTTTTTTATACTGGGTTTTAACGACGCACTATAATGATAACTAAGATCTATTGGCGGCGACTGAATGATTGATGAGATGGTGGAATGATGATATGAAGGATTCTAAGGTATCGGGAAGGATAGTGGGAAGCAGTCGTGGCCTATATTGTAGGAACCATCCCGGCATCAGCCTATAGACTACAGAGGGAAACCACGAAAACCCCCTGTAAAGATGGACGGTGGCGGGGATCGAACCGGGTCCGATATTCCCCTTCACCTCCTGGGTCACATGAAGTGAGTGCGTTAACCACTCAGCTATACATGTGTCGGTCGGCTGAAATATCGGCTTTGCGAATTTGCATAGTGGATTCCGCGTTCATGGAAGTCCAGCTTTATATACTTTGATGTACTTCATCGAGTTCTGTATATACTGAATCGGGCGATGATAATCTCAATCAGTTATCGGGTATAGATCCGGAATCGGGTGTCTATCCGGTTAGATGCTAGAGGGTGGATCAGTTGCTAGCAGGTTGAACCGTCTTTCAGGAGACCGGGGCTAGATTCTCGTCATGGTCGACCGTGCTAACAGATATTAAAACGGAAACTATTATTTTGGTTCATATTTCAACGAAGACCAAATTTTTGTGGAAACACTAAAATATGTATTTTTACGTCGACATCGGGGAAATAAAAGTAAAACCTCAGATTAAAACCAAAATAGTAAAATCAAGATTTTTAACTTTTTAATAATTTTGATTGCCCAAAGACAATCTGATTTGTTTTTAAATTGAAACTTTTCTATTTAAATGAAATAAATATTCGAATATTTCCACAACCATGTCCACAGAGGTAATGCTTAATGACAGGCCACGATCGGTTTCCACCCTGTCCAAAACACCTTATAGGCCTAATATATATATATATATATTTTTTTTTTCAATACATCGAAACTTGATATAAAATCATTGTTCCCCAATTAAGGATGAAAGATGGGATCGTTTGGACGGGGCACCACAAGGGAGATCTTACCACCCCATTTTGATTAGATAAAAGTCTTTCAGTTGATAGTATATGTAACCTTATACCTTTTATACCTTCACCTTATAATCTCACGATACCATCCATCATCCACCGTCGCCAATAACTCGTAGATATAATATCAGTGGGCTGTAAAATTCAATAAAAATGAATAAACAGAGTTATGTCTGACACGTAGGCCCGACACAGATCTCTCTGCACGCTGACGTTAATTAACTTCATTAGTCAGTCAAGCTTCTTCCCACATTTGTGACGTATTAGACGCACTACGTGAGAGTGAATACGAGAAGCTGCTAATGGCTCCCGAGTCCCGAGTGAGATATATTTCATTTGAATTCACAATGTTTGTAATTAGCCGGTGATGAAAGAGAGTGTCGTGCGGTTAGTCTTATCATAAGTAAGGGGAAGCTGAGGAAAGTTTCGCTTTTCACTTCATTCTTTTAATTAGTAGTTCCACAACGTAACTCCCAATGGAAATGCGAGTTGGGAGTTTCGCTGTGGACTCTTACAAAAGATTCAAATCCGTCTCATTCAAGTAGTTTGTGTAATTCATACTAATTAAATGATAGTAAGCTCTGATTTTCCAGGACCCTTATTTATTTTTATTTATTCATTTATTTTAACTAATAAACTACTTCAAATGATGTGCTAGAGTTAGCTAGTTCCAAGAAGCTAGGACTTTGATTCGTTAATGTTTACTAAAAGAGCTACCTACCATAATATAACACAACAACCATATCATAACCTACAATAACCAATAAAAAAGTTACGGTCTCTACTTATCAATCTTTATTCATTACTTTAACTTATCATATTTCGTAGTACACCTCATGAGCAGGGGTGTAGGATTTTGTGCTAACAACAATGAAAATACACAAGAACTATACATACATGTTGCCATAGTAGGTAGCTCCTCAAGTAATTATTATCCAATCCAAGTAGTATAGTCTATGGAGCTAGCTTTTGGAGCCTATAGTAGGAAATTTATTAGGTAAGGGCCAGTGGTTTGTTACAATTATAAGTTAACGATCTGTAAACTTGTTACTTTCATATGTATATCATATGTTATTTGATTGATTATCAAGTTGATTAACCTAAATGACTCTTTAATATATTATTGAAAATCCGGACCTTGGAGTGAAAAAGGAGAATTTTAAAGGGATGCGCTTCTATTTTAATATGCAGCCAATGGGTTGAACTAATGTTACGAAATAATAACGCAATAATGAGCAAGAAATATTAGGTCGAGCTGTTGACGAGTGGTGAAATATGAAAACACGCGTTGAACTTGACAGCGTTACAATCATAATAACATATTGTTTCGTTCACCTGGTACAAGAACCTTCTGGCGTTAGAAGCTCTTGCCGAAATATTGTCCTTACTGTTTTTTCAATGTGTTTCAAACCAGATTTGTAAAGAAATATATGCCTAATTGACCATTGTACACAGTGTGAAGTTGAAAAATTTGATTTGTATACATAATGAGGATTGGCGTAGAATATGATAGAAAGTAGGCAATGCCAAACTACAAGTGTAGGCTCTGCCCTACAACTTTGTGATACCCTTTCAATTAGATCCAAATTCTAGAAATAAACTGTGCATATAGTACATGTATTACCGGTAATGAATCCAATTTTGATAGCAAAAATTAGATTTAGAAATTCAATCTAGAGCTAGGCGATTCTTTGGAGATTTCTTCACAAAATCGCTAAGGGCGCAGATGTAAGTTTTATAGCGAGGTAAGTAAATTGAAACCAGCATTTTTTAAACGCCCAATGTTTTAAACATAAATATATCAAGACCACGTTTTTACAAATGATGAAAATTCGTCAATTGAGCTAATTACTAAATAAAGTAAACAAATAGAATTGGTATAATCAAGGATAACAACAAGCTAATTATTTCTTAATCGACAAATTTGCTATTTTTAAAATCGGACCTAAGCAAAAGTGATATGCCGATTTTTTCTAAAGTACGCGAACTAGGCAAATGTGTTACTTCGTTGAAGCGCGGTAAAACAACAAAATTAATTTCAATTCAATTAATGGGTGTTGATATGTCATGTGCTAAAGCACAACATAGGGCATAGTAAGTATAGTAACTGAAATATAACATAGTAACACCAATACAATTTCATCGAGAGAGAAAGAGAATAACAAATAGGCCTAACAATATTGTAAATAAATTCAATATAAAATGGAGAAAACAATACCGTAATGAAAATAATATAAAACAGAGAAGTGGCATTAACGTTCCCTTATGTCACGCTGTCAATCTATAAAGCATGTGTCAAATCACTAGAACGAAATATCAACACAAGAATTGTGCTCCATTTAGGAGACGGTTATGAAACTATGAAACGTGAACGTGAGACATCTCTCTATTTACGTCTAGCGAACTACTTCAGTCAACAGAACGTAACGGAGTCGAGCATTACTGAATGAAAACTACAACTATACGAGAGATCGACACATGTACTTCTTTCCCACGAACACGTATTTGGGATGTTGGTTTCAAGAGACCTACACTCACGACATAAACAAGACTTTCGGCTTTCGCTCGAGAATGTTGTGTCTGGAGAAAGAAGAGTAGTAGTAGAAGTGAAGGCCGAGAGGTTTTAGCTGTGCTCAAGTCACCAACCCCATATTCCACTAACTAGATAGGGGTCAGATAGTTTATTGCACTCGACTGACATACCTTCACGACTACACAGAATAAAATGATAAAATACGTGGATATCCCACATGTAATAGAGCCCACGTACTGTACGATATCAATTATCTTCAATAGATTGCCTATTTGAATTCACGGTCACAGCACACAGGTCATGTTATGGTCAAATAGTACAATGCCAATTAACTCAATCTTGTGCTAAATTCATACAATGATAACAACTAATTAAAATACTGAAGAAAAATGATTGAAATGGAGCGTTAAGTTGTTATAGCAAATGAAAATGTGTTATATTATAAATGAGCTGTACGTAATAATGACAGCTTATATCTCAACAATGTAGAGAGCCTATTTTCAATAATGAGCAACAATGCAGCAAAATGATGCAGATGGAAAATGGCTGTAGAAAATAATTGTTCAATCACATTCAATACGAAGAGTTTGTGAATCGATTAGCTTCACCTAATTCACTGATCAAAGTCATAAATAATTTAATTCAAGTGAGACCTATATTTTAATAAAATACAAATTTAATTAAAAAGCGACCCATGTCTTAAAATATGTGCACATCCTGTTCAATGGAAAATATTGATTTTCTCACGGAAACTACGTTATAAAAATGTTCAAATTATTCATTTATTAATACAACTTACCACTTGACCAGCAATGTCACTCATTGTCCTGTATTTGTATTTGTTAATTAGATATCGCGAATTTTCACTGGGAAATTAGATCAAAGACACAAAATAAGTATTTTACAAGGCTATCGCCATATTGAAGTAAACTGCCATCTGGATATGACACTATGAACTAAATAAGCAGTCAGCTGTTCGGTTGGCAGTTACAGTCTCCAGGTCACCCATGAAAGCAGCACATGCCACACATTTTGATTGTGAAGGATTATGTCAAAAGCTTGCCACTAGAGCGCAGCACGTATCAACTTGCTCTCTGAAACAGGTATGGGTGTAAAATTTGCAAATGGCCGCCAATTTATCTGGCTGAGTGACAGTTTACAAAGTGTATTGTTTTTTCCATTTATTCTTTAATGTATATGTTTTTAACTCTATAATATCATCGATTGATACTTTACTTGTGAGTACACCACATTTCCATGCCTTATTATTTATTCTGTCACTTTTTATAATGCTTTGTTTGCCTTGATGCCCATTCAAAATGATCTCCTTGTGCCTGTATTATCTATTTACAAATCGTTTATAATAATATTTTTGTACACAGTCCACGACTAGGCCCTTTCGTTACTATATATGTAATCACATAATGTATTGTAAGGTGTCAGTATATTATGATATTCACATTGTATTCAATATGAATCGAGAATGTAGTTTCATAATATTCACAGAGCCTATTTTTTACGTGTCTGGGCTGGGTGCTGTACGGATTTCAGAGCAGTATTATACATTCTAACAACTGTTTTAAGTAAAGGTCTCAATTGATGAATTACCAGGAGACAATCGAATCAATATTTTATCCCTCAACATTTGATGTTTTCAAGTTTTTGTGACATTTAATGTAGGTACTGCAACGCATGTCACAACATCATTTCATTCATTCGATTTAACCGCTCAATTTAGGTTATGATGTGGTGACATAATTGTGTGTCATCACTATGATATAAGTATTGACTTGGTTGTTACATAGTAATCATAGGAAGTTCATACACAAATAGTTATTGTTCAATAGAGAATAGTCAGTATTTCGAACTGACATATATTTTAATATTTTAATGTTACGCGACTGTATCATGGAAATTATTTTAGTATGGGTTTTACCCGTGAGGTGACAGTAGTTGCACTATTCTCGTCACATCATATGTAAAGAGGAAAGGACAATTTTTTGTATGGACCAAATTATTTTTGGATTGGCTTAGCAGACCTGAGTGTAGGCCTAGAATGTGACATTATGTAACAACAATTCAATAAAAAGTCAATGTTGACTTTTCTGAGTAGAAGCGTCGAAGATGTATTTTTCGTTTCTATTCTATGTTTATGCCAATGTTACTGGGTGCACAAGTCGGATAATTATGTGGAATACATTTAGGTCAATTAATTATTTAAATCTGTGCATCAGTTTGCAAGATACCGTATCAAAACAATCACGTATAGGGTACTAAGCAGGGTACGTGAAGGGCAAGGGAAAACCGAAATACAAATTTCTCAAAAAATTGACTATATACCTAGTGCTTAATGTTTTTATCCCGGGGGGGGGTAGAGAACGAGCTGCGGGGGGGGGGGGAGGGGGGGCAAAAGCCCCTTCGCAGGTATGCCTGGATTCAACACTGTACGTATAGGGCTATGGGGAGGATTGGGGAGTATGTAAGGGGATGGCCAATTCGACTACGCACTGTCTGTAGGTCATGCATCTTGTTGAGTAATTGACGTGTATTAATTTATATAATGGGTTTAACGACGCACTTTAGGCGTAGGCCTACTGATAATTTCACGCATGCTTTCAATTTTACGATGAATGATCAAAGCGATAATGGAAAGATGGAATGAAAGTTCACATTTTATTCGGTGTTTTGGATTGTGGGAAGGAGTCGGTAGTGGCCTAATATTAAGGATCCCATATTCGCTTGGACGGCATGTAGAAACCTCGATGTACCTGTGGTCAGGACAGCCGACTATCGGGAATCGAATACACCTGTCTTCTGATTGACGGTTCAGTGTACTAGCCACTGGTCCACCCGTCTCAGTCAGGATGGTTGACACTGAGCGATGACAGGAATCGAACCCCTGTCTCCTGATTGACGGCTCAGTGTGGTAGCCACTGGTCCACCCGTCTCATCATAAAAATGGCGTAGGCGACTTCTTGTAGGTTTACCGTAATGCAGAAATAAGAAATAACTTCTTTTTCAAGTAAATATTTGCATGATTTACGAAGTGTAATTTGACAGTAGACTACGAGGCTAAAAGCGTGCGAGCAAGTGGTAATGGATTTTAATATAAAAATCCGCGTCGGCGTAATTTACTTTTACTTTAGTATCCTTTTAGTCAGAAATAACATGTTTAATAAGTTACTAGTTGGTATTACTGGAGAGTATGACGTTCTTTTTTTTCTGTTCGAATCGTCTGCCAAATAACAAGTACCCTCGGGTGTTACTGAAATCGACCGCATTACAGAAATATTTTTACGAGTCTTGAAGACTGAAGGGGATGCACAAGTTCTGTGTTGAACTTATCGTGCAGAGGTGGTAATGAAACGGTCGTGGCCGGATAGTACTTAACCATATCCCATGTTTTCACTTTTACGACTGACGGCATCGAACCCCGTCCTCCTGAATCGTTAGAAATGTTCTTGTTTTCAAGTTACCTTTCAAAGAACTATACCAACTTATATAGGTGTACCCATCTCATTGGAATGGTGAAGTGTGTAATCTAAAGGGGGTAAAAGACGTAACAAAGATTCGCATATGAAGAGTATTCTTGCCTACTCTCCGGAACACATAATAAAATAACTGTTCGTTTTATATTCTCCTCATCTAATGCGTCATTTACTGACGCCAATATATCCTATAGGCCTAGTCATGCAGTACGTCAATATGGATGATTAAGAAACTAATTACTGAGGTTTCTACAATTATTCAGTTGGTAATGAGTTATGCCCTCTTGTTTTGCGGCTATGTGACGACCGTGTGCTCTCAACGAAGCGCGAACAGGTCGAGTCTTACACAAGAAAAGAGCCGCAATGGGAGCATCAAGACGTTGAAGATAGATTATGTGATATGATTTACACCGAGAAAACAAGTAACTCACGTTGCTTGTGACAACTAAATCCCACAGCCAAGGACTAGAAAGAATTATTTTCATGGAGTTTTTTTTTCGGTCGAGTTCTAAATGTAGCATATCCATTCTGTAATGTGTTTGTACTTATTAAAAATGGATCCTGGTTATTTTTTCTATTTATGTTCTGTTCAACGACGTACTGTACTGACTACTAAGATCTATTTGCGCCATTGAATGATGAATGAGATGTTGGTTATTTAATATGGGTGTTTGGACAGTGGTAAAGAAGTTAGCCTGAATTGTTGAGGAATTATCCCAGTATTACTGACATAGGAAAATCACGATGAACATCAGTCAGGATGGTCGACCATGACGGGAATCGAAACCTGGTTTGCTGGATGACGGTTTTGCGCGCTAGGAACTGCAGATCCACCCGTCTCAGTTACGATGGTCGACTCTGGCGGGAATAGAACCTTGGTCTCCTTGATTAAGGTTCAGCGTGCGTTACTCCACCAGTCTGCGATGGATTCTGATATTGGTGTTCTGACACAGAGACTTCCAACTTTGAAATATTGGATAATGGCCAATTCACACGAGGCATATTGCAATGCTACCGTTGGAAGGCTAGTGTTCCAATGCCAGGGGTTAGAAGTTAGAACCAAGCTCTACAACTTTTCAGCCTGCCAATGTTTTGATAATTCACACGGCAGCATTGGAAGGCCAACATTCCTACTGTGGCATTGCAATGCCTCGTGCGAACTGGCCATATAGGCCTACCATTGAGGAAACGTATACTAGCTACCATTACAGTTCACTTTTAGGATTAATGAAATCTCCCTGCACTCCTCCATTTCCCTCGCCCATATCTACAATTAGTTCTTCCTCCAACCACTACAGGCGCGAGCTGAGGGCTATAGCCGATAACCAATCCTGATTTACAATCCAGATTTTCGCGCTCAGTAGGAACATTCACTGTGAAGGTTTAGGGTTTAGGAGGGATGGGTGATAAATTATAGAGGGGGCTCAGTTTTATTTTTACAATGCGTGATATGTCTCGAATTATACGCATAACTATCGTATGATTATTCACATTCATCCGTAGCTGGAGTGTGGTTTAATTTTCATCAGAGACTGACAAATATATACCTACCTGGAACTTTTTATCTATGTAGGTCTATATACAAGATACTTCAGATTTCATGACATCTGCCATGGAAGTTACAGTTTTACACGATAATGCGAAAAATTGTGAGTTATACAAATTACAAGAGCCTATAGTGAATAGTATAATAATCTTAGATACAAGACACACGACGCAAACACGCGATATTGACATCAACTACATCTTTCAAAAGCAAACATTTTCAAGCTGTTTTTGTACAATAATTGTCGACATTTTAAAATCCTTCAGATGGTGCATTATACCTCTTTCTTTCTTGGAAACACGCATACCAGGAAAGCACAGCATATGCTCTGTAAAATGAGCGATATATGTATATGGAATGCATTCGAACGTCATATACACATCTCAATTTTGAAACTGCCAATCTCTCCTTATCCATTCATTCATTTATTAATTCATTCGTATAATTTCTTTCTCTTGACTCATGGCCTTCGTTATTCAATGTAACCTGTTGATTCATTCTCAGAATATATATTAATCCAATATTTTTCATTTTCCAATATAATGATTTATTTTCTGAAAATCGACCAATCCATATTTTTTCATACTTGGCATACCGGTAGGGTACCGAACAAGTTAACAACAAGTTAACAATATAAACATTCTGTGAAAATTTCATTACAATCGAATAAAGTTTAACGTTGAAATTTCTACCCATAGCTGCTATTCTTATGGAGATTTTCCAAATTTTCCGATTTCTTTCGAAAAAACAGACGATTAGTTTCTTTGCATGACCTGTATGCCACATTCAGAAAAAAAAACATGAGAACGAAGCCCAATTGTTTTCGGCAAGTAAAATTGTAAGTCTTCGCTACCCTCGTCTGACAAGTATGGGACTAAAGTACAGGAGCTATAATTAGCAATAACGATCAAAACCTCACCCAATATTACCCGTGAGTAGGTAGTTCCGTAGCCGTTTCAAAACGAATTGAAAGATATAAATGCATTGAAAAAATATTTAGTCAGTAATATATATATATATATACGCGGTACCGTACTCTGCGCTCACGTATCCGTTCATGACGAAAATATAGTGTTTTCCTTATTATTCTAAAGTGTATAGTGTAACTAGGCTCGTACATAAGATACATATCAAGTGTCATCTTCAATATTTATTCAATAGGAAATACAGGACTCGTGAAGATGAGTGAGGTATTCATATGAAATTGTAATAAATATTCAATATACACACACTGGTTTTGAAACTGACAGATTTTCATAAAACTCGTTGAAAATGTCCATCATTGTGGTCCTTACAACATCTCCGAATTTGAATCTTTCAACATAAAAGTATTTCTTACTTTTTTCGCTAGATGTTATTCTTATGAATATTTTCGAAATTGCAATCATATATTTTTTTGAATTTGACCGATTGTTACTCAAAACTATCCAAGTCGGAAGATGAGTGATGTCCACATAAAGTTGCGTGGAAAATCTTGGATGTGTTTCTCTTATCTGTGTTACCTGTGGAGCGCACATGAGAAAACAACTATAGAGAAATAGGCCTATACCCGATTTGGACGGAATAGAAGACTATACAGATACGCTCATCCATTTACCTATAGTATCCGTATCGAATTTCATGGATTTTATATTTAGTTTACTTGTTTTTCCATTTTGTATATATAATTAATTGATTGATTGATTGATTGATTGATTATCAATGAGGACTATGAATTGCAGTCAGTGACATATGACGGTCGAGGTGTGAAGAACCTGATGCACCTCAGTTCCTTGTTGTGTGGGAGGCGGTGCTGTGGGGGGCGGTAGAGGAGGGCGGGGGTAGTGGAGCGTAAAGACGTAACTACTCGAGGAAGATGCGATCGTTAAAAATATGCAAAACTACGCAATTCAAATTAGTTATAATAGGCTATGTTTAATGTCTTGAAAACAACTTTTTAGCCAATTTGAGAATTCCATTACGTGAACAGATGCTGGTAATTTTTAACCGCGTGCATTTTTTTCGTTTGCTTGAACATGCTTCATCTGACTGTTGTATAATGTTGTCTTCTACTCACATTTTTGAGAGTTGAATGTTCGTGGGTTTGGGGGGAAACCTAACTGTGGCCTGAATGACTGCCTACACTACCAAAATCCGGGAGAATTAATAAAATAATTGGTTAGGCTTAAGGGTTAAGCACAGTCGTACCACGTAGGCTACTTGAAAAAAAAACGATTGTATTTTTTTGTCTACTCGTGTTTATCTTGTTCGCCCTCCACATGCAGGCCAAACAAAATATATATTATTTTTTAAATTGGGTTCAACGATGCATGTAATGATAACTAAAATATATTGGCGTCGATTGAATAATGATCAAGATGATATGATGCTGAGTTGAGGAGGTTTTGTAGGTTAAAAGAAGGATGGGAAGTAAGCGGATGAAACTTGGCATGCACTAACTTGATAGTCAAGTTTTGGTGCGAAATCGGTCAATTCATTTCTGAGTAGAACCATTTCAACATTTTGAAAAACCTCATATATATATGCATAACCCGAATAGGAGAATTTTGAAAAAACATTTTCTCTGAATTAATTCGAATTATTACGAAATTTAAAGTCGGTTTTTAAATGGGATTGAAAGTGACCAATGGAAGCGTCAAGATTTGTGACGTCAAGAATCAATTACCGACTCGTGCTAAGACATATTATAACCCAAACTGAAACTTGAATCTTGAGAGTCTATGGGAGTCGAGATTGAGCGAAATATCAGTTTTTTTGTGATAACTTTTGAACGGTATGAGATATATATCAAAATTCTAATACGCGACAAACACAGATAACTATAATAGCTTCAAGATGATATAAGTTAGGCCTATGACTATTTAAGCCATGTCGCATAACTGTCAAGCGTATACAGCTAAAAAAACACATTTTTTCAGCTGACGACGCTTGACAGTTATGCGACATGACTTGAATAGTTATAATTTATATCATCTTGAAGCTATTATAATTATCTGTGTTTCTCGCGCACAAGAATTTTAATATCTCATACCGTTCAAAAGTTATCACAAATAAACTGATATTTCGCTAAATCGACTCCCGTGGACTCTTATTAAACCACGAGGTATGAGAGCGAATGTCGCTGTGGTGCTATTGTTCAAATATTGCTGCTGCTTCACATGCTTCGGTTGCATGGTTCGACTCCCGAATCAATATTTTTTTTTAATCCAAATGACTATTTCATGTTTGCTCGAGCGCAGGGTTATCGTTTTTCTATTTTACCACAGAAACGAAAATATCTCTAACTATCCCTATCCCACCGCCTCACAGAACAAAATGAAACGGAAGCCACATTTTTCTTCATAGAAGAAAATGAGAAACGAAATCTATTATAACATTTTCAGTCACAAAAAATACAAAACTTATAAAAAACGGTGTCGGAAGATTTTTTTCAGGTGTAAGATTATTATAGTTTCGTGAAGTTAAGGAAGTTCAGGGTACGAAAAAAAATGTTATAGTTGAATAGTTATTGGTTCGTATACGAGAAAGATTTTTCTCGGTGACTCTAGGCGCCCACTATTGAGCGCCGGTTCGATCAAAGGCGAAATACATACTAAGAAGATACTTCACGCCTCTGAAACTGCTTTTATTCGTGTTTCTATTTCCTGCTTGTATTCTGATTGAAGTTCCATCTCGTCGGTTCACCTCGCACCCTCCTCACCTGTCCACTCATCAGCCAACCAGCTTTTGGCGGCTGTCCGCCCAACTAACTAGGTCAGATCTAGATTATACAGGTGAACCGGCGGGTCAAACGGTTGCCCTGCAGCTACCAACTTAACACCCACTCATCTAGAACTAGCTTCGTAGAGTTATTCGATATATATATATATAGTGTGTTGTAAAGTAGATAAATTGTTTAAAAGAATATCATGATGAGTATCAATCGATATTAGGCGTACTATACTTCTTTTTAGATTATGAAAAAATCTAATTTTAACTTTGTTATGTTGGTAGATATCGGCCAAAAGTGGAGTACTCAAGTAAATGTAAGGGAGATTTGGAAATATACTCAATTACGCTTGCGTTAGCAGTTATAGTACCAACATAATAAAGTAATATAATGCTATACTGCTTCCTTCGTTTTTTTTTTGGAAAATGAAATTTCTTTTCTCCAAATATATTTGTATTTCAAAACAGTTGAAGACATTGAAACAGTTGAAAAATAATGTTATAAACGATAATTAAAGTGAACTGTAAAAAGTTGAATGTGATAGTACATTTGATGTGTTGGTATTCAACGGACAACGCTCGTAGAATGTTGAAGACTCCAGCTCGGCAATGTTGACGTAACCTTCCCATGTTCCACATGTTCGAACAGTCATCATCCAACCCAAACACATGCAGGACGCTTGTTCATGCGATGTTTGTGTGGCTAGTTCAAATAAACCGACGCCCAGCGTCGT
>OZ023333.1:23122341-23284841 GCA_964007535.1 Brachyptera risi | reverse complement strand
AGATGATCCATAGTAACTTAGCAAGGTTGGTTGTTTCGATATTGGAAAGACGAGCATGGAAGGCATCATATGGAGGTGGGTGTGTTTTTTTCTCATTCGAGTCTCTCCTCCACCGGAAGTGTTCTTGCTCCCACATTCCTCGTCACCCACCGCCACATTGAAGACACGATCTCTCAGGAAGGATTCATACACCTTGGTAACCGATGTCAAACACTGGGAAGCGCAACAAGTATTTAGATGGCAGTGTATCACGAAGTTTGGAGGATCAAAAGCTCGGTGACCATGGCGATAATATATCGTTGCATAGCTATCTTAAGATGTATTGTTACCGCTGTTTGAATGACCGTCTTTTCTTCTGTAATGCATTACGCATCTGACGTATAATTTCAAATACACATATATAATACTTGATAACCCTTTTTTTCGCACAAAATCAGAAAGTCCCCCCCAAAAAAACATTCTCCTTGTATTATTATAAAAAATAATATTTATTGTATTACTTTCTATTCATCAATTGTGATACATGTCACTTGTTCATTCGTATATGTACAAGAGAGGACAGTACATTTTGCAACCAACGTAACGTCGAGAAACATCATATTCCGATTCACAATCCAATTTGAACTCTAATCGCCATGCCAAAATGATAGAACAATCACCCACAAGTATCACAGCTCTAGCCAACGCCGGTAGTTCGGTCAGCTGAGGCACCGTTTCAGAAACTGAAGTCACCGCTGGGTGATGGGTTCGAGTCCCGCATAAGGCATGGGTTTTTGTAGACATCCTTTCACTTATCATCACCTCATAGTTTCATTATCACCTGCTCATTCGTACCCCCGTATAACCTAGCCGTTGGTGGTGAGGTCGTTAAGCAAATAATAATCAATCAATCAATCATATAGCTCTGGGGGTATAGTCCGCATGAGAAATAGCATGCCTTGTATATAGACCTTTAGGCTTCTGTCACGTAACAAATGACAAACAATCGTTACCATAGCAATATAGCGAACCGGTGGACTACCGAACATTCTGATTGGTCAATTCCAACTGATGGACATTGTTGTCTAGCTGTCAATTTCAATAATGAGTGACGTCACTTGACAGAAGCCTATAGGTACGTTAGGTATAATTCAAGATTGTATATTGAGGGCCGTTTTACTGACAAACATTCGTCCAACAGTCGTCCAACAGTCGTCTAACAACCTTCCAACGTACTTCCAGCTATCACCGTCCTCCGTCGCGCAACACGGCGGGAAATATATGGATCTGAGTATTAGTCACACGGGGAATATTTACGAACTCCGCCGTAAATCTTGACGCCCGCGAGGATGTGTGGGCGGGTGCATTTTTAGAAAACGAATTATAAATTTAGTAATAGTTTCACAGATAAATCATCGAATATGAAATACTCGATGTGTGCAGATGTGTTGCTCAATTTATTTACTGGTCGTTTTTTTTGTTGAATTTTGTTGAATGTTAGAAGTTTTCAACATTTTTTTTTTTAGGTTTTATACTGATGATTGTGTGATAATTCATGAGTAATTGATGGATAAATATAACAAACACTTGCTGGAAAAAGACATCCAATTCGCCCAAATCGGGTTTTCCCTGCTTGTTTGTTTGTTTATTTATTGGGTTTGTCCGCGCTCCACAAGTGTTTGCATTTTTTGGGTTAGGCTTACAAACGATCACAGGTATAGATCTTAAGGAATTTATAATTGACATTTTGAAAACCCAAATCTTAGATATAGACCTACGATCGAAAAAGCATTCAACAAATAATTCAAAAAAGGCATGAATGAATATATTAATTAAATTAGTTCACTGTAGCGTCTCTCATATCGACGCCCGACGTCACCATTCATTTCGACGCCGCATGGAATACATTGAAACATACAATGAGTTGTCACTTCTTCTCCAACGAATCGCTAACGTGCTATCTATGCAAGCAAGACATGTTACAGAGACACAGCCATAAATAAGTTGACAAAAATAATGACGTTCAACTATTTTTTGTTTGTTTTGTTTTCTAGTGTGGTCGCCCCCGATATTTGGCAGCCATCTTTGTTGGCAGCGATTTCTCATCTCCAGTATATAGGCTGAAACTTCCTTCTACTGAGTCTATTCTCATCTCTTCTCTATATGCTCTGTCTCTGTCTGTCGTTTGTAGTTTATCTATTTATCCCTCTCTTTCTCTTTTATCTCGCCTTGATCCTATGACAGATAGTCCACTAATCGCTCCATCTTCTTTCAATAACAACGTGCGCAGAAGGCGACATGCTTCTTATCGCGCAGATTGACGAGAGAAGTGAGGAAATAGTCAAATATTCGACATTTCCTAATTTCTGATTCATACACACAAGTTTCACATTTTTCATTTTATTCCTTCGTATATTAGCTTATACGAAAAATTACTGAAAAATGTCAGGTAATTTACTCGTTATCTTGATGACATTCTTTCAAATTTCAAATTCTACAAAATTGTGTTCACCAAAATATTTATGTAACAAACAAGCTGCACAAAATGGTAATCTTATATGAATGGTTTTTGTCATTTTATTTTGAAAACAATTATTGTCTCCAAGTCTTTATTACTTGTTCCTAAACTTAGGTCAGTATATAGACATCGAGTGCATTCAATATACATATCTCGCTCGTCTTACAACGCATGTTTTGCGTTTTCCCAGTTCAATGTAGACATGTGATATTTGTGGATGGGAAAATATTGTAAGTTGTGGTATCAGAAAAACTTGGCACTTCCACCAAAATATTAAAAACCACATTGTTTCTTCCGCATATTGTAAAAATGAATTATTGTATTGTAGCTTCTCATTGTGGAAATACTACTGGAAAATACCCCAGAAAGAACACATTTTGAGCGATTTAACGGAATTTATGAAATCAAAACTCGGATAGGCTATATTCAGTTGAGTTCGTCAAATCGCTTAGGAGATATTTTCCCCGAGGTTATTATTTCATCTTTTTTTCGAGGAATCTCTAAGGGATATTCTACCACTTTTTTCCCGAAGGTATTTTTCCAGGCGTATTTTCTTCGTAATTCCCGGAAATCACAATAATGATTCTCGTCTGCTTGCTTCACTTGTGTCCTCGGCAGCCGACTCATATACCTGCTTGTTGACGTGTTTGTTGAGAATTCGTGCGAAGGATCTCACATGGCCGGTATTTAGGGTGCAGAGTCCCGACCATAAGCAAACTTATTTACACAATTCTCGATCCAAGCCACCCCCCCCCCCCAATGACTGTTATGCATCATGAATAAAACACGTTAGATTTTGTTTCAATCTGCATAATTCAATAGATTCAATAGATTCAATAATATAGCAGCCAAAAAGTTCTAAAGGATGAACTGTTGGCTTGAAGTGACATTGAACATACGTGAATTATTCAAAATCTGTTGATTCGATTAGAACACGTGCTTATGAATATCAAGCGGAAATACGGCTCTGCCCTATGACGTATGATAATCAAGGTATGCATAACCGAGCCATGTCTACGTGGATAAGGTACAGGTACGTATCATTTCTTGGGCAATTAGTTATTATTGAAAAATTGAAACAAGGAACGGTCCCAATGGTTTTTCAGTTTTTCGTCGTTCTATGAAATAATGAAAAATATTCGATGCATTTTGCCTGCCATGTACCTGTTTTGTGGGATTTCAGAGGTAAAACTTGCGCGCGCATGCAAGTACACGTCGTGATGTTCTCCTCATGTTTTATTGCGAAATCGAAAGTTAATTATGGCCGAGCGGTGCTAAAACAATTTAGTCATTTTGCCAATTTTAGAATTACACATGAAAAATGAGATATATATTCATGGTCATGGCGCTTGTAAGGTTGTTATGTAAGCTGGCGCTATATATAATAGGTGTTGGCATGTTGATAGTTGGGGTCTACATCAAATTGTACGGGGCGGGAGTATTGTTTTAGGAAACAATTGATGCATTGTTTTCGAAAATAAATATTTGAGTACAAAGTAAGTTTTTAGTAATTACACAAAGTCATGCACATGAGGATACAGTCATGCACATATAAACGTTCATTTTGATGTATTTTATACTGTACAGAAACCAGACAATATGTTGAGAAAATGAACGATATAGAGAGTAGGCTTGTAGATGCGCTTTCAATTTTTCGTCAGGCAATCTGGAGATCCGTGCTCACGTCCCGGGGAAGTTCGCAATTTTTGAACAGTTTTAAAAATAATACATATATATATATATATATATATATATATATATATATATATATATATATATATATATATATATAAATAAAATATAAATAAAATATAAATAAAATATAAATATAAAATATAAAATATGAATTATATATATATATATATATATATATATATATATATATATATTTATATATATATATATATACATATATATATATATATATATATATATATATATATATATATATATATATATATATATATATATGTAATATATGTATTTATATATTCATATACGTATATATACATATATATATATATATATATATATATATATATATATATATATATATATATATATATATATATATATATATATATATATAGATATATATATATAGATATATATTATACATATATATATATCCATATACATATATATATATATATATATATATATATATATATATATATATATATATATATATATATATATATTCATATATATAAATATATAAAATTTGACAAATTCAAGAAAAGGATGCTATGGAAATCCAACCGACACATTCACAACTCTACCCTGTGTGTCGTATTCCTCGCTCAGAAGTCAAGAGTTTGTCAAGGTTGGTGTCCAGGAAGCTGGGCGCCCTTCGTCTGAACCTAGCTGTAATTAGTAACATTTCTCTCTGTTGTGTTGGTAACACGGCCAGGTGAACATTGTTGGCGGTCGGCCGGCCACGACGGCTCGGCGCCTCCAACCGACGCCCGCCCCCGGGCACTAGCTATTGTTGTATCGTGCTATTGTTTGTGTAGAGGGGATCGGGGGGTGGAGGAGGCATATGACGGTGTTCAATATACAACCTCTGTAGTCTAGACGATCTTTCCTAATTGTATAATTAGTAGGAAGTTAATTAATTGAATTAAATACCACCCTCTGTAGCTCGGTGAGCTGAGACACCGCTTCAGAGACTGTGATCACCGTTGGGTGTGGGTTTGAATCCCGCATAAGGCAAGTGTTTTAGTGAAATTATTTTCTCTTATCATCACTTCTTCGTTTGATTACCACCTGCTCATTCGTACCCCCGTATAGCCTTGGTAGTGGTGGGGTCGTTAAGCAAACAATAATAATCTATTTATTAATCCAATTAAATTGTTACATATATCTGTCATCAGGATACGTATACAATCTTGAATTATAGCTATCGTTGCTATCGGTACGATACGATAGCTATCGGCATATGTGCTGGTAGGTGAGGGGAATTTCGGATCTGGTTCGATCCCCGCCACCGTCCATCTTCACAGGTTTGTTTTCGTGGCTCCCCTTTGTAGTCTAGGCCACGACCGCTTCCTTCCTACATTGAAAATTGAAAACCCCATAACACAAGAGAGAAATCCGTTTATTTGACAGTTGAGCATGCATAAATGAGTGACCATAGGATCCAGAGTGCTATACTCAATAAAATGATACAATATAGTATAGATTACATAGTATAGTATACTATATATAGTATAGTATAGTATAGTGTAGATTAGTATAGTATAGAATATTGCTCAGATTTAATATAGGGAAAATTGAAATAATTTTACGAATTGAACAATCGAGAATGAAAAGAAATGAAACGATTTTTTTTTAAAGATTACAGATGTTGAAATATGTACGTTTGATTCATCATAGTTGTTTCATAGTCGTGTATTGCTGATCCCCGTCAACGCGGTTCAATTTTAGATTGAATTGGTTGAATTCAGTTGTTGAAGTGAAATAATTTCACCGTGTAAGTGGTTACATTGAACCAAGCTATTCAATGAAAGTACTGAATGTAAAGTTGAGTTCAATAATTTTTGTTTGGAAAATGTTTTATTTTCACCAAAGATTGAATGAAAATGACTGCAAATCACGGCAAGTCGAACATGCTCATTTCAAAATTAAACTATAGACTCATTTTGAAAAGTGTGGATTTTTCAGTCATTCGGTTCAATAAATTGGAGTCCAATATTTGAATGAATTAATTTAATGAAAAATTGTACTTTTTTGCCGGACCCGTAGTTGTCTGAAATGGTGGTAGCGCCGAGCTTGGAGAGAGTTTCGGTGGTGGTGCCGGGTTTACTAGTTCGTGTTGCTATTGGCTCTTCCATGTAGTGCGTTTGGTACTCTGTATTTCAGCAGTAAATTCAAGAGAATGACAGTGGCGACAACCTTTTATATAATCTTTATTATTTCATAAAGTCTGGCTATAAAGAGGGCCTACGATCCTACTTCCCATCCATAGCCTTAATTGGGGAACAATGATTTTGTATCAAGTTTCGATGTTATTAAAAAAAATAAAAATAAAATAAAGAGGGCATAGAAGGTTGTTCTATGGCCCTACAAGTAGCCATCATGCTCCCGAGCATGAAAATCACAATAAATAAATAAAAATGATCTCAACCAAACCATATTTTTCATGTAACTTGACACGTTTGTCCGGCATGTTGTTGTACCTACAACATTCACAGAATTCAAAATTCTCAAAATTAAAATATTTTGTACCATTTTCTTTCATGGTGATGTTATGGATATTATTAAAATTTCATGTCATTGATTTTAAAATTCCATGTCATTGATTTGATCTGTGTTGCGATCAGATGGCTAGCACGCTGAACCGTCTTTCAAGATAACGGGGCTCGATTCCCGTCATGGTCAACCATCCTGACAGTTGTGCATCGCGGCTTTCCTCAGTCGTTAACTTGAAATGTTGAGATGGTTCTTTTATATCTGGCTAAGACCATCTCCTTCCCATCATTTCAACACACCAAAGAAAGCTTTTCAACAAACAGATTAACCCTATACGAGGAACTTCGATAAAATATACATATAATTTGAGTCAAATCGTATAAATCGTATGCTTTCTAAAAGCAGCAACCGACATCACATGGTAGCAAAAAGAGTTGCCTATAGCTATCCAGTACATCGCCATTGCAACAATAGTCACAGATAAGGAACAACTAACCTCGCGTAGGTGCTATTTATTTCGGAATGTTGGTGACACTGACGCGAGCCAACTTGGCATCCACTTCAATACTAACCAAAATGACAAAAAAATCTGTTTACCTACATTATTTTGACTTCTTTGTTTTTTATTTTTTCATAATCTCTATTTTATGACTGAACGTTATTGGCCGGCCTACAACTAAACATCTCGGCGCACTGCTGTGTAGTAACTTGCAGGTTTATTTATGTATGGTGTAAATAAAATGGCAGTATATGACCTTGAAGGCAGTTTTCATTAGTCGTTAATTGGACGGTGGGCCGACGCCCCCCCCTGTTCAATCCCGCCCCATCCATTCATCAGCTATTATTAATACGGCTTCGTAGAGTTTTTTTTTTATTATCTTCGAGACTAACTTTTTGATGGACATATCAAGGGGACCAAGATGCGATGGTTTTGGGGATTATATGTTATGTAAACTCTAGAGTCGATAGTCGATAAAATGCTAGAGGAATTTTGATGTTGTATCTTCAAGATTTTTTAAGTGGGAGCTACTTTCAGAGTTGGTGAATCAACTTAACTGTAGTTTTCCGTGGAATGTATTTTTGTAGATACATTAGACCAGTAGTAATTTTATTTTAATGCCTGTCTTGAATGTCTGTTATTTGTTACACCCCCCATCATATGTACGCTGATTTTAAGGGATTCTAACCTTTATGATACAGTGTCTGTGATACAGCTGGGCCAAGAGAGATTGGATATTCATCATTCTACCTGGCCATACAGCCAAGCTTGTGATATTGGATAGGATTCAACAGGTCCAGGATGAACACAAAATATACTATACGGTATTGCTTTTGGTTGAAGCCCTACATTTCAGCGTCAACTGATTATTTATAAACTATCATAGTGACTTTCCGCTTGGACATACTCTAGTGAAATTACTTCATATCATTCAGATGATAATAATAATATTAATGATAATAATGGT
Source organism: Brachyptera risi (assembly GCA_964007535.1). Taxonomy (NCBI): domain Eukaryota; kingdom Metazoa; phylum Arthropoda; class Insecta; order Plecoptera; family Taeniopterygidae; genus Brachyptera; species Brachyptera risi. Next base: position 23,276,684 of record OZ023333.1, on the reverse strand, counting down.
AATAATGATAACGATCATCATAATAATAGTAATAGACAAAATAATGAATAATAAGAGTCTTCATTTAGTTTCTTAGAAAAAAAGAAACGAGTTTCGGTATACAGTTGGGGCTACAACTCTTCCACATAACCATAGTGTGGCACATATTGAATGAAACACATAGATGGTTTACATGATGATTATGTATTGCAAAACGACCCCAACGAACAGCCAGGTTGTGGTTGTAGGTTGGCTATAGTGGAAGGGAGGGAAGGGGGGGGGGGGAATTCTACTTTTCATACGTAGCCTAATTTGGGTTACAATGATTTTGCTTCAAGTTTCGATGTTATTAAAAATAAAAATTGAATAAAACAATACTCCATTATTCTAAAACATTCATAACCATTCAAAACATTCAAAAACATTCAACAATTCATAACATAAACATTCAAAACATTCATACCAGGTTACATGTTACATGCGGACTACGATGCGTGGTGAGGTAAAAATGAGTTGGCAAAATTATTCACTGTTGCCGTAATACTCATTTGACCTTTCCACATGTGTTTTCTGTTTTCACATGAAATTAATCAAGGGTTTAGTCTACAATCGTCTACATCTCAGGATGTATTTATCATTTTCGTGTCTTGCTATATATGCCCTATTCGCCAAATATATGTGTATATATATATATATATATATATATATATATATATATATATATATATATATATATTTATATATTCATTTATTGACATATACGTATATATATATATATATATATATATATATATATATATATATATATATATATATATATATACACATATATTTAATTTAATTTAATTTATTTTTTCATTCGGATGACTGTTTACAATTAAGTGTCAGTATATGAATAGTCGATATTATAATAAAAAGTAAATACACTCAATACAGCAGTGAAAACATTGTCAACTTGAAATCGTCAACTTAAAAAAAAAAAATATATATATATATATATATATATATATATATATATATATATATATATATATATATATATATTTATAATATATAATTTATTTGAAAATACTCTCAACGTAGGCCTACTATATAGCAATGATCAAAGGATAAAATGAATCGACATTCCATGTACCAGTTGTCTTTGGAGACAAAATTCGGAGTATACAACATAGGCCTACATCCATGCATTTTAGATTTAGTTTCAACTCTCAGTGTATAGAATGGCACTCGAACAACTCAAATTTTTCATAACCTGTTGATTCGATTAAAACCCTTGCTTTTGAGAGGTTTCCTTATTGATAACGACTATCACGGCCCAAGAAAACTCTCCAGCCTCATGACGTATCATGACGTATGCCTTTTTATGCAAAACCGAGCCATGATTATCTTGAAATAGGGTACATATTTTTGATAGTTTCTTGAGCTATTAGTTCTCGAGTATTGAAAAAGTAACAGATCCAACCATTCTTAGTTGCATGCTGACAACCATGTAGGCCTACAAATAATAATAATAATAATAATTTATTTATTCAGTAAAACATATTTTGTATATACATACAATAGGTTCAATAGTTCAATAGTTCAATAGTTCAATATATGTATATAAATATATAGGCAATAATTTCATGATATTTGATCATAATGTAGTTCATAGTTGAAATAATTTGCAGCATCCATACCATCGGTCAATATAATTATGTCAAAATATTCCATGCATATTGCTTATTTATTTTAGCCAAGAAAGACGCTCGGAAGAATTGTTAAAGTGAACTACTTTTAGTATAGGAAATGGAATGGTTGTGCAAACGCATTCCGAAAATTATGAGTGCATCAAGTCTTTCTCATGAGAAAACGTTCTACTTTTACGTTGACGACACTGTTTTAATGAGACAAACCTTCACAATGGCCTTTCTTCTACAAAGCTAATTTTGTTTTATTCAAATTATAATTAGCACGCACATTTTTCAATCCTTTATCTTCACGCTTTGCTACTATTAATATTTTTTTAACTTTTTAATTTCAAGTCTTAACTTTGGACAAATTTATCACACCCCACAAATCATGTTTGCAAGTCTTTTTATAGCAGACCATAGACAGTAATTAAGCTATTTAAAGTATGACATTTGGCTCTAGTTTAGCTCCCAGTCATACGCTTCATAAGATTCATATATACGCTGCTGCTATGTGTTGGCGCGAGAGAGAGAAAAGAGAGAGAGAGAGAGAGAGAGAGAGAGAGAGAGAGAGAGAGAGAGAGAGAGAGAGAGAGAGAGAGAGAGAGAGAGAGAGAGAGAGAGAGAGAGAGAGAGAGAGAGAGAGAGAGAGAGATAAAGTGACGTAAATAGGGGGTAGTAAATTGTCCTGTACATGACGATTATCGTCCTGTAATGTGTAGTTCACCACAGTACGAGCTTAACTGATGTAACTGCTTTTCTTCTCTTTTCTTCATTTATTTCTTCATTCATTTATTTACATTAGCTTCAACGACGCACTGCACTGAAGACTACGATCTATTGGCGTCGATGAATGATATATGAGATGATGGGATGAAATGTTATTTCATTACGTATTTTTGGATAGTGGGAAGGAGTCGGTCGTGGCCTGTTGGTAGGGAACCATCATTGACCTGAACGACAATTAATTCAATAAAACATACACTGTATTGAAATTTTAAAAATTACTGTCGAGAGTTCACGGCGGAGACATTCTTACGCGTATAGCAGACACTTGTGCCCTTATTCTGTAACTGCAAACGAAATGGAAGCGTGACGAAAGTGTCGAGCCCATATTATATTTCAAGTTAAAGCACACAACATCCCTTAAACTATATTTCAATGAATGATGACGATATTCATTTCCTAAATTTTAGAGAAAACTAGAAATCATGATCTCAATTTCAAAAATTCCAATTTATTTTTCTGTCCTCCGAAGACAAGTAGTCATGACGTATGGATTACAGATTCTGTATAGAATTATAAACAGAATCGAGTCATATCTGCGTCATGACTTGGAAAAGAAACCTGTGGGCGAATTCAGGTAGACTTTACTCTCTTAAATTGCTGTCTTATCGTAAATATAAGACAGAGCTGATTCGAGTACGTTTTTGATGACGTATATGACCATTTACGATGTGTAAATTTAGGCGAATGACTGTAGCTGTCGTATTAAATTTGCGCTAGCTTGAATTTATAAGAGAGTAAAAAAGGTACCTGAATTCGCTCCCGGGTCCCGGAGGACAAATGAATGCATTATAATTTCTGAAATTGAGACGATGAATTCTAATTTTCTGTAGAATTAGGGAAATAAATATCGTTTGTATTCGTTGATATCTAGTTTCAGTGTTGTGATGTACTTTGACGATATCGAAAAGTGTTTGTATATAGGCGACGATGTGGGCTATCTTTTCGTTTTATAGCATAATGGCCCTATGCCGGCTTTAAATCCTTGCTTTCGTGTTCTAACATTTCTCAGTAAATACCAGAGTAAATACCCAACACTTCTACAGAACAGTTTTAAAAATCATTTGTCATAAAAATCATATATATATATATATATATATATATATATATATATATATGTATATATATATATATATATATATATATATATATATATATATATATATATATATATAATATTTATTTTTGTAAAATTGGCATCCCCTACGTCTCTCCCAGCAATTATGGCCATTCATAACGAGCCCGATCCAGTCATCCTAGAGGATTGCTGGTACGGAAATAACTAAGCTGTATTTTCACTCGCGACTTGAAAATGTTTCTTCATCGAGTGGCAATTTTTTGGCAATTTTTGTTGTTAGTTCGGTCAGAAGGTGGATGTTGGGCTTGTTTTACAACCTAGCGGTTTCCTAACGATATGGTCGTTTCACTGAGCAACGCACCGTTACCCCCACTCTTTTTTCATTCTTGACGTTGATAATGTCAAAATTCACAAAGATAAAAGAGCTGTATTTTGTGTAGAATGTAACACTTGACACCAAGTCATTGTTTTCTTAATCAAGTCCAAGGTAGGATCGTTCGATATCAAAAAGACGATCTTACCGCCCGGAGGAAATATTAATTATTATGTTATTCAAAGCTGGTTGTACCAAATCGACGATTAAATATTAATTATCCAATTATTGCTCAACGTACGATAAATAGTATAAGTAAACAATTAGGTGACAACAAATTTAATTCGATATTCATCTAATCATCACTTGATACTACCCGGCTCTTAACAAAATGGCAGTAGATTAACTTGGAAGCTCAGGATTAATTCATTTGTGCTTGAGCAAACAGATTTTTTTTATTTTTTTACCAACTTTTCTTCCAAATGTGGATTCATTTAACGTTCATTTGTTTTGGGCTCAGAGTATTCTTGACGTTATTTCTCGTCCATATAAACATGAGAACATAACGAACACAAAAATCACCGTTATATTTACCAATTATAACTGAGAAATTTTGATAACTAATGATTTTCAGGTCGATATTTACTATTAAAAACACAGCTACATCTTTCAAAAGCTTCACACATTGAAAGCTGCGGCGAGTTTCTCTTCAATTGCATCAGTGTTTACAGTTATTGAGTTGGTAGACGACCTTCTCCTTCCGTGAATACAAGTATATATATATATATATATATATATATATATATATATATATATATATATATATATATATATATATATATATATATATATGCATATATCATTTTCTAGTTGTATAATATGATTCAAATTCTTAAATTAGCTCTCGGCATTTCCAGCTATTGGTCGAGCCTCGACAGTTCCAAGTTGTGATATTTCTGTTGTTTATTGTCGAACCGATGTGCAGTCTAGTTGTGCTACATCACATCGAGAGAGGAATGCAACTGCATGTGCAACTGCATTATTTAGTAAAGTGCATTTAACTGGCATTATGCATAGAATCCAGAGAGTTTATTTGCGTTTTGGTACCGTAAGTTGATTTTATCGACAACACATGGGCCGTTTGTTCGTTCGAGGAAAACAAAACATGATTACATTTTTTTTTCTGCATTTCTTTAATGTCTCCACGTTCGTATTTCCTTATGAAGCCATTATGTAATCTAGCCGCTGAACATGAAAATATAATTACTTTTGTGCAGTGGATACAGAAATGAGATGAGTTCATGTTTCAGTGTAATATTATCGTCAAATATCATCAAAGATGGAAAATTGTCAAATAGATTTGATTTAAATAATATCCAAACAACGGATAAAATGGATGATGATACATATAATGATATATATGATATATAAAATATGATAACAATGTATGATATGACCTGGACGGGCGGGCCATTGGGCTAGCACGCTGAACCGTCATTCATTGTTTGTTTGTTTGTTTTTTATTTAATGTGTTTCAGATAAGTACAGGACGTGAATACATGCATATGATCATACGAAATATAGCGAACATAATTATAATACATTGCCTGACATTGGTTGATTAGCTCACAATAATAATAACTGAAATTAATTGCGTGAAAATATCAGAAACCATTTTAATAATTATAGATTATATTATTTTATTGAAAAACAAAACTTACATATAAGCCGGAGCCTGTATGTGTTTGGGAAAGGAGGAAAAGTGGATACCATTGAAAAAAATGAATGTCAATAGGAAAGGTTCTCAATAGAATGCTGTAAGCTGGGTAAATTTAAAGTGTTTGGAGAGAGAAAAGTTGAATTAAGAATACAAATTATGTTAGTACTTGAAAATTATGAATAGTTATAGAAGTTAGAACTGAATGTTGATGAGGTTCATTTCATTCAGACAGTTCTACTCTAGTTGACTAAAGCCTATTAGTGACAAAGGTCCCATGAGTCCCGATTTCTATTCTCGTCACATGGTCTATTCTTCGTCGACCAGCCTGACGAAGTTTTTCCGTTGTTTTCCTGTGGCGTTGAGGTCATAATTGCATAGAGTAACTTGATTATAGGCCTATAATAATTTGCCTCATAATAGAGATTCGAGGGTTTTTGTAAGCTTCCTAATTTACACTCCCATCACTCCATCGTTTCATCATCACCCGTTCATTCGTACAGTTGTTATAGGGTCGTTGAGCGTCACAAAAAATGGCGAAAGAGTGGACAATATTTTCATCCGAAAAAATGTTCCCTTCTTTATTCAGTTAGAATATTTTGACTAATATTATTGATACTTCATTCACTTCATTCACTCTGCAAATTGATTTTTTTTGTCACTTAATGTGTATTATTCGTATTCACCATTATCCTATTTTTTCCCCATTATTCTATCTTTCTAATTTAATTAAGCGCAATGTTATTTTTCGTATACAAATGTAGTGTTTTCTTTCTTCGTTTTATTATTTTCTGTATAATCCACAGATAAGCCTTGTGCTAGGCTTTGTGGACAAGTGAACCTTATGTTTTTATGTAAATGAATGATGATAATAATAAACAACTACTACTACTACTTATAGGACACTATCGTATTCAAATAGAGAAGGCTTTGGGAATGATGAAATATAATGACAAAAATGACGGACCTGTGTGGGACAAATTTGATTAAAATCGAGTAGTGTAGCCGTTTCAAACCTATGGTGGGTAGATTTATTACAATAAAGATAGACCAAAACATATCTTACACTCAGTACTAAGCATGTATCGCGTTTTTCTAGTTTCATCACCAGCGCAACAGAACTCAGTTCTTCTCATCACGTACGTCCATGTTAGTTCTTCGTGTTGAACCTATTTTCACTTTAGACGCTGGTAAACCCATTTGCCGGTCCGAACAGAAAAACACGCGGCCTCTATTCGATCGCAACACCTGTTGGCCATTTGGTAGAGCGACGGAAAGTTTACCAACTTATTTAACGCGTTTTACGAGATTCGGTTTCTAGAAATAGCTTCGCACTTTCCTCGTTTCGGAGAGTTTTAAACAATTTGTGATGCTACTTTGATAAGTGTTTTGATTGTCTATTGCTGCCAGTCGTTCGGATTTAATAGCTGCTTTCGTCAATATTTGTATAACGAGTTGCGATAAAACAAAACTGTTTAGTTTTCACATTTGTTGCGTCATTATATATATATATATATATGTATATGTATATATATATATATATATATATATATATATATATATATATATATATATATATATATACATATATATTTATATACATATATATATATATATATATATATATATATATATATATATATATATATATATATACATATATATAAATATATGTAAATATGTATATATATATATATATATATATATATATATATATTTATATATATATATATATATATATATGTATATATATATATATATATATATATATATATACATATATATAAATATATATGTGTATATATATATATATATATATATATATATATATATATATATATATATATATATATATATATATATATATATATACATATATATATATATATATATATATATATATATATATATATATATATATATATATATATATATATATATATAAACAATATTTCTCAAAGTTTCGCGGACATAAGTGATGTCAGAATTATTTTCAGGATTTTTCAGGATATGTGTGTGTGTATCAGCTATAGAATTTAATTCAATCTCTTTGGATAAAGTGGTCATACTTGTAGAGCGTACCCTATAAGCAAAGATTGAATTGTTCTGTACTTAAAACGACATTCGGAATTTTCAAGTTCACAATACGTAACAACCAATCCGCGTGCACACGTACGTACATTGGTATTGTGAAGTTTCGAGGCATAATTAATTGATAATCGAAAAAAAACTACAACCAAATTTAGAAAAACCCCATAAGAATGTACCGAATTCTAAAAAATTCGTTGAATAATATACAATTTTTACTGAATTTTAATCTATAGTCATCACAGCTCTCAAGGTATGTGGCAAATGTTCAAACAAATCGAATCAGCCGATTTTGTTCGGAAAAAATATTTTCCAAATAATTTTTTCATCAACATGATCAGTTAGGTACACAATCAATGAAAGCTTCATAACAAAGGCGTGTGAGTGAGTGCGTATGACTGGACTTATTGGTATACATTCCTACAAACATTCTTTTTTTTTCGTAAAATTTGTTCCATACATCCGTAAACTGTTGTCCCAGCTGTGGACATCTCAATTTTCCAACTCTTTGGAATAAACATACATTTTAACATTTTTGGCCACGGCTAAAAAATTGTTCTAATCAATTTCTCAATAACTTTCTGACTGATTGTAAAATAAAAACTATACAGTTTGAAGCTACATCAAATTTCTACAGTCAATGTATTTTTCACATCTGTTCATTTGGTAGACTTCTTTCTTCTTTCATGGAAACAAGCATACATGCGGAATGTTATATTACCGTCTCGTGATTTTAAATACACATATATAATGATGACCGCTCGGACGTTTCGTATAGTTCTGAGGTACGCGAATAGCCCCCCTCCCCTTCCCCAGATATCTTGACCTTAACCATGGCGTTAAGTTTAACCCGCCGGTTAGTAGTGGGTTGATTGATTAAGGAGGCTGGAGAAGAGATGATAGGATGTTGGACCTGAGCCGGGGGGAGGGAGAGGGGGGGTATAGCTGATAGCCAAAGAGCTTATATATAATAGATTACGCGTTCCATTTTAGAAATAAATACTGAACTTTGTCAAAGCGTTAAGCTCTCTGCTAAGCAGTATTTAACTGGGAAACATGACAATTTAAAGAATGCTATAGATTCGAAAAGGGAGGGGGGGGGGGGGGAGGTTTATCTTCAGTTTAAATTAGATCACTTCTTCTCTGTCTGAATTTGAAAGTCTTTGCTAGTTTTTGTATTGGTATAAATTAAAATTGACATGAAAAAATCGTTGTGTTGATGATGATTATTGTTTGCTTAACGACCCCACCAACAAATGAGCAGGTTATAATGAAACTATGAAGAGATGATAGGTGAAAGGTCGTCCAATAAAACATTTCTTATGCGGTATTCGAACTCACGCCCGAGAGTGATGCAATTGTCGTTTCATAAATCATAAATTAACGGATTACCATAATTTATCATAGAGGTGTATTGAAATCATGTCTCATAATTTGGTAGAACGGTAAAATAATTGAGCTGAAATAATGGTTCCATATCGTATTGATTAACAATTAATCCAGTGCGATTATCTAAAAGATACCAATATATCGCTTATAGTTTGGTTGGTTGTTCATGCAAGTTTGTTTGACGCTTGAACGTTGTTCAACGTTTTTTTTTTTCATTATGGGTTTAGTTTTAGTGTTCGGCCGTGAGATTTTAAAGTTTGATTCACTATTGAATGGAACCATCATGAGCTATGATACGAACGGCCCATTCCAACAATTGAATTCGGAGTGGCAAACCCCTTCTTCCCCTTCCCCCCCCTTCTTCCTCGCGTGCCTTTTTTTCATCTACCCATTGTATACTCTCATGTGACATAACTGTTATCATTATAGTTTCAGGTTAGATTAAGTTGTGCTATACTATTCATAGTCCTACTTGACCTTAATTGGGAAACAATGATTGTAAATCAAAATTTCGATGTTCATGAAAAAAAAATTGGGTTGGTTAGTGGAATTAAAAGATTGATCTAGGTTAGGTTACGTAAAACAACAACAACAGCAATAACGTTAGCTTGTGTCATAAAATTTTCACCACACTACAGGAATGCCTGCAGATATAGTCATTGCAGCCAATCAAAATGCACAGTAAAAATATCGACTTTTGCAATACTTTTGTTTAGGCCTAAAATAATGTACCTAAAATAAAAACACAAAAAACAACAACAGGTAAATCACGCCAATAGATCCCATTGTTAATGTTGTACCGTCTCTTTGGCACTGATTAAAACCACAACTCTTTTTATTTGTCTTCTAAAAAAAAAATTCTTTGGCAATCCTGCTCGCATAATCCATGTTTCTAGGTAACAATCTCCTGTAGGACGTGTCGACCGACCGTCTTTGCTACCTTTTAATATTGTCGATCTGTCGTTTCGACGCTACGTCTTGTTGACTCGAGACACTATTTGTCACTAAGAGAATATTTGACCGTGGGCGTCGGCCCTCCCTTCCTCCCCCCCCCCGTCCCTCCTCCCGCACCCCGTCCCCCAGTGTTTGCTGAGATCGCGCACAGATAGCGACGCTGCGGACCGACGCCTCTTACCGACGCCGACTGACTGACTGATGATTCATTAAAACATCACCATTCTTTTTTAATGGTCTAATATTATTTAGTTGGTTGGAGTTCTATTTGTAAAATGAGTTGAAAAAATAACTATTTGTATGTATATTGTAGGACGAGTGTCCGACTATTGCACGGGTGGAAGGGCCAGGATTTTTGCTCATTCAAAATTTCGAAACATTTTAATCATAATTGACAAGCATATCATTCTCATATTTTTGGAAGATATAAAGAAAGTTTCTTTGCTTTTTTTTGTTTGAATAGAAGTAGTGGAAAAACGCCATGAATGCATGCGTCGATGTATGAGCAAGTGTGTGATCAATTTTTCTTTCAAGTAACAAATAACTATAACAATCGTTACCATAGCAATACAGCCAACTTGGAAACTAATGAAGATGAGATTAGATAATACCAGCTGAGATACATTATTATTCCGTATATTTCAACAATGAGTGACATCCATCAACAGAATTGCCTATAGCTGAAATGTTTCTTTTCATAATTCGTATAATGGAATCGATAGTAATAACTTTGAAGTAATTGAGTAGATCGCTAAGAGGATTCAGAGAGAGAAGTTTATTAAAATACTGCCGCCAAAACGGTTGCCGCACAGACACAGTATAACAAAATTTATAAAACAATGCATTTTTTTTTTAAATATGAGAATTAAATGTAAAAAAAATATAATAGAGACATTATTTTGAAAAACTTTTTCGTGATACAAATAAAAAAAATAAAAAAAAATAAATACAAATTGAGTATCAAGAGTAATATGAAAAAAATTATTTGAGAAAAAAAAATGGAATGGTAATAAAGGTGAGTTGGTGGAACAAAAGAACGAACGCGAATATCAATAACACTAAATACTCTCAAGGACATGTCTATTACTTCACAGTTCACACACTTGCAGGCTTATACCTCGTTCACACTAGGATCACTAACTGCAGTTAAACTAACTGCAGTTAGCATCATGGATGACACCGTTCTTAACTGAGTTAAAGTGTTCACACTGACAGCGATGAAATAGTTGTTAATTTTTATATTGCATTTCAAAGATTTACAGATTTTCTGTTGATATCTCCATTATCTCGCCTTGTTTTTGAACAAAGCCATCTATATAATTCGAATGATGTAAATAATATAGAGGGCCTTGCTTTGAACCAACAATGTGACGATACGAATTATGTTGCTCTTTGAGAAGGCGGTGAATTTTGATCGCAGTTAAGCTAACTGAGTTCTAGGAACTTAGTTAAGACATAACTGGAGATAACTACTAACCAAGTTCCGTTCATATTATAACTTAACTAACGTTATCTACTTAACTGTAGTTAAATTCTGTAATGTGAACGAGGTATTAGGAGGTGAACAAATTAAGGGAAAAGTGTGAAAAAATGAATGAACAAAAACTGAGTGGCTGGAACTTGATTTTTTTCGTGCACATCTGATTTTTGACTCCGGCATCATAGGTGTTTTTTCACATTTCTTGTAACTAGGCAAACGCGTTATGTGTTTCCGCGTTGATGGATGAGCTGGAATATATCAACTTATCTTTGGATTGGTTATTATATATATATATATACACCTTGAGATCCAAACCATTACATCACTGCCATCTTATTTTCCATTAATAATTTATATAATAATAAAGAAGGCTTTGTTTTAATCGTTTACAATCAAGTGGTGACACTTGTTGCTTTGATTTAATAGGTATCTTAATAGCTTTGAATAATTGACAGAAATAACATTATATATTCTTTTACATCGAAACGGCTGATCCGATTTGAGTAAAAGTTCGGAATAATGTGTATCATTATCAGATTGAAATTCTCTGAGAATTTGAATCCTCTCAGATGAAATATTTTTCACGAATGTTTTCCTCTGGCTTATTCTAATGGGATTTTTGAAAACTTTGGAATGAGTTTTCTCAGAAGTTGTTCGACCGATCGTGCCTCAAAACTATACAGCATCAAGTCAGATAGGGGTTCATGTGTGTGCCAAGTTTCAACTGATTTTGAATTTTTGTCTGACCTGTGGAGCGCGAACAAAAAAACAAAAAAACAAAAAAAAAAACAGGCACTTTTTTTTCGGTATAGTGTAATTGAGTCTTCGCTTCGCTCATCCAATAATATTGTTTTGTTCTATTCAATGTTTTATTTGTTGATGAAACGCGAACATTTGGTTCGAAGATTCATTTTCAGACCGTCAGGTACACAAGTAGTTGAGCGTAAACCTTTCGGAAATATTGTGCGGTACAAACTTGGAGATTTATCCTGAAGATAAATGATCATGAAGATCCAGCTTACTATACATTTGGAATCATAATTGCCGAAAGTGAAAAAGTAACACAATTATGGTGATAAAATAAACAAACATGGGTAATAATAACAAAGAAATGTGGTGATAATTGAGAAATACAAATATTGGTAAATGTTTAATTTGTAGTGATGATTCTCAAATAACTGTCTTTCCTATACCGGGGTGACTTAAATGTGTCGATAAGGTGAATGTCTTCTTTATTCACTCCTCAAAGTAATTATACACATTCATCTTTCTTCTTCCGTATGGGGTGAAGTGAATAAATTCTTGTAGAGATAATTAAATCGTTATTATAGCCGAGTGTTTCGTTTCCTCCCTTGCTTGTATATGAACCCTCGTGTAGAACAAACAACGTATAACTCCTTCATCGCCTTCCATGCCTGCTGTGTACACTCACTACACGCATGCGTAGATCAGACGACGCCATGTCTGCGAGGGTGTCATAGTAGAACGAACGGTTCGGCACCAAAATTACTAGAAGCTGTCCATATAATCAAGTCTAAAATAATTTCTGTTTGAGATAAGTTCGGTCTTTTGATCAAGAAAAAGAAAAATAACACATCAAATAACCTAGTTGAAGAAGCACCATGTTTATACACTCAATTCTAGAAAAAATGGTTCTAGAAAAAATAGAAAAATTTCTAGAAAAATTCCAGAAAAAACTAGAAAAAATGGTGTGCAAAACGATTGCGCAAGCGCGCAAGAAGCACGGCCAAGCATACGAACAGCCTTCAGCCAAATGGTTCCCGACATGTTCGCCTAGCAAATGAGATGCTTTTGCGACAACACCTTGCTGGAGTGTGAAGTGTCACAGAAAACTCGAAGCAAATAAGTGACAACATGAAGGCTAAAAATTACTTGAAATACAAAATTATCCATTATCGGTCGCTAAAAGTCAGTTTCTTTGGCAGGGCCTTTACCCCTATTGCCACTTGAATAACGTGCTAGGCCTGGCTAGCTCCAAGAAACTAGGACTGTGTCAAATATACACTGAAATAGGTAGTTACTATGGCAACACAGTATCATTCAGCAAAATCACAGTCCCTTGGATTGCAAAGTCTGCAATAACTTGACATATTTCATATCAGGACCCCTATTCCTGAGATAAATGAGATGTGAGAAAAATAAAAGTGAGTGAGAAAACGATTATCTCACTCATTTTCATTTTTCTCACATCTCATTTATCTCAGGAATAGGGGTCCAGGGCTAGAATCTTGTGCTTACAACAATGGAAATACTCAGAGACTGTATATATTCTCATGGTATCTATATCTCTTTTAGGTTCAGTATTACCGAGTCCAGTTAGTATTTATCTGATAGTTGGTGATACAAGTTTGAACTGTCAGATAAAGGCTAACTGGACTTGGTAATACCGGGCCTTAGTAAACATTCGCCAGTCAACTATACTAGTACTAGTCCCTTGAAGCTAGCCAGGTTTATAAGACGCGGCGCCTGAAGAGCGCATACTGGAATAAAGTCGACTCGGTTGTGCCTCATAGGCTTGGCATCCAACCTTACTTAAGCCCTTACCACTTTCCATTGAAAAGTGCCCCGAAGCCTATGTCACTTTATTCTGATATACGCTCCTCAGCGCCCCCGCCTAGGACATTATTTATTTTTCTGTTGGTTGTCGCGGTAAGGGTCCAATACTTTGGATGACAAAGCCATTGGGGTGGCCTAGGCTCCTTCGCAGTGTTGCTATTTCAATGTTGATGATGTTTACTTCCCGTCTCAGGGTCGTTGGCCTTACACCACGACCCTTATTCTCATTCTCACCCTTTCACCGCACCAGCACTACCCTCCCTCCTCCCCCCTCCTCACTACCCCCTTCACATACACATGTGACGTAATTCTCTCGATGAAGAGTGACACTAGAACAGAGATATTACACATATAGCACATTCTTTCCTAGACAGTTTTTTATTTATCGCACCTACGAGGTTCGGTTGTGACTGTCGAGTTTGCTAAGGCCATAAATTACCATTGCATGACTACCGTCGAGTCGATAAAGTAGTTGTCCACACTGGCTACTGTCATATGACTTGCCAGTCATACGCTGTGGTTCCGTGGATGCGAAATCGCTTCGGCAAAACGGAATTCATGCTGCTTTGATAGACTTGTTGAAAATTCGACCAATCGGTGAAGAGTGCGGTATGGGTGACGAAAGAATTAATATATTGCTTATTCACCCCACAAACTGCTAGGTTATATGGGGGTACAACTGAGCGAGTGATAATGTTGCGATGAAGTGATGAAAGTTGAAACTACGTTTACAAAAACCCGTACATTATGGGGGCTCAGACCCACGCCTGTGAGATGTTTTTTAAAATATATTAATCCTATTTTTTTAATTGATGGCATTTAATTTTACAAATTGATATTCTAGATTAACTACATAAAACTACATAATATGCAAGAACTGAATAAGTTTGAATTAATATAGGCCAATATTTGTCAAGACTTTTTATATATACTAGGAGATACGCGTCAAAAAAAAACCCCATCTCTCTCTGACGCGAATAATTCCATGTGATATACTCGTCCATCCTCGTCTGATTTATCAGTCTGGCGTTTTCGTCGACATGCACTCTTCATTTGCTACGTTATTACTCTGCCCCGCACCCCGTCCGCACCGCGCCCGCACCTGTTTACCTCCTTCATTGCCGCGTACTTCACGCGGATACTTTTATATCTCGCGCTGCCAACTGTAATTCAATTAAGCCGGAGAAAATGTCTCGCGGAGTGACTGTCTTTAATTAAAAAATATTGGCGAGCTTTTTCTAACCAAGTCATTATTATTTTGTATGTATGTATATATGTGTGTGTGTGTGTGTTTTATTTACATCTTTATTCTAAATTAACAGTATTTTTAAAATTCTTGTGTTGAAATAGTTCTAATTTGAATAGCATATAAAAAACCGGCTGTTTGGCTCGTATGCTTTAAGGACTTCGAATCTAAAGTAATTGAAATGAACTAGTTTTCACTCATTCCAACCCTTTTACCATCTTGTTATGTTTCTATGGTCTGGTATTACTGTTAATTGGTAATTCCTAGATTGGTGAATTAAGATGGGTGTATCACACTATGATTCAATTAATTAGACTTGCAATTTGTAATTAAATACAGGTGGCAAATGTTATTTTTATTATGAAAAAAACTATATGATGATTCAAACAATGAAATTGACTACAAACCCAAGAAAAAATGTATGTAAGAAATTCAATATATTATTGAATCAATAGTTGACAGGTTATTCAATATGTTAAATATCGCCTAATATACTTGTATTCACTGAAAAGAGGGTCCAGGTCGAATTTTCCCCATATTCCAGATCACTAATCCACCGGTAGTTATACTTCCTTCTTTTCAGTTGATTCTTGTATATGAGTAATCAGTTGATGATCATTATTCAACGTTTTAATTCAAGAAATAAATATATTATTTATTCTTCCGTGTGATAAAACTCATTGCTTTAACTTATGGAGACAGCATTTTCCTGAATCTATGATAGCCTATCTCAATTATTGTTTTTTCGGGCTTTCCCCTCAGTTTTCTGTAATCAAAACTGTGAAACATATATTATTCGAATTGTAGTTTGTTTCATTTGTCAGTAATATTGACATTGGCCAAAGATTAATTTTTGAAGACTGTTTTCATCGTTTAATTGGTCCTCAATGAAAAACAAATGTTTAAAATAATTGCATGTTTTGGAAATTCAGGTTGTAAACAAGTAGGGCATATAGTCCTATTATATACCAGAAATAGCATGAACAACACTTATCACATTTTCTCGCTAACATTATTGGTACCTCTTTAAATGAATATCAAGGTGCTACATTGACTTTATTTTGGTGAAAAAAAAATGAACTTGAAATGCTTGTAATTTAAAAATTGAAATGGTTACCTATATTAGGTTTTACATAATTCTATTCATATATCTTCGTCTCCAATAGAATCATTTTAAAAATTGAATTGCATCATCTTCAATATATTCCAATAGTCTGTGAGAGAATAATTCAAATGGTGCGAAAATTCTAAAATTGGCATTGATGTCTCTCAATTTTGGCCTGGTTTGATATTATCCAGCATATCAAAACGAACCGACGGACAAAAATTCAAGATTCTGTCATTTATTTCAAATTCATGGTAGATAGACCAAGTTATAAAAGAATGAGCGTATGATGCAGATTCACTTGCACTTGAAAAGGTGGGTTGCAATAACAAATAGATAGATGTTTTAAAAATGCTTCATGTTTTCCTCATTTTCACTCAACATAATTCATTCTTTTCTGTGCTTGTGAAAACATATTATATAAGCTAAACACTAGTAGTCATTAGCGGTGTAGTAAATAGCCAAAGTGCGCTTGAAAGATGCGCACGCAAGATTAGACGGACAGAAAATGCAGTTCGTCTTCCAAAACATTCACTTTTATTGCAACAAACTTCTACTATGAAAATTATTCTTCACATTTATCAGGCCTATAGCTACCACCACGATAATTCGCAACATTGTATGCTACCCGTTTAACTGTATAGCTATATAGCACGTTCTATATTTTCTTTTTGTCAAGTTTGCTTCCGTACAGCCAATTAGTGACGTCAGGTGAGTCATCGCTAACTAGAGCATGCCAACCTAACCATACCTAAACTTCAAGGTACGTCCTCTCGACGAAAACGCACAGTATTTTTTGGCAACCAAACCTTATTATTTATATAAAAAGTAACATAACTATTGAAACATTCTTTTTCTAGAACTTTTATGGTAATATATATATATATATATATATATATATATATATATATATATATATATATATATATATATATATATATATATGTATATATCTTTATATATATATATATATATATATATATATATATATATATATATATATATATATATGTATATATATTCATATATATATATATATATATATATATATATATATATATATATATATATATATATATATATATATATAATATATACATGTTTTTATTCAGACCATTAGTTGTTTTTTTAGTTACAAAATATAGAATAATTGCGTTTCACACTCGTGTATTAAAACAAGAACGTTTGTACATTTGAATCACGTTCGCGAGTTTGTTTTTCGACGGCTGGAAATTTATTTTTACAGTTCATCTGTTTTGTTTCCTCAGTACTGTTGCCAATTAGAATACACCTCATTTGCAACTTTTCTATTTTATCCCGTTCTTTTTCCATTCCTTATACTTTCCAGAGCATATTCTTTGGCTAGGAAATTAAAAGTAAGGAGCCAATTCGATTTTGTAGGCGAACATTTAACGCTAGTTTATAGAACAAGATCGAGTCCAAGGAAGTTCGCATTCCAGATTTTAAAAAATAACAGAAATGGACAAAAACGTTTTTTCATTATGTTATTTTTCTGTTGTACTTCATGGTACGCGTATGAAGTCACTCCGTAGGCTACATTTTCAAAATTGGGACTGA
Organism: Brachyptera risi; assembly: GCA_964007535.1. Taxonomy (NCBI): domain Eukaryota; kingdom Metazoa; phylum Arthropoda; class Insecta; order Plecoptera; family Taeniopterygidae; genus Brachyptera; species Brachyptera risi. The sequence goes on along the minus strand of OZ023333.1, from coordinate 23,258,721 downwards.
GTTATATGATGTTTTTTATTAGGTTACTGGAATAGTTTGTTTTATGAAAACCTGAAAACTGACGTTATTCATTTAGTTTTAATAATAATAAAAAACAAACTTTTACCTCTCAGTTCTTTGAGCAAATGATTCTCATCACTCACCTCAGTTCAACTGACGGATGAACTATACCATATAATCAGTGTACCTGAATATACATGATTGTGTTGATGTGGTCTCGCCAAGGTTTGCTGTATGTACGCTTCATGTAGCTCCCATAACGTTCAGGGACGTTAACAGTGTAAAAATAGTACACTAAGCCTAACTGCGAGGGCGAACTACACGGCAGGCGTAGACGACATTTTTACAGATCAGCTGTCCGCATATTCTTACAGAGAGAAGAGAGAGAGAGAGAGAGAGAGAGAGAGAGAGAGAGAGAGAGAGAGAGAGAGAGAGAGAGAGAGAGAGAGAGAGAGAGAGAGAGAGAGAGAGAGAGAGAGAGAGAGAGAGAGAGAGAGAGAGAGAGAGAGAGAGAGAGAGAGAGAGAGAGAGAGAGAGAGAGAGAGAGAGAGAGAGAGAGAGAGAGAGAAACGAGTGTGGGGGAAATTGATGTTGATGTTGAAGAAAAGTAGTCTCGACTTTTATCAAATTTGCGAGTTCCGTAGATATTGAGGCTATTGAAAAAAAAGATTGTGTATCCAAACGAAATGGGAATATTCGAGTTAATTAAATTATTATGAGTTTTTATGTAACTTATCCAACTCTGTTGATTCAGTTTCATTTTCTAAAACATTTATGCTTTCGAATCATATTTGAGTACTCTTTCCTCAAAATAATGAACATAACATTTTTTTAAAACCACCAGTATCCATGTTAACGACGAGTATACAACCAATTACGTGTTATTAACCTTTTCAAAAACAAATAAGTATAATCCATATGTGCTTTCCTTATCGCACTGCCACCACTGAATAACACAGACTTGACAATAAGCAATATTATGACCTTATGTGACATCCAAGGTGGAGGAGAGCACCTGGTGAAAATAGCCACTTATATTTCACATATATAGTAATTTTGACTTCATATTGACACATCGCTTCTCGGATGTTTCGTAAGAGTGGGTGACGAAAGTTCTCGACTTGGATCTTAAATCGAGTGTGAATGTGTCGTGAAGTCCACCAACCTAAACTCTTTTTATTAAACCGAAGAAGAGGTGATTGATTTGATTTCCTACTTTTTATCTTCTACTCTATATAACATGGAGCTGTTGATTCATCATATTCTATATAATTACCAATTGAATCTAATACACGCTTTCTACATAGTTGATGACTATTTTAATTTCATCAAAACTACCCCATGAATTCAGCAGTTTTCAACAGTGCCAAAAATTACTTTTTTCATTTGTTAGTAATATGACTGATGTAAAGTAATCTACCTATTTTCTAATTTTTATACTATTGACAAAGTGTATTATTTCTACTGCTTCAACATTTTTAAATGTCAATATCAATGTACTCATTGTTGTAATGTATACATTTTATTATTATGTACTTTCTACTTGATATATCGACGCGAGATGCGGTGTGGGTGTATAGTATGATACTGGTTTTTATCGCTTTTTGAATAGATACAATGTTATATTTTGATCTTGTTATCCGATATTATATAGCCTACATTTCCTCATTCACATGGAAATCCATGCTGAATAATTCTTCCTCAATTAAGGCCAAGGATGAATGATAGGATCGTTCGGATGGGGTAGCACAAGCGTGACATTACCTACCAAAAGAATAATCAATAATGATATAACTTATTTCATGGTAGTAACCAATTGAAACATTTGCATCGGGCAGAAAATAATCTCCTATCTTATTATTATTTTGATCTTTTTCTTATTTTCGGGTTCTTCATTGTTCTTCTTCTTCTTTCTATGTTCTTGTATTCCGACCCCATATTACCAATAATAAAAAATGTGTTAATTAAGCTTAATCATCAATTAGGGTACAAAAATACCATTGGTAACTTAGGGTAGTAACAAGCTAGTTCACTAATCATCGCTTAACCAACAAATTTTATTATATTGGTAATTATCGAACTTGTTCCTATTTTTGTTCATTTATTTATTCATTTATTTTTTTAATATGTTATTTATTTATTTATTCATTTTTGAAACTGGGAAAGTTTTTATTTTCGTGGGCTTCTTATAGATTTCTATATCATAAAATATTCCAATTGTAGTAAAGTCAAAATGTGGTCTAATATTTCATATTGTTTATTCAAGTTTTTTACTTTTGGTTACGTTTGGTTACACAAAATGAATAATATATAGCAGGTAAAAGGAAGATGTGGAAAGAAAGAAAATACATCTAAAAATGACGGAATTTTCCCCCATGCACAGCAATATTTCAATTTCAATGTGGGGGGGGGGGGGGGGGGAGGAGGAAAATTAATGTTCAGCCCCCACATTTGATCAGTGTATCAATGAAAATCAATTAATTGTTAAAAAATACACATTTCAAAATGGGAGGGTGGGGGAAGGATAAGTGAATGCCCCTTCCGACTTACAGTATACATGCCCTACCGTCAAGGCAATTTGTTCCTGAACCTCTCGTGTGTGTGTGTGTGTGTGTGTGTGTGTGTGTGTGTGAGTGTGCAATGTATGTGTGGTGTATCATGGGTGCTATGTGTGGGTGTGTCGATAGGCCAGGGGTGGGGAGGAGGGGTGGGAAGGAGTGAGGGGAGAGTGGGCGACATGTTAATAGTATAGGAGACTATCCAAGTATATCGCACATTAGTCTCTCCGAATGTCACCCGATGTGCAAGTAGCATCTTCTTACAAACATCTTGCTGGGCCAGGGGTGCACAGATGCTACAGCTGCGTGGTTCAGCTACGACATTTGAATGTCTTATTTACTATACTCCATGCAACCGTATGCATTAAAGGGCATCGCAAGCCTGAAATTAAAGATTTTAATCAATAACGTCTAGGTATATTTATTTTTCCATTTTCAGAAAAAATCGGAAATCATCTCAATTTCAGAAATTGACATATTTTTTTTTCTTTCAGACCATAAGTAACGACGTAGGGATTATCGATTCTGTATAGAAAAATGAACAGAATCTAGTAATATCTACGTCATGCCAGAGAACAAATAAATGAATTATTATTTCTGAAATTTAGATGACGATTTCTATTTTTTTCTCTGAAATTAGGGAAATAAATGTCGTCACGATTCGTTGAAATCTGGTTCCAGAGGGTTGTGATGTCCTTTAAGAGTGAACAGTGGATGCTATTGTTGAAGAAGGGTTGACAAGATGAGTAAGATTTTCAGTCCTGAATAAAGTAGAGGAAAACGTATAAGCGATTGTAAGATGAACGATATATTCATATGAAATGTTTTGTAAAGTTATACACACACACACGTTAAATGGAAATGAATATTACCAATATTACGAATTATAATTTGAACTATTTTAGACCGTATTTTAGAACTATTTTTTTTTTAAACTTATTTTATGTTTAGATCGCATTTCATGTAGGTCCTTTACTAGAAAATGTGTTGATAATTAAATATTTCAACAAAGGTGGCAAAATATCATAGGTAACCAAGGCTAATTCAACAAGTTGATCTGCCAAATATGGCTTAATCCAACAATTATGTTATTAATACATCCAGGACCCTTATTCTCGAGATTTATGAAATGTGGAGTGAGTGAAATTTGGGTGAGATTCCATTAATTCCACTGAATATGAGTGAGGAAGCTATTTCATCTCATTCATTCCACAAATTACATCTCACATCTCATGAATATCGATAATATATAAGGGTCAGCTGATACTGTTGATTATTTTTCATTCCCTCTTGTTAATAACTCAAATTGTGACTGTTAATATTTTTTTTTTCAGTCGAATCAAATACATATTTTGGAACGCTCTTATTCAGAGTGTTGTTAGCTGCTTTCAGATTTCAAGCGACGTGTTCGAACATTCCATAACTATTATTTGTGACATTTTCAGACAACTGTTGTTCAAGTTTAAAAATACCCCCGTGCCGTTCTGACACAATAGATCGAGTAGGTGGAGAAATCGCTTGGCACCGACACCCGACTATCCCGGCAACGCGGGCCAGAAAAACAATCAAATCCCTCGATCTATACGACATTTTCGTAAGACAACTAATTGTAGGCGACGGTAGAAAATTTAAAAACACATTTATTAACACCTCCGAGAGTTTGTTTACTTTACTGTCGATTTCACACGAGGAATTTTGACACCCTGTCGACACGTGAGTGAATTATTACGAGGAGAAGATCTTTACATGCAGTAAAACCAAACAGATTTGTTTTTGGAGAACTTGATCTATATTTGCTATGATAGTCAGTGGACTTAAATGGGCAAATTTGGATTTGATGTGGTGAGGCCCTCACTGAGTATGCTGAACTGTCATTCAGGAGATCGGGATTCGATTCTCGTCATCGTCGACCATCATGGCAGAAGATTTTTGTCGTTTCCTGTTTCGTTGTTTCTGCGATGGCTCCTTATAAAATTAGGATTCCATTACTCAGAACACCTATCGAAATGATCTGTCATGGCATCTTCAATCACTTCATTCATCATTCACCGACACCAATAGATCTTGATCATCTTCGCAGTGATTCGTTCAACAAAATATAAACATTCTATATCATTCATTCTATGAATATGTATTCTATTCAAACAATTAAATAAATAATTTAATGAATTAATAAATAAAAATATGAACTATCAAAATAAGAACCATGTATGAGTATAAAAATTATTATTTTGACTCAATACATGTCATTTCGATTTATCTTTGATAATACGAGAAGAGTGGAGTTTGGGATATTTTAATTTTCTATTTTAGTTGATGATTCTCTCATTTTTTTCTATGTTGAATGAAAACAAAGCAGTGGCTGTGAAGTAACAATGAATGTTTTTCTATTTCAATATTCATTTCAACATATGGGCTCATGTATAGGCCTATTCCGCTCGTCTAATTCGTAAATGATCGTGACATTGAGTGTTTTATAAATGGATTGACTTTTATTTTTGAGTAATAAAATCAACTAAGCTATATATTTGACAAGAACATTTCGAAAGCCGTTATTAGTTAACTCTTACGTTATTCTTATATTCATACAAAAGAAGAATGTTGCCTACCAACTTACACAGTTAGTTATATTTGAATAAGCGTTGTATTTTTGAGCATCATTATTTTTCAAGACAAGGTTTACGCGATAAAAACTCGACTGTATCTTTCAAAATCATAAAATCCTTGGATGTGCAATTAGAACATCAGCCGTAATTACTCGAGTTTGTACAATTATTATTGAGTTGGTATAGACGTCTCCTTTTTTCGTGGATGCACGTATAGAAGTCAACCCCCCCCCTCCCTCTCACAATCGTTGTCCGCAACTTGTTTTGACTTGCAAGTCGACGCCCAGCGACGCTGTGACACGTGGAAAACGACGTCGCGACGCCTTATTGAACACACGTGGAAAGCGGCAGTGTATTCTATTCATTTTATTTTTATTTAAAGTCTCTAAAAGAATTGAAAATGACTCGCTCGTCGTAGGTGATTTGTGGTCGCTATTAGAAAAGCATACTTTCACGCTATCTCGGTATTAAAAAGATTTAGTATTAGTTTTGTGGGTCCATTAAGATAAGTGGAAACATCGCAAGGTGGATTCTAAATCTAAGTTGTTCTTATTGTCACAATCTTACGGATCAAATACGACGTAGGAATAAATCTCGTTGAAATACGAAGCCACCCTGAAGAAAGTTACAACACCTCAGGGTTAGAATATGTGAGCTTGTTCTTACAGAGAATTATAATATACATTCACGGCTCCTTTGATTCAAGGTTTAAACTCCCTCAAATGTCGTCAATTGACGACTCGAAATAGGCGTGGCTTTACCAGTCAGCCAGTTGGATAATATAATTTGTGGTCACTTCAAGATACACCGATTGGATATTTGAATTTGACTACAGTTCTAACAGCCCTTTTGATTGAACGGTATAATTTGTGACGTCATGGGGGCGGAGACTGCGAGTCGTCATTGACTTAGATTATAGCTATCGTACCGATTGTTAGGTAACAGCGTTCCATAGCTTTGTAACCAGCTATAAGCTATACTAAAACCAGAAATATGTCGTTGCCGCGGTAAAAATTACACTAATCTCTTCTTATTGCAGTATGCATCTATCTAGCCTTTAGTTTCAATTAAATAATTTATAATCTTTTAACGCACAAAAACAGAAAAGAAAAATGCCTTCATTTTTCTGCGGGCCATTTCTTCTATCAACAATAAAGACTTTCAGTTCTCTGTAAAACAATAAACAAACTGGTACAAATCGGAAAAAGTAGCATGTATAAGTCAACAAGTATTTAAACGTTGAAGATTTCAATAAACTGACTCGCAGAATAATTCGAACTCAATCACCACGCAATGTTTGTGTTGTGTTCGTTTTTATTTTTATTGTTTGTGTTCATGTATGTATGTGTTGTTCTTTAATTAAATTAGCACTAGTGGAATTGTACTTATCTGTTGCTAATAAAGACTAAATCAATCAATCAACCAATCAAATCCGAAAGATCCAACGATTACGATTGATGTTTCTCAGCTCTGGAGAGAGTCTACATTTATAGGAGTAAGCATGAGTTGCGTATTCATGTATCTAATATAAGCCAAGGTTTTGTGCAGCGCAATTAATATCTAGATGCCATCGAATCATAACGTTTGCTTGATCAAAAGCTTTGCCACCATGGTGACCACCAGACAATAATCACCAGCCAATTTCCAGTATGCGTCAGAATGAGTTATCAGAATGTTTATTTTAGTGCTGTGACCCCCCCAAAAAGTGTATTATACAATTGGTCACTCACCCATACAGTCAGTCAAAGTGTTGCCTTGATAACTGAAGTGGGATTGATTGATTATTGTTTGCTTTTAGACCCCACCAACAGCTAGGTTATACGGGGCTACAAATGAGCAGGTGATAATGAAGTGATGATAAGTTCATGTTAACTTATGCATGGAGTTTATAAAAATCCATGCCTTATGCGGGACTCGAACCCACGCCCAACGGTGACTTCAGTTTCTGAAGCGGTGCCTCAGCTGACCGAGCTACCGAGGGCGGCCTGAAGCCGGTTCGAGTCCCTCGTAAAACACAGGACTTTGTAAACATCATTCATCTAATGCCCGATCACTCGTACTAACCCCCAAATAACCTAGCTGTTGGTGAAATCGTCGAACAAACACTCACTAATATGAATTTGGTATTTTGTTCGATAGATCGAAGAAAATGGAATTCGTTTTGCCCACGCTTCTATATAAGACCATTGACCTACTGTAATGGTGAAGTGTCATGAATGTTCGCTGAACGTTTTCTTCGTTCGGATATTATCGGGTAAACCACAACGCAAATCTGCCTTTTCATTACTTCAACACCAACATATACCTGCCACTCTCGGTAGCTCGGTCAGCTGAGACACCGCTTCAGAAACTGAAGTCACCGTTGGGCGTGGGTTCGAGTCCCTCAAGGCATAGGTTTTTGTAAACGTTCTTTCACTTATCATCACTTCACAGTTTCATAATCACACGCTCATTCGTACCACCGTATAACCTAGCTGTTGGTGGGGTCATTAAGCAAACAATAATCAATCAACATATATACCTACATTGCCATGTATTCATTAGGAAAATGTAATGAAAACGAATTGTAACAAACAAGAAACAAATACATTTTTCTATTTGAAAAAAAATTAGAACAAGTGCATATGTAATCCAACAGTGCAAGAGGCCAAGTTTTGTAGGCTTTCCAATTGGCACAATAATGAAAAACAGTATCAGAAACAGAAACAGTAAATGTCTGTTAATCGTTGTTCTTATCGTCTTCGAATCTCCGAAAGTCATCTTGGCTCAATAAATATGTCAGTAATTTGTCTTCTACTTGCCGAGAATAAGTGTTAGATTGTATTGATAATTTAGTAGGCATCTCGGTGAAATTGTTCTGGAAGAACATGGCATGTTTGTCATTTACCATGGCAACTAGAAAAGTTGGAGGCAAAAAAACTGATACCGAAGTTGGATTGGAGAATATAACTAGGAATACATTGTTGTCATGTAGCACAACAATGTGTGACATCACATGAAAGTAACGTGTAGATATACTGACAATCGTGTCAAGACCTTGAAGTAAGATGTTTTTATTTTTATTGAAAACTTGGCACACAGTTATTGTTTCCCAATTAAGGTTAATGATGACAAGGTAGGATCGTCGAAGCACCATAAGGGCGATTCCTAGTACTTCAGAAGATATCGATAGTTTTACATTTCAATAGACCTCATTTCAAGAACTGTAATAATTTATATTAACTTGATAAGTTCTCAAGTTCATAATTCTAACATTTTGTGTTCAGGAAAAAAATCTTCGATCTTCTTTTGAAATTACATTCTTTTTTCGATTTTTATTTGTCTTCTCACCTTCCAAATCTATATTCTTTCTTCTATCGTTATTCATTTGTGGAAGGCTAAATAAATGTATTTCCTTCTCAACAGTACTTTCTTTCAATACTTGTACCCACGAATAATTGTAAAATCTTTGTAAAGTTACTGTAGAAACTCGCAGTAGCTTTGAAAGATGTGGTTGTATTTCTAATCTATTCTCTCACCCTATAAAATCTTTGACACTCAAAGTGCCACAACCATATACACGTATAACGGTGATATTTGTGTTTGTTATGTTGTTAGACGACCTTCTTTCGTGAATACAAGACGTATATATTTATGTGCGTACGTAATTTTAGTGGTAGTGAAATTCCTACATGAGTATAGTCGAGGAAATAATCGTATTTCTCCAACATAATTTAGTGTGTTTTTTGACAAGTTATGAAGAGGCAGATGAGCGACTAAACAGAACTGTTTTAGTTTTATTGTGTTGTGTACGTAACTCCTTGATTCTAAAATTGAATTTATTAGTTCTCCCAGAAACTTAGCTAACAATTCCACTTGAAGGTACTAAGCTAATTAGGTATGTATTGACTCACTCTACGTAAATGTCACAAAGCAGACGTACCACACGTGTGCGGTGTGTCTCAAAACCTTGGCCTGGAAACCATCGAGTTCAGACTATCGTCAATTACCGTGCCATGATTCTAAGTAATCATTTCTTGGTTGATCTATAAAAATGGATAAAGATGTTCTATTTTCGTCAAAATGGCTACTCCAATCTAAGTGAAAATGGTGACGATGTGTGCCCATGTTGTGATTACACTCAGTAAAAGTTTGATTTTTTTTTGAAGAGATATCCAAATGTTCCATTTATTCGCCCGGATTAATCTTACGGTGGTTTGAGAAGTATCTGTTCGCATACTGCAGTTTCTATTCCTCTAATATTTTGTATTTTCATCCGTTCAATGAGGAAGAACATACTAATTTAATTCATGTGTGCCGAGAATGTGTGTGGTATAGTAACGAGTAAAAGGTAATGAACGCTCGAGTGGCATGATATACTCTGAAACTGAGCGGCAAGCGTTTGTTACTTGCCCTCTAAATCTAGGCTACCAGCAAGCTTACCTTGTTTCGTGTGCTTGAAAGCTAGGCCACCATAAAGCAATTCCTTTGTTGCGTGACACCGCCAATGTTCGACTCACTTGCAATATGGCGTCATTCATCTCATTTCATTTCATGGTAATGATTATTATTGATATTATTAATGTTATCAATTATTAATGTTTATTTCTGTCTCTTCATCGACACATTCATTATTCATCTCTTGAATACATATTTATTATCATTATTATTAATGTATTCATTTTCTATTATGTTTGCTTTTTAAAATTGGCCGCTTACCTCTACTAAGCGTGTACTTTTACGCCAACAACTCTCACAACCGGAGTTAGTGAGATATATTCTTTTCTACTCTGTATATGGCCTATAATGAAATAGTCGAGATTCGAGCCAGTACAGAAGTTTATTAAAATACATTTTTTACTGAACTCGGTGCTTGATTGACCACGCGAACGATTGCGTACGTCTCGAACGTCTGACAGCTCTTAATGAGACGTGCGATGTCATCTACGAACTCTGATGAGGCGGTAATGGAATCTCATGGTCAAACACATGCCCGAGATATAAAATCCGCGTCTTATAAATAGGGCTATTTTAACTTCTAAACGATGTTTTTATAACTTTACCTAGTTTTACATCGAGATTAGTCATTTCGTTCCATTTTTAGAATAATTAATCCCAGTTTTTTCCTCGCTAGATTTTCATGTCTTGGAGATAGATAGAGAAAGAGAGAGAGAGAGAGAGTGGGTGAGATATGAGCTTCCTGCGACTTCCGCTGAGCACTGCTATTCATAGAAGAAAGCGGCCGTGATGAACGCGATTTTTGTTCGATTGATAATCTTCCGGTGTGTGAAATATTTCATCAGACTTATAACCGAGACGAAAAAGAGGAAAAAAATGCAGTTTTATACACTCGTGTGTATGTAGGGTTATTTTTGGGTGTCTTAAATCAATTCGCAAAGTTTTTTCTTTCTCCCCTTTATGTATATACTAGTTTCTGCGAGACCATCCTTAAAATGATAACATATTTTCTATCTCTTTAATTCTTTCCGCACTTTGGATATTAAAAACAAGAGCTGCGTTAGAAAAAGTTTGAAAAAAATGTGTTATCCAATTTTTTATTTATCGTTTAAAGTCATGACAACAATTTCTCATTAAAATATTACATTCTCCAAACCGAGCGTCGGAGATATTTATTGGTGAAGGGTGACGACGTCTCGATCGGTGGTCTTATTCGTATTATTAACTTGGGCGGATTGGTGTTTCGAACCGTCGAGGGATTAACACATTTTCTGGTGGATATTCAAATACTTTTCTCTTAAATCATTCCTAATGTTCAATTATGCTTCAACAATCATTTCAATCTTTCGGCCGATCGTCCGTCTTCTCTACAATAACACGCGTACTATTACGACATCGGTTATTAGCAAGCTCTGGCGGATCGGAACCTCCGTTCGGCAGTGCTGAAGGATGAGGGAAACGGTCGGTCAGCACTGGCTATGTCTTGACACACCTGTTGCGTAAGATAATGGGTCGAGGCAGCTCTGTCATCGAAAGTTAAAACGTTACAACAGCAAGAAAACTGATGACGAATTCTCTGTTTTTTAAAATACTGTGTCATCTATTATGTTTCTAAATAACAAGTTGTCATAATCAATACATTTAGACCTACACTCAAATGTCTCTAAAATGTTTTTGCGAAATTCACATCTAAATTCAAATAATATCTATCCATATTTCACAGTCTTTTTCTCATATACTATACGTGGAGTGCATATGTAGGGGTAGGCCTATATTGTGTGCTAGTTTAGTACGTATGATTTTTTTTATCAACAACGAAAACTTGAACAATACTTTATTATTTATAAACTTTAAACTTCAAAACAATGAAACTTTATTGTTTCCCTATAAAGGCAAATGAGAAAAGTCTAGAGTCGTTTGAACGGTGCACCATAATGATGATCTTACCACCCCAAGGAAATAGTTAGATATAAATAGCTCATTTAATACCTTGTATAATCTATAGTGATGAGTTAAGGGATGAAGAACAATTCGAACGTCGTGTGTGTGGGGGGTGGGGGGGGGTGGGGGAGTTTTTAATCTTCTTCTAAAATGTATATCTTCCACTCTTCTTCGATTTTCTTCATTTTTTTTTATGTGTATAATGTGAGTAAATTTCCTTCAGGATGCATTTTAGTGCAGCGCGATCGACCTCTCGAGCTGACCTCAAGTGAACCGCGAAAGTATAGGAAGTCGTCTCCTAAACCAAACAGTTCTTGATGATTATCGTTTGCTCAACAATCCCACCGAGAGCTAGGTTATACGGGTTACGAATGAGTAGGTGATGATGTAACTATAGAGTGATGATTACCTATGACTTATGGTGGACTCTAACCCACGCCCAACGGTGACTTCTGTTTCTGAAGCGGTGCCTTGGGTGCCTCTTAGCAACGGAGGGCGGCCTAAACAGTTGTATTTTTGTATTTTTTTATTGAAAAAAAGAACATAGAACTTACATTATAAATAAATGATCAGTCATGTGATATCCACAAAGTCCTGAAGAGCTTGACTGCGGATTATATATTGAGGAATGATGAGAAAGAATATTGTGTTATGCGATCATTGAAACAGAAGTATGCATAACAAGGTCGTAAAATACAAATCACTCTAAATACGTTAGAAAATGAACACGGTTGTGAGTTAATTAGTGAAAGTGAATAATAAATATAACGAACAATAAGTGAAAAATTCAAAATAATGAGGAATAATGAGAGTAAATTCGAAATAATGACTTCGGTTGTTGAAGAGAAAGAAGCTCGACGCTTGCAGCGTCGAGAAATTTACTGTTCTGAAATAAGTAGGTCGATTGAAATTATTAGTATAAATCAGGATTTTGAAGAAGTGTTTGAAGATTTCTGTAGATTTTCCAACGATCATATAAAGTGAATTCTTAATGATTGTGCTCATTTTTCGTTCTATTTTTAATCATTCGCATAAATCGTTTATACAATCAGTATAATCAACATTTGGTGTATAAATATATACTACGTGAATATCTATTAATCAAGGTACTATAGAAAGTGAAGTAAAGTAAAACTATAAAAGTATTCTCAGCATCTGAATTCGGTCCCTGAATAATTTGTTCACAACTTTATACATTTTTTCTCCAGGCGGTATATCTAAAATTCGTTTTCATCGCATAGTTTTGATGATTACAAAGGTTTCATATGTATCATTTCAATTGCTTTGATGACATAATTTCATCATTAATAATGGTATCTGCTTGTGACAGTCTATGCTGTATAACCAAACTCCATTATATATAATTCATGTGAGATTCGTTTGATATTGTGTATTTTACCGTATATACTTGACTCACAGTGGTATTTACGAAATGTTTTTTCTGTAATTTGTCCGTGTTCTTGTCAATGGACATGTGCTCAAAAGAATATTAGAAACCGTTTTTTCTATCATGTCATAACTTAATATAAGTTTTTGCACATAACTTATCCGATGACTATATTATAATGTATGCTCTTTCCGCGTGTCCATCAGTTAGTTCCGATGCAACTCCTGACACCACTTTCCTGACGGCTTTCAAGCTTCATTTAATAATTGCACTTTTGCCATCTTCAATCAGCTAGATTTAGTCAAATGAGCCGCTTTAGACGTGTTACATCTTCGTAACGCTACATTAGTTTCTACCAGGTACAAAGTAGTCCTTGGAGCTATTGCAATCTCTCAGGTATGTATGGCACTCGTACAAATCTACACTTGAGATACCGCAGGCGCTCGTATTCCACGTCGCAAACTCTCACGGCCGTAATTTTTGAAATATCAATATGGTTGTGTTTGTATTCTGTTGATAATTGAAAAACGGGTGTTACCGCATTAACAGAATTTTGAACAAAAAATGTTTAATATTTCAAATTCTTCAAATGGAAAATAAAAAAATTTCGTCTTGACGAAAATCTAGATAGGCCCCACATATTTTTGAATACCGAAAAAAAAATTTGAAATATATAAAAAGTGTGAGCTAGGGAATTAACGGCGTTTATATGTATATGAGTTCGGCGGGCTAGTCTACGGGTTGCGCCTAGCACACGATGCATGTTAAACTCGAGTCTGAAGCGAGCGAACAACGAGCCCGTGTAGAACGCCTGCGGCCTCTTCAATCGACACTTGAACGTGCTCTATGAAGAACACGTTGTACGAAAAATAGAGAGATATTGATTAAGCTAATTGATAATTATAAAGATATAAAAATGTAATTGGTAACTGAGGGTATGTCAAGATAGTTCACTCATTTTAACTCAATCATCAGATTCTTTATTCCATGAAACCGGACTTATACGACACAATGAGACCTAGCAGGCCTACGCATCCTGAATAATTTTGTTGATTCGACAAGCAATAAAACTAGCGGGCAATGTAATGTAGATATGTACTTCACGTACAGTCTATGAAATAATTAGTGGTAAAATGGGCGTAGATTTCATTTAAATGTAAGAATTAAATTTCGGAGAAAACATTCTATGTGACCGCAATGGTACTCAGCTTAATTTGTCGAATATCACTGCCTGTATTACAGACTGAAGTATCAATTCCTGCCGTCAGATTATTCATATAGTTGATTGCGTGCTTTGTGGACGATCATAATAAATGGGGTAACTATTTTCTCCTTGTGTCCACGAGAGCTAAAGGTCGCCTAACGTCACAACAATTGCAAGAGAATCACCGTCTGATTGTCAATAAATACAACATGATAAATAGATGTATACAATAAATACAAGATCCGATTGAGTGTTTCAAACGTGATATAGCTATATATTTATACGCCCCGCATGCTTATTCCTGATGCAGACTCTCTCCATTGTTAGGACATTTCGAATTTAATCATTAGATTCAATATCGATTGGAAATTGAAAATGCCCATATATTCCGATTTTCATTTTATTTCGATATTCTTTATATTTCTATATTTAGACCCAGTTCAAAGTGGAAGATATCAACATTCGTGTGTTTTGTTCATGGCCGGATATATCACAGAAACGGGTTTTACTTATAATGTGTTACAGACTTTCGGAAACTGAAAGACTTTTATCTGCGGCGGAAAATTATGGTCACAGACAGCGCAGTTCTGGTGTTGAAGCAAATTGGTTTTAAATAATTAAAATGGGGTGGTAAGATCGCCCTTGTGGTGCCCCGTCTGAATGATCCCACCTTTCATCCATATAGCCTCAATTGGGGAACAATGATTTTGCATCAAGTTTCGATGTTATACAAAAAAAATGTATATATATATATATATATATATATTTCCAAATGATCCCACATTTCATCCATATAGCCTCAATTGGGGAACAATGATTTTGTATCAAGTTTCGATGTTATTAAAAAAAAAAAAAATTTACATATATATATATATATATATATATATATATATATATATATATATATATATATATATATACATTTTTTTATATCGATTATTATTTGATATTGAAGTTATCGCTTGCAATTTTCATATCGAACTGCATACCTAGTTTAAATCGGCTGCCACACACTGTTATTGTGGTATAGGCAATCACACGCAGCGTTACAGCCGTGGTTCATGCCGCCTCGTGTGTTGAATTATGAAACCAGACTGTTGAGTAACTCAGCTTGGGCGGAAGCCTTGGCTCTACTGTCACATTCCACGCGGTCCGGCACACAGCAGCCCTCGAACTTGGCTCAATCATTCATCAATCAACTTGCATCATTTCCCTGAGTTGATTTCAAGATCGATACGTCGGAATATCGAATCTAGCGATACATCGAATCTAGCGATACATCGAATCTTGGATTGTAGCTATAGTACCGATGGATATAGGTAACAGTGCTGCAGAATTTTGTAACCAGCCTCGACTCTACAACACCAAAAATGTGCTGCTATCACAGCACAAATTATGTTGTTTTTTTCCGCATTGCACTCAGCGTCTTACGTTTAGTTTCAATTCATATAGGTCCACTGTATAACTTTCTTGTGCTCAAAAACAGATATGAAAAATAAGTTTTCACGTAATTTTTTCGCGGAGCATTTCTTCCTTCTCAAGTCTTTTTTGTTGAACACACCTCTTATGAATCGGAAAAAACTGTACATTAGGCAACCTTGTGAACATCAAGGGTCATAATAATTCGATTTGCTATATGATACGAACTTCAATCATCATGTAAAAATGGAATATCGAACAATTCAACCTCCAGGTTAATAGCTCTGGAGAGTCTGCATCAGAGAAAGTAACATGCGTTGTGTATCGATACGATAGATATAGTCGAAGTTTTAAACATCGATTATCGAATACATCGATATATCGAATATATCGATGCATCAAACTGCGCGCAGTCATCATAGACAGTAGATATATTACCACTACAAGACACTCCACTCCTATCTCTGCCCACCGTCATTCCTCTCCCACGTCTGCAATTGTAGTCATATATACCCAGACCACTGGACAAGTGGCCTTGCTGGCTGATCGATAGCAGCATAATATCATACTAGCGATACGTTTCTGTTTCTTTCTAGCGGTCGGCATAGGTACTACAGGGTGCTACTGGATGGATAGCGAGTAGAGGCGAGAGGTGATAAAACAGTGAGGGTGAGAGTGGGGATCAGTTTCATTTCAAAGTTGCGTGGCATGTTTTGAAGTATATTCATTTTCTTTGATCACACGCTGTCTAGCATTTACTGCTTGTGAGTTGTGTGGGTCTTCATGTAATAATGTGAAATATCGGTCAAGTTATGATTCCAGTTCGGCCGGCAGACAACTCTAGGAGGGAGAATAATATTATTTCCGTTGAGAAATATTGCGAAATTCCCAACGATATAAGTGAATATTTAACGAGATCTCTGAGCTCGAGTTAATTCACGGAAGTCTGCAGTAAACACGGTTTCAGCAACGCATATTTTATACGTAATGAAGCTATCCGTAAAATTCATTTTGTCTCTTAAATCAGACGAACCGAGTAATAAATGTAATTCATAACTCGAATAAGAGAAGAAAAGCGACGCACAGTTATTATTTATTCTGATGGATCAGGACTCCAGGTTCACAATTCGATAATTGGAGGTATGCGTATCATACGTTTTTCTTATTAGTTTACGTACAAGGAAAATATCATTTGCCGCCCTCTCGGGGCTCACTCGGCTCGAATCTACTTTAGGAAATGAAGTCAAGCCGGGCGTGGGTTCGAATCCCGCATAAGTTATCGCTATCATCCGTTCATTCGTTCCTCAATTAACCTATAGCTATCGGTGGGATCGTGTAGGGCTACTAAAATGTTAATGCTTTAAATGTATCAAATTGGAATTCATATATATATATATATATATACATATATATATATACATATATATATATATATATATATATATATATATATATATATATATATATATATATATATATATGTATATATATATATATATATATATATATATATATATATATATATATATATATATATATATATATATATATATATATATATATTCATAAATGGCATTATTACAGGGTTATTTTCGTCGTGTACGAATTGAATTATAATATAGGTTAAATGAAAAACCTTGGATTATCTGACGTTTCGGTTTTAATGTTTGAACCTTTCTCGAAGAATATATTATACTGAATGTTCACGTGATTTCTACTACAATATATTTCGTTGTTATGGTTAAAAACCAAAAACTATCAAAAGAACAAAATTGACTTGCAAGCCACTGCTTCTACGTATCTATTGTCCGTCCATGGTTTTCTTTTTTGGTTTTTGGTTGATATCTCCTGATTTTGAATGTTCTATTTTGCATTTATATCGTACTTCTCAAATTATAAGGTGACGCTCTGACGGTTTGATTTTGGCTATGATTATGTGCTGTTGTTGTGCTAATGTTCTGTTGTTTTAATTGAGCAAACTTTCTCAATTTATCTGTTGCTATCGACCAGCTGTCTGAAATTTGGTATCCATCTTCTCCATTGAAATCTATCGCACTACGTTAGGAACTGAAGTCCGGTCAGGCGTGGATTCGAGTCCCACATGAGGCATGGGATTTTTTAAATGTCGTTCTACTTATCATCACTTCATAGTTCCATTATCACCTGCTTATTCGTATCCCCGTATAACCTAGTTGTTGGTGGGGTCATTAAGCAGCATTAAAATGAATGTATTTTGGTAATGGGTTCTGGGGCAGAATTATTTTGTTTCCAGCGACCGATGTTGGAATCGATTTTCATAAAATGTTCATTCTTTCACCTGTAACTGTTATATATCCAATCCTGTCTTCAGCATCAGACTACAATTCAGTACGCTCGTCTTGCTTTCTAGCGGTAGGAAAATTTACTATAGCGTGATGGTATAGAAGGGGGCGGAGATAAGTATAAGGAATCAGTTTTTATTTCAACATTATGCTTGACATGTCTTGGCGTATACCTATAGTCTATGATCTGCATCGGAGATATACACCGATGATCATGCCATCTCCGAGGTCTTCATCAACTTCATCACCTTCATCAGCTTCATCAGTTGGCGCGCTGACTGGCTGGCTGGCTTAGTCATGTCGCTGAGAATAGCACTGAGACGTCTGTGGGATGTTCGATGCAGAGTCTTTGCTATTTACCATCATGAACGGCGGGATGTTTCGAGCCGTTGTCGGTAGATATCGGTGTGGAGATCGGTGTAGAAGGAGGTGAGAGGACATGCTTAATCTGTCACTCATTTCATTAGACGGCATTTATCTGCTGGCCTCGGATTGATGCGATTAGTATGTGTCTTGGAGGAATGCGTTGAAGTTAACCGTTTAGGGGTAAAGTGTGAGAAATGAGGAAAAGGCGTAGTTCCGATTATTATTAAAGAAATGAAAATTTACAATATATTTGCGGTAGATATTTGTTATATTGATTGTTTTCTTCAGTCTTCTGAGTCACTCGGAAGTAAGACGGCTGAGAAAACAGGAACAAATTTGAACACATTATTGTGGCTATATATTCTTTTAAAATCTAGATTTAGACAAGACAACTTTTTGTATGTAGATAAAATGATAGAAAAGTTTTCATCAAAAATTTCTTCAAGATAATGGAGACGGAAAATGATTGTCTAGTTGATTTCGTATGGAGAAAGCTGATTTTTCCGACCTTGTTACTCGCACCCTTGTACGAGCCTGCGCACCGCACGTTCGTTTTCATGGCAACTAGGAGTTTGCTAAATCCTAGTTCGACATGCAATTATAATTTTGATTTTGAGATAATTTGTTTGAAATTAATATTATTTTGGTACGATGAATAATTTTCGAGATACATGCAATTGGATAGCAAAATTATTCTGTAGATAAAGATGATACAGTTATAATCATCCAAGATAAAATGTGGAAAATTGAATCTAGTGATCATTTGACAACATTTCCACAAAGAATGACATTCTAATAATTATTGTAAAAGCAATGAAAATATGCAATATGTTTGCGAGTGGATTCACTTATTGTATCCCATAGTATTTTGTGTCTCGAGGGATTCTCGTAGCTTGATGCTAGAATATCGTTGAATGATTTATCACCTCACTAATTTACGAATCTGTTGAAACTTGTTAAAACGAGGCCAATTAAATTCGTATGTACTTGAAAAAGACAGAGCGATCTGCAGATTATCGTTGAATGTAGACCAGTATCCACGATAGAAGAATGTCCACTACCAACTTGATAATGGTCAAAACTAAAGTAATTTCATATTTGAAATATTTCATAATTTATAAAATTCATATTTTATAGTTGCGTTTTTGAATCGTAATCTCGTCTGGAAAACTTTCAACTCTCCCGATAATATCACAGAAATACAAATAAAACAAAGATACTCGTGTTGCTTTTGTTGATAAACGATCTTGGTCTTTCGTGAATTCAATTATATCAAGTTTTACCTCCGTGTTCCAAGATTGAAGCGAATCGTCCGGAAAAGTAGGCTACCATTCGCCGTAGATATGACCAGACTTTCTGTTATTATCATCGGAAGCTCATACAAAATCATTGCTCCCTAGAAGGGCTTTTACTAACTAAATATTGAATCAAAATAATGCCAGCTATAGATCTGAAAATATGAATGAAAAGTAACCCAAGCCAAATCTAGCCATGTAAAATATATTTTAGATTCTTGAAGTGGTGTAAGTCTTATGTAGGCGTGCAGCCTTTCACGCCGTGTACTCTCAGGACGGAAAATTTAAAAATTTAATTTTTTTTTTCATTTTTGTACTTGTTAAATAATATAGTTTCACATCAATCCGGAATGATACAATTGTTGAACTGAGTTTGGCGCTTGATTGACTACAGGTCAAGAACGATTGAGTTCGTAATGATCAATTATCCGTATACGCTGTCTGCAGTCCTTTCTGAATATATAACTTTTATTTTATTTTCAAATACAATTATAATTCATATAAGAAAGTCTCTTATTTTGTATTTCCCTTTGAATTCGACTCGACATTTTCAATTATACCGTTCTTATTAACGATCATGTAGTCCCATTACATTCCTATAGTAACTATCAAACTGCAACAGCATGCTGCGTCGAACAGAACGACGCCGACGTCTAGTGACGTCATGACGCGTACACACAGCTGTACACAGGCGTCTAAATCAGCCATCTTGATTGCTTTAGCTACCCGGCGGCTCTTTTTAACAATCTCTCCAGAAAACAATTGTTTATGCTCTTGGTTACCGCAGATAGCGTAGCAACGTGAGATCAGTGGCGGCTGCCGAGGGTATGCTCAACGTCTGCACAGAGGCTTTACAATAGGTGCATTGCAAACAGTAAAATATTCTTTCGTGCTCTGTTACAAATATGGAATAACCAATGTGTACAGTAATTAAAACAGAAATAACAAAATAACGTAAATCAACTATAGGCCTACCATCAAAGTGTATGAAAATATTGTTTTCAGCAAAAAACGAATGGGAATTGAAACCCACGTAAGAAGCCCAGAAAAGCATGAAAATGTGATTTATATATATATATATATATATATAAATATATATATATATATATATATATATATATATATATATATATATATATATATATATATATATACATATATATATATATATATATATATATATACATATAAATATATATATATATATATATATATATATATATATATATACATATAAATATATATATATATATATATATATATATATATATATATATATATATATACTACATATATATATATATATATATATATATATATATATATATATATATATATATATATATAAATATATATATATATATATATATATATATATATATATATAAATATATATATATATATATATATATATATATATATATATATATATATATATATATATATATATATGTACATATATATATATATATATATGTGTCTATATATATATATATATATATATATATATATATATATATATATATATATATATATATATATATATATATATATATATATATATATATATATATATATATATATATTATATATATATATATATATATATATATATATATATATATATATATATATATATATATATATATATATATATATATATATATATATATATATGTGAACGGAAAGTTGATTCGACGGTTCTAGTATTTGAGAAAAATAACTATTCAACTATTTCAGGGTGAAACCGTTCAATTAATGAATCGATTTCTTCGATTGTTCATCGAAACCCAACGTTTCGACTGAATGACTTGAATCTTAATCAAAATATGCATTTGATAAAGTTTGTTGTTATCCCGCCGAACACTGGCTTGCATGTTTGTTCCTAAGGTTTATTGTTATCCAAATAATAATCACGATGATATGTTATAAATGTATTGTCAAAATCCACTTGCCATATTGACATATTTCTCTTGAAATCCCCGATATTCATTTGTTGACGTATAACAAAAAGATTAAAGCCATTCAGCTGATGATAAAAGTACACCGTGTCTCCGCATGGATTGAAAATAACGTATTTGTAATCAACCTACAACGTAACTCGAAACAGAATAGTATATACTTACATTCACCACAGAAAGTCGTCTACGAACACGTCGTACAAAAATATTACCGTTCTTATGTCTCTTCGGTACATTTATTACTTTGATACAATTCATTTTTTGGTCCCATTCATGTGCTCTTTCTTGTTGAAAAGTTTCTTTTGTAAGTTTTTCACTTGATTAAGTTCTTTCAGTCTGGTCTGGAAACATAGTGAAGAAGTGACTGTAGTTTCATTTTTCAGGGTGAATTCACTGTAAGAAACGCAACTTCATCTTTCAAAAGTGTTTAATCTTGAAATTTGCAGAGTGTTATTAGGCCTGAATGTTACCGAAATTCATACAATCATTCAGTTGGTAGGCGACCTTCTACTTTTGTGGACATGAATCCAAGTATATATTCAAATGGTTCTGATAAGTTTGAGTTTATTTCCATATCTTTGATCTATATTTACGTACATTTGGCTCTCACTCATCTTTTCGCCACCGTTTTATGCCTCAGCCCCTATGGCCTGTGGTCCGTAAGATCAATATATAGGCACGTATTTATGTGTATATATATATATATATATATATATATATATATATATATATATATATACATATATATATATATATATATATATATATATATATATTATATATATATATATATAAATATATATATATATATATATATATATATATATATATATATATATATATATATATATATGTATATATATATATATATATATGTATATATATATATATATATATATATATATATATATATATATATATGTATATATATATATATATATATATATATATATATATATTTATATATATATATATATATATATATATATATATATATATATATACATATATATATATGTATATATATTTATATATATGTATATATATATATTTATATATATATATATATATATATATATATATATATATATATATATATATATATATACATATATATATATATATATATATATATATATATATATATATATATATATATATATATATATATATATATATATATATATATATATATATACACATATATATACTATATATATATATATAAATATATATATATATATATATATATATATATACATATATATACTATACATATATATATATATATATATATATATATATATATATATATATATATATATATATATATATATATATATATATAATATATGGGTTAGGAGTAAGGAGGAAGGAAGAAGTGGGAGCGAGTGAGAGCGATCATACTGGAAGCAGTGAGTGGGAGCGAGAGGGAGATGTAAATGATGGCGAACAGCTGGTGAGTTTGTAAGGCAGTATGAAATAATACGAGTTGATCCTACAAATAGATCGCCTGGAATTTATTCAAGTTTGTCCCACTAACACCCCCCCGCCCGCCCTCCCTTATGAAGAATTTTTTTTATGTTCTCAATATAATTATAATTATGCAAATATTGGTTTCATTTACATTGGAGACGATTCTCTCCTGGCTTCTGTGACTTTTAATGAGTTTTCGTAAATAGAATTGACTCCGAGTTGGATGTTTTTATTCAAAGAAATCAAAATGTACGTACGTATTCCAACTTATGCTTGATTTTTAAAATTTTTTCAAAATTTCAATTTATTTCAATATCAATGTACTTATTGATCCAATGAATAAACTTTATTATACAAACATCGTGCTGGAACCATATAACTGTCTTCAATCTGTGCTGGAAGTTTGCAATGTGCAAACATGTTTTATGGGATAATTGGAGAGTATTTCTATCTTAAACTCTTTACTGTCTGGAGTATTTTACTGACTATATATATGCCTCGTTAAAACTTTCATTTCATCTAGCTGTAATGACGTTGAAATGAGAATGAAAATGAAATTACGTGGTATTGATGGACGATAGATATACACCCTAGGCCTATGACATGTCTCACAATGTTGAAATACAACATGGGGACGTATACCTTCACGTTATAACTCGTAAGTGTACACTTGGTATCTTCTATTTCACAGAGAACATCATTCATCTGGAGTAGGGCTGCAAATATTCAGGAATATCCTTCTAAAAATGAATTTTTTTTTTAATATTTGTAAATATTAGATAGATCTGTATAATTGATGCAACATGATCCGAAGGTGAATGATCTCTTATGATTCATAAATACTGATACACTATAGAAAACAAAATAATGATGCAATATTTTAAATTTAAATGGGGGGAGGGGAGGGGGACGACAGGCTGGATACTGTATTTTCAAAACGTTCAGGCTTATTTGACTACATATAGGGTGCATTCCGAAACCTTTACGATCTACTTGAGAGCTTACTCGATCAATTCTGAAACATGCTCCCAGTTCTTGACTAGACGTATCGAAACCAACAGTGCCAGGAAATTCTGAGTCCAGAACACGTTAGACGGTTAGAGGTATTTGCCTGATACCAGCAGTGATTTTCAGGCACGACAAAATATTGAAATTTTGCAAGATATTGAAATTTTGCAAAATATTGAAATTTTGCAAAATATTGAA
This sequence comes from Brachyptera risi, assembly GCA_964007535.1. NCBI lineage: Eukaryota > Metazoa > Arthropoda > Insecta > Plecoptera > Taeniopterygidae > Brachyptera > Brachyptera risi. The sequence goes on along the minus strand of OZ023333.1, from coordinate 23,234,544 downwards.
ATTTTGCAAAATATTGAAATTTTGCAAAATATTGTAATTTTGCTTCGCCCAATGAGTTATTTACTGACTTTGTGGCAAAAACAATCGACCTGTGTCGAGAATCAAGATTGTTCTTAATAAAGAACATATATATATATATATATATATATATATATATATATATATATATATATATATATATATATATATAAACTATATATATTGTTCAATTATTTATATATGTCTCAACATTCTTCAATATTATAATGTGAACTTGTTTCCCGTTGATATTGTATGTGGATCCTTTAAGAGACAATAAAATAAAATAAATAAATAAATAAATAAGAGGAAACATTTCGTCGTGAGAAATATTAGTTGGTTCAAAAGTTATTTGATGTGAATCACATACTAATCTGTGTTTACGTGGTTTCATAACCTGATTTTTTTGGGGGGGGAAAAATGTCGGGAACGTGAAGTCTATTTTGCTACTCTGAAATTAATCGAGGTGCATTCCGTTACTGAGGCTCACTGGATAAAGATAATTATAAGATAATTGTACTGCACTGCCACCCTCGGTAGCTCGGTCAGCTGAGGCACTGCTTGAGAAACTGAAGTCACCGTTGGGCCTGGGTGTGAGCGCCGCCTAAGGCATGGGTTTTTGTAAACGTTCCTTAACTTACCATCATTTCATAGTTTCATAATCACCTGCTTATTCGTATCCCCGTATAACCTAGCTTTTGGAGGGGTCGTTAAGCGAACAATAATAAATCTGTGTATACTGATTGGCGGTTGAGCCAGCAGGTTTGAGAAAACACCCATATATTATCCATCTATCCATATTTATTTCTCAGAAATTCAATGAGTACATATCTACATCTTGAGTGTAGTCACTGAAAGTTGTTCAATGATTATTTTACAATCAATTGTATACTAAACTTATACTAATTCTAATGACTATAGTCACGCATTTTGCTCCGATGAAACCGATATCTTCTATTTTATTGTAGTTCATTTATTATACTATATTATATTTGTTTATACTGAAATACTTTCATCTACTGCGAAAAATTATGGTCACAGACAGCGCAGTCCTGGTGTTGAAGACCATTAGTTTTAAATAATCAAAATGGGGTGGTAAGATCGCCCTTGTGGTGCCCCGTCCAAACGATCCTATCTTTCATCCATAGCCTTAATTGGGGAACAATGATTTTGTATCAAGTTTCGATGTTATTAAAAAAAAAAAAAAGTTCATAGGTTAGCGTATGGGGATAATCTAGCTGTTTAGTAAATAGTCCTCTTCAGGATCTTGGAATCACGGGGAGGAGACGGCCGTGGCCTCACACTGAATGATCCTCCCAGTATTCACTATGACGCCTGAGGGGAACAACGAAAAATCTCTTATGATGATCAACCATAGCGGGAATGGAATCCCGGTCTCCTGAATGACTGTTCAACGCGCTGGCAACTGGTGTACACTTACTGCCATGAAAAGGTTTTCCGAAATTTAAATTTAAACCAAAACTACGCGTATTACCCCGATGTTTTTCAGACTGTATTTGGCTGAAGAGCTTATAATATGTATACAATTTTACTATTATTATCACTATTATTATTCATTCATTAGATAACTTGGAAGCTAGTTTTTTATTCATCAACAATGGAAGGATTATTGTAACATCTCATACACATAAAAACACACCATCACAAAATACAAAATCAACATCAACAGGTAATGAATACTGAAATACAATGATGATATAATTCAAATTTTTCCAGTAAATTATTGTCGTCTGTCTCTTCATTCCAATACATTCAATACACTCAATTTTGAAATAACCTACAATTTTCACATTTCTGATGTTAAAAATTGAACTCAACCATCCTGCTTTTTGCAGATTGCTATAGTTTTACTGCGTAAAATGTCAGTAATGCTGGTTCCAGGATGCATTTTCATTGTGGCTTGATCGAGCACTTTGTGGGACCGTGAGTGTACTTGTCTCAGTAAACACCATTTGTACGGGGAGACAGAAAGAAGGTTTTGGTTCTCGACACCACTATTAGATTTGAAAAGGAGGAAACCACGCGGAAGAGGTGATGCGGAGAAAAAGAAGCTATTTCGTTCCTGTATTCCTGATCTCGCGAAACGTTATGGCATTTCTGAGGAATACTGGGACTTTATAGGACTCCTTCTTGGAGCAAGGGCGGATATTCCTACATTTTTCATCACTTTTTTGGAATCTTGTGAAATATCAAAATCCGCCATCATTCACGAATTAGTCTTTACAATCTTACGAATCGTCACATATTCTCCACAATCATCAATTTTTTAAAAAATTTTATTATCAAAATATATTATTATTATCTGTATGTATTATATAGTTATGTCCGATATTATATTATGATATTATGATGATAGTAAATTCATCATTCGTTTATTATTTGTATGTACATGTGTGTGAATAAATTGAACTGAAATTGAATTGAATTGAAATTGATCTCTTCAACGTTTCTTAAAATCAACTTGACATGCAGTTCCAATCATTTTTTCATTGTTACTAATCACGTTTTTGATTTTATTACCATAATTTTATTACCATAGACTATTTTTGTAACTCATTTTCACTTTCGGCAATTATTATTCAAAATTTGTAGTAAGCTGAACCTTCATTGATCATTCATCGTAAAGATGAACAGCCGTCGTGAATAAATAATTTTCTCTCAATAATGAGAAAATCAAGTAATAATTAGCGGACTAATTCAAAATCGAGCAAAATTGAGCGAATCATGTTGTTTTCTATCTTAAAGAATAGTTAGCTATTTAATACTTGACTGAGGGTTCGTATATATAACCGACCCTAAGGACGACGAGCTAACGTTCACGAGAACTAACAAAAGTAAAGAATTATCGAGGGTGATCACAATACTTCTGTATAGGCGAATTACACGTAACGCTATTACGTTATCGTGTGACAAGAATAAATCACTTATTTGCTTACAGTAGACCACGTGTGTATGCGAGTGTGTGTGTGTGTGCATGTGAGTCAAATGTGCGCAATTTCGTGAATCATTTGCGTTCTATCAACTCATCAGCCCCTCGGTGTTCTTGTTGAGATAAAAAAACAAATCTAACATACCCCATCTCGCTCATCTATCGCCATCATGCAATGTTAGTTTACCCTTCAGCCGACGATTGACGAGTAGGGAACCCTAACCTTACCTACGACATGCGAGATATAGTATTAATACAGTTTTTTTGGCTTGGTCAGTTTTATATATTCTAATGAACCAAACAGCCTGTACATTTCTCTCTCTCTCTCTCTCTCTCTCTCTCTCTCTCTCTCTCTCTCTCTCTCTCTCTCTCTCTCTCTCTCGCGCCCCTGAAGCCCACGTCCGTCGAAACAGCGCCAACAACATATCTCAACAATCTACATTAGTGTGCGACCTAGCCTGAGCTAATGAATATGTTACTATGACGTAGTGATAAGATGTTTGACGTAGAAGTCTACTATTTTGTATGGTTTGTGTAATGCATTTCATCAAGATCTAAACGCAATACGCAAGTTGCATGTTGTCAACAGGAGATCAACCCCAACTAAGCTCATAATCAACAATGTTTTCACAAATAAAAACACACACATTACCCACATAATTCGTATTGGGTTCAACGACCTAACATATCGATGGCTAAGATCTATTGGCGTCGGTGGATGTTGAATGGAACGATTGGAAGATGAAATGAACCGTACCGTTAGATAATCTATAGATCTGTTGTTTGGGTCATTATAAGAAATGGGAGTTGATTTAGTGAAATAGCCTATCAGGTTTTCAGTGATTACTTCTGAGCAGTATGAGATATCAAAATTTTCAATACAACAATAAACACAGTTATTTTTTGTGCCGTCCAGATGGGGTACTTGAAAAATATTAATCTTATATCACATAATTTTCACTTGTATTTAGCTGAAAAACACATTTTTCAGTTGTTGACACATGTAGATATGTTAGACTGGATTCATATTATTTTTGATATATTTGAGATATTTGTATGTCTGTTGTATTCTAATTTTGACGTCTCGTATTATTCCAAAGTTATCGCAAAAAAGTTGATATTTCGCTAAATCGACTCCCATGTAATCGTGAGCGAGCCGCCAAAAGCCAACGTGCCAAGTGTGAATATGAACATAACCTCAAAGAGAATCCAATCACTCTGAAGACAGACACGTTTTTACGGGTTGTACGTACCACCTGACTTGTTTATTTTTCAGTACTGGTTAACTCGCGTGATAATAGACGTGGTCTTTAACAGCTAGTTAAAAGTTATTATCCTGCGCCGATTTAATAACTGGCAGTTATCACAGTGCGACCCGTGCTGTAGGGGAGGTGTGTGGAAGTGGTTTAATTGGTCTGGGTTGGTAATTTGAGAAGTTTTTGAGTGACGGACGAATAACGAAGAAAACGTAGCATATGGGATTGTAAGATGAGCGATATGGTTTATTCAAAGTACTCGAAACCTATATATACACTCTCCATGGATTTGAAGCTATTGAGTCTAGTCATGCATTCCCGCCTTATAAAGTCAACTTGTTGACCATCCATAACTTACGTTCAGATTAGCGTCACCGATTTTTCAAAAATATTACATTCATTTTTTGATGAGCGTAGCGAAGTCTCCATCCCACTCTTATAGGGCTTTGTCTGTGTGTTTTTTTTTTTTTTTTTTTTTTTTTGTTTGTAAGCACTCCACAGGTCGCAAGGGTTGACTGATCAACATGAAACTTTTTTTGTACACGCAAACTCATCCAACTTAGAACTGTATAGTTTTTGGGATGAATCGGTCGGACCGATTTTGAGAATCATCATCTCAAAGTTTCTAAAAACCCCATAAGATTTGGCTGGGCGGAAAATGTTGAAAAATAAAATCTCTCCAAATGGCATGAAATTTTCTCTAAATGTGTATACATGGATTTTACACATTATTACGATTTTTCAAGCAATTCTGATCAGATGTTTTGGAGAAAAAAAATAAAATGACTGATAATATTCATAAAATATGTCATAAAAATTATGACAGAATTAAGTTGTCGAGATTCACTGCTTTCTAGATTCAAGAGTTGACCAACAATGAAGTATTTTTTTATATGCGTCAAGGTGTGTAGAATACCAGAGTCAATGAAGTGGCAAGAGTAGAACTTCTTTAACGACTTTTACAGCTTATTCAGATATCAAGGTGTGTAGAATACCAAAGTCGATAAAGTAGCAAGGGTAAAACTATTTCAAGGACTTTCATACCTTATTCAGATATCTCGCTCATCTTACAACGCATATTTCGCGTTTGACTAGTTTACAAACGATCGAACTCAATTTCTTAAAATTCGGTGAAAAATGAATTATTCCGATAGTTAGTTACATAATGTGAAAATTTCATTTCAATCAGATGAAAATTGGAAAATTCACCCAGTAGTATTTTCATCGTGATTTTCAAATACAAAATATCATATTTAGAATTTGGTACCGAACCGATTTTGCTCAAAACTTCCCTGATCTATTCTGGTATGATACCAGTGTCCAGAAAGTTTCAAGTCTCTCGGTAATTTTGTCTGACCTGAATGCCGCTTACAAAAGAACCAACTTGAAAACGAAGCCCGATTTTTTTCGATGGTAGCCTATGTGAGATGGAAGACTTCGCTATAATCTCATCGCTTAACTTTCGTTCAGCAAAAATTTCAAGTCGATAGGTTCCTGTGTCTGATCTATATGCCACTTTCGATAAACAGAAAATACACAAAGATGAAACATACATTTGTGTAAAATGACCTCGAATTATCATTGAGGAACATGTAAACGAACGCCGATTTTTTCGAGTATGAAGTGAAATGGAAATTTGAGATACGCTCATCTAATAGTCGTGAGGCCTGTATATATTTGTATACATATTCTTCACCCATTCTTCATCCATATAATAGTTATTATTTAGTATTTACCCACTTTAAATTTTTAGGGTTGTGTAAGACTGCTCTTTTTTTGTACCCCGTTAGAACTTTCACACCTTTCCTATTGGTCAAAGAATTTCCTTGTTAGGAATTAACAGTGACTTGTATAACAGGTTTTTGTTTTGAAGAATGATACTTTAATTGTTAATTTCCAAATATATTTTCTCGTTCCAGTGTGCTTTGAATAGTCTTTTACTATCAGCTTGAATTGTGTGAATTTGAATCTTGATTTGATCTGTCAAGACATTTTCACCACAGTGAATTGATCTATGAATATGGTTCCATATTTTGATATTTGTTGTATTGGTTCTTTACCTATTTCAAGAAGAGAATCTTGAATCTTTGAATCTTGGCTGATCTTTTGACTCAGTCTGAATGGATTGAATTGGAAACATCATCTATCATCGGCTCATTTATACCCCAAATAATGTAGCTGTTGGTGGGGTCGTTGAGAAAATAAACAATGATAAATAGTTATACATATTTTCTGTAACTATAGACCGAACTAAAAGCCTCATATGACGTATACAACATTACCACATTATATATAGTTGTTGACGATCTTACGTCCAAATTTTATAGGTATTGTTTTTTTAAATTTATGTTATTGCATCTTATTGCAAATTGTAAAATACAGTTAAAAGTTGAAACTTATATTTAGCTGAACCCATCGTAAACTTTGGATTTCCCCTGCTTTATTGGTGCAACAAAAACATCATTCGAGACAATTTGCTTTCGTATACATTATTTTATTACTAAATAACAACACTCACAAATAGAATCGATTCAAAGTTGAATAAACTTAATTTTGAAATTAATAGGAAACGTGATTTTTTTTCTGAATTTAGCCTATAGTAGACTACGTGTGAAGGTTGAAATGACACTTGACTTTTTTTCAAATATGAATATATAAAATGAAAGAATGGATTCATTTCGAGGACTGGATTTATCACAAAACTCGATGAGAAATGTTTGTGAAAATATTAATGGCGTTGGTTTTATTTGTTTTTTCTTGGCAAGAAAGAAATTAAATAATTAATTCGTTTTCATATGTTACAAAGTAATTCAGACGGTCGTATTTTTATGTGTTGCAAAATGTTGGTAAAGGTAGACACCTTTTCTTGTTTTATCACCATTAATAAGAGCTAAACGGTTTAGTCATCTGTGAATGATGAAACAAATGAACACATTTCTACGGAATATCAAATTCTTTGAGAATACTTAAGGGGAACCTACCCACAACGTCACATTTCCAGTATAAAATATAAATGTAACATATAAATGTAAATGTAAACAATTGCAGTGACCCTCCGTCCAAACATATTGCAGTGAAATCGCTTCACACCATTCAGAGAAGTCTCTTCTAAAATACTGTCGACCCATAATCAACATTCACAATAGCATACATGTTATTTGTATGTAGCGGTACGCGGTGATGTGGAAATCGATGACAAAAATATCGAGTGTTACTCTTTAATATACAGCTGATCTTTCAATCTTTGTTATATAACATCGAAGTCGTTGACGTTTTCGACAAATATTGTATGTATCTTATGATTAAGAAGGAATTAGGAAATTCTCAAGGAATTAAGAATGTTTTTATATTGTCAACTTTGAGTCTATTTTACGTTATTGAATGATTTTTTTGGGAAGGCGCTGCTAAGAAGGATGTGGACAAACTCTTTGAATTACGAAAATATGCACTAAAAATTTTGTTAAGCAGAAAAAGATATGAAAGTTGTCGAGGTGTCTTCAAGAATTTCAATATGTCAACTTCAACAGGCATTTACATATTAGAACTTGTAACTTTAGTAAAATCTAACTTTAATTTATTTGACAAAGAGATTATCACTCGCGTAACACTCGTGGGAAAAATGACCCCCGTATTGATTATCACCGAACTGCTTTTTACGAAACTGACTCAACCACAAAGATGTTACATTTTTCAATAGCTTACCTAAGGATTTGCGAATCGTTAATACTATCCATACTTTTAAATCTAAAATAAAATGCTATCTTATCGAAAATAATTTTATCACATAACAGATTGCTTTCACTATATTGTCCAAAACATACGATATAATAACCTTCCCACCATCTCACTCATCGTTCACCGACGCCAATATATCTTAGTCACCGACAGCTGCGCGGTTAAACCCAGTATAGACAAATACATTCAATTTCTGTAGTATGTTTTTTTTTTTTACCATGGCCCTGTATTACCAAGTCCGGTTAGTCTTTACCTGTGAGTTGGTAAAAACAAACAGCATGGGTAACCATAGTGACAACTTCAAACTGGCAGTTAGAGCTACTCTCACGTTGGTAAAAACAAATAATTTAAATTATATTTTTCATTGTCAAGATTAATAGACAACGTAATATTTCAAACATCTTTTGTTTTTGGAGACTTTCAAGTGTACGCAATTGGACTGTTTAATTTCTTACATTTATTTACGATTAATTTCTTTGCTATTCTTTCGCATCAGTTTGATTTACATCTCCATCACATTTTGCTCGTCAGCTGTTTTTAATAACAGATCTCACGAATTATATAGCGTAGCAGAAAACTTGTCAAAACAAAAAAAAAATCATTTTGAATCACCGTATCAATTAATCTTCCTTAACTACGTTAAAATTTCCCCATTCAATTTCACAAGCTCTCAAATACATTCCAGTAATAATATATATATATATATATATATATATATATATATATATATATATATATATATATATATATATATATATATATATATATATATATATATATGTACACACACAGACACACACACAACTTCAAAATATTTTATTTTCATAATACGTCTCATCACGTATTTATAACTGTGTTAGAAACGCATATTTTCCAACTGTTTTCTTGCATCACAGATCGCATGCGGTTGATTTGAGTTCGATGACCGAACGGTGCTATTTTCTTCCAGGCCAAAAATTATATTTACATCATCGCAAATAATTTCAAGATTGTGATTTATGCGGTATCTGGTCGAGCCATCGTCACCGTTGCGACCGCGTTAATCTCGGCGACACACCAATAAGTCACGAGGCTGCATCTGTACAATTTGCCATGTTCCACCAGACGAGGACAAGTGACTTGACCCCCCCCCCCTCCCCGCCCCACCTCCCTTAGTCCTGCGACCCTTCTTCTCACCATTGGATAGGAAAATGCAGCATTCGCATTGTAAAATGAGCTAGATAGTGTATATAAATGTAAGAAAAAAATAGTATAAAAAAACAACCTAAACTTCGGTGATTACATAACCTCGCTGCATCTTCAAAGATTCAAAACGCTTTGAAAAATGCAGTTATCCGTATAAGCTCCGTCCTAATATGCCATACATAATATACGCATTGACTTGTGCATACATTTGCAAGAAATGAAACTATCTATATTCACTTGAATAAATTCAAATGCGAATGAAAATGGAACGTGACAAAATAGATTTCTCGTAATTTATCAAATAGTTTTCTTGTAACACACCGTTTTAAGAATAACTCTCATTCGGGAATGCATCAACTGTACACTTGCGGTCACAAAAAGTAGTCGATCGAGACACATACAATTTCATCACAAAAAAGAAAAGAAAAAAGAATTATAACATCATACGTACAAAAACTAGCGGCTAGTGTACATACATATACTTCACGTATAGCATATGAAAAAAAAAATCGGTAAAAATGGGCATAGATTTTATTTGAATTACAATTTTCAATATCGGTAAAAACAATCTCATTTGATTCCGTGAGTGTACATTAGTTTGATCTGTTGAATTACCTTCGATGAACAACAGCATTTATACGACGTTCCCCCGAATCCGTCTAAATACGAGATTTACAATTTCCCAGCTTCCAACTCACCGTGAATTATCTGATGCAATTAATGCTTGTAGCTGGGATTTGCTGTCGCAGCGAACTGAATGGAGGGTATTTAATTGGCTAGTAAAACATGTGTAAGTGTAGTGTCTGGAAAATGGTGACCGATTCAGTAGATTAGCGAGTAAATCATTTAGAGGTGAAGGGAAGGTGAGAGGGGATGGTATACATTTGGATCTTTGCACTCATCAGTGTCTGTGTTTGTATAGGAGGCGACATTGCGATATTACTCATTTATAATGCATAACTCGGGGGCACTCTACCTCGACTGTCACTTGAAATAACGTCTTAAGCTTAGCTATAGATCCAAAGTACTAGGCCTTTGATTGGTTAATGTTCACTAGAGGAGGTAAATACCATGACTACTCAAGGTAGTAACCAATTCACGGTCTCTTTCACGGACTGCAAAAACTTGGCATGATTCGAACCCACCATTTTGTGTTAACAACGATGAAAATACAGAAAGTTTGGACATGTTGCCGTGGTATTGGGCTTCTTTAGTAAATAATAACCAGTGAAAGTCCTAGTGGCCTAGGATGTTATTTCAAGTCGCAGTCGCGAGGGAACAAATTCCTTTTCATTCAATATCGAAAAGATTGAAAACTAAAATGTTCTGTGTTCTACACTTATAATTGCCAAAAAGCAAGAATGATAGGCCCATTTTATTTTGTACGCAAACATATCTAAGCTTAATGATTTACAAGCTTTTCTATATTTCACAAACGCCATACACGTCTCAATTCACAATAATATCTACTCTTACACTGAAAAATGCTGAAACATCTTTTTTTGAATAATATAATTTCTGGCACGGGAGTGTGAAAATCAGAATCGCTCAAGATCCTAACGTTTCGAAGACACACACTATAGGCACTTCAAAAATGTAAATAACAATTTAATCGTTTTCTAAACAAAATGAGTGACATTTCTTCTAATTTGTAATTTTAAAAAGCTGTTAACAATTGGCAGCATTGTTTCTCAGCTCAATAGAGTATGTTGCAATAAGTGATGTGACGAAGGTATTCGGTATGCGCGCTCAGTCCTAATAGTTTTCGTTTCGCTTCATTATCTAAACTCACTGAAAATAATTAATTACCATAGGAAAAGTTTAAACATTGTGGGTTTCAAATAGGTTAATGGTGCCATTAAGGACACTAATCGTACTTGAATGTTTAGATATTGCTTCAGTTTATAGAACGAGCTGATGGAATGGACCACATTCGGATGTTAGCAAAGGATTTGATGTTCTTTGGGAATACATTATCGTGAAAAGATTACAAAATGTGCATAATTTTTAATTAGTAAATTATTTCCAGAGTTTAGTTGGGTTGCTTTGGTACACCTTTCTGTAGAAATGGAGAAAATTGCTGGAAATAACAGGCCTATACGTATACTTTGATAGTGTGAATACATTCAGAAATTTTAATGTGTGGTTTTTGTGGAATTATTTTTCCTCGATCGATATTAAAATCGAACAATAAAATCGAAAATTAGATGAAAAATCTAGAAATATGTATAGGGAATATGGAATATTTATTGATATACGTTGTTTGAAAGTATAACATGAATCGGATAAGTTGTTGTGAAGAGAAAAAAAACATTATTTTTTCCAGATCAATTGACCATTGTAGAACGTCCGCCCTCGTGATGTCACAAAATATAAAAACCAATCAAGGGGACAGTGAAGCAGGGCAAAATAGGGAAATAACCAATCAATGTATCTAAAATTTCCCCTGCTTCGTATAAGTCACGCCCATCTACATTGGTCAATTAAAGACTATAGTGATAGATTCACGTGTCTTATATTCAATGGCTTCCTAGATCTACCCTTGAGACACCCTGATTGGTGATTTTGTAACCCCCCCCCCCCAAATAAACAGCCTACCTACTTGATTGGATGTTATGCTTTTTGACGACATTGTCAATCATCTTTCTAAATGATATACCAAAACCAATCAAAGCTGTGTGACGATTAAAACGATCAGAGTTACGTAACAAAGGCAGTGACATATCCTTGACTATTTATCCTTGACATATCCTTGAATAATTTGTTTATAAAGCGTTCGAGTTTGAAATGTCTCGCTCATCTTACAAGGTACGCATATGCTGCGTTTGCCTAATACTCCAATCGATCATCCTGTAATAGAGGTGGAATTAATATAATGCTATTTTAGCTATATTGCTCCCGTCTCTTGTCATCCAGTTGCTTCATTCCTGTACATTGTGACTATGTCGTAAGTGATCACTCGACTGTCATATCTTCAATTTTTCATTCATAATGTATAGAAGATTGAAATTCATGTTGTTATATACAGGCCTATGTACATATATAGTAGAACAATTTTCTTATATTTAAATTAAAATCACGCTAATTTCACTCGACTAAATATTCATAAATATAGAAAATTGTTATTAATATTTTTGTATCAAACACTATTGTATTGTCTTCTTGCTCCCTTTATTAATCTGTCATTTTCATTTTCATATATATTTTTCTCTGTTCAATGGGCAACCTTCTGTAAGGCAGAGTCTTCATTTTCCACTAATAAAGAATTTATTTATACGTTTCAAAAGTTGTTGCAGACTAATGATGATTGCGTCAATATTTTGGATGCATTGTTTTTGTGTCCAGACTTTCGAAAATAATATCCAATATTCGTGAATTTCTTCGAAAGATCTAGTAAAACTCCAATGAAAGTGTTGTGTAAAATTTGTTACATAGTGTTTCTCATTATTTAGAATTTTTCTCTTATTGTTTGTTATATTTACTATTCATTTTCACTGATTAACTCACCACCGTGTTCATTTTCCAACATATTTAACTTAGTTTGTATTTCATTCGACCTTGTTATATGCACACTCTTGTTTCAATTATTGCATTACACAATATTCTTTCCGATTATTTTTCAATACATAATCCGCAGTCAAGCTCTTCAGGGATTTGTGGATATCACGTGACTGATCATATATGTATATGTATGTTCTATGTTCTTTTGTTCAAAAATAATACACAAAAAAGTGTGATGCGACATACGACAGTTGGGTTGATTGATCACTCATACATTAGTCACAATGCACGGGAATGAAACCCGTGGTCGTTTATCTGCAGTTACATAACAAAGGCAGAGACATATCCTTGATTATTCCAAAAAATAATTTGTTTATAAAGCGTTCGAGTTTGAAATGTCTCGCTCATCTTACAAGGTACGCATATGCTGCGTTTGCCTAATACTCCAATCGATCATCCTGTAATAGAGGTGGAATTAATATAATGCTATTTTAGCTATATTGCTCCCGTCTCTTGTCATCCAGTTGCTTCATTCCTGTACATTGTGACTATGTCGTAAGTGATCACTCGACTGTCATATCTTCAATTTTTCATTCATAAATGTATAGAAGATTGAAATTCATGTTGTTATATATGGGCCTATATATACATATATAGTAGAATATATATAGTATATAGTAGTAATTAAACCCTCCATGCCCGTGTTACGTGTATCGCAAGCGGGACCTCCATCATGTTCTTCGCCCGAGCTCGGATGTCGCAAGTCGAAAGCAATTTGTTACACTTAGAGTCCGAATAAACAAATATACCTTGGCTCATTAATTTGTCTTGATTATATTATTACAAAAGAATTAACTAAAAAAATATGGGATTTTTCATTAGTTTATGTATGTCGGTGCCAAAAACCATGGAATAATTAATTTTAAATCTCTTGATGAGTTGAGTTGATTATTGTAGCATTTTATTTAGCTGATTGGATGAGGTATTTGAACCGTTTCGATTGTGTAAGAAAACACTCGGTCACCGTCCGTCTTTTGTATCCACTACAGCTAACGCTCGGGTGTCCCGGTCTGCCAACATCTATCATTCTATCACATCGTATAGGCCCCTATAGGTATTGATACATGCCTCATAAGAGTCTTATATTCAGTTTTGTATTTTTCTATTACAAACACAAATACAAATGTTTCTCTTCTTCACAGGGGCGTATATGTGAGGGAGGAGGGGTGCTCGGAACCAAACGCAAACCAAATACAGTAAAATCTATAAAAAGTTAATTTCTGCCCAATAATATAAATATTTCGGCAAATTCATTGCTTTTCTGAAAACTATAATCGTAATCTCCTATTCCTAATAATTTGTTCTGTTGTTGTAGGTATAACTACACGCGCAGAGCTGTGATTGGCAGGTTCGAGAGGCTGATAAGGTAAGTGTCTGTTGTACTTACCGGTGGAGGTGCCGGCTTTCTCTATTGGTCGATTTGCTCGTTACGGCCAACTCGATAAATCAGAGCTGAACACACAAATATTTTCTTATTCAGTCCTTATTTACTTGTTCATTTATATTGAGTTCAAGGACGCATTTTACTGATGAATTGGATCTATTGGCGTCGGTGAATGATATTCGTGAGATGATGATGATCAGATGGAAGGTTATTTTCATTAGGTGTTTTCAGATAGTCATATGATGACGATTTTATACTGGTATGCGTTTAAAGTTTTTTTTCCAATCTTGTGCGGATCCATATATACTGTTTTCAGTTTACCATAGAAGATCACACATAAGCGGTTATGTTTTCAGCTGTCACAAGGATATCATTGTCGTGCCAGCTATTGCTGTTGTAGGCCTACTCGTATCTATGAAAGGTGAATGTTTCGAGCGGCCGTTCTCTCTATTCCATATCATTAGCGCACGGTTGGTTCATTCCATATCTCGTCAAAATAATTATGGATAATTTTTCATTTATTTATTTTTATTTTTTGTATTGGATTCAACGACGTACTACGATGATAAATAAGGTGTATTGGCGTCGGATGAATGATTAATAAGATAGTGGGATGATGAGATGAAGGTTTCTTAGGTCTATCTATAATACTTATGTCCGCGAAAGAAGGTTCCGATCGACCATCCCCCCTATCTCACATCACTACCGCACGGCTAGTTGGCATCTTCAATGTCCCAGGATAAAACTTCAACGATTTGAAAAATCAAGAAGAACTCATTTCAGAATGTTATCGACATCAGATTTATATTGGTGGAGGCGCCGGGTTCTCTTGAAAAACAAGAGAATACGATCAAGTCGGTCTACTGGCAATTTGCACGATTGTGATTTTACTAGATAATCATCTTGATTGTTACCACTTTCTCTAGATAACTTTTTGTGTGTCATCTTATTTTATCTGCATCCTAATTTCGTTTTCTAGTAGTTCTCATCTATAGACAATTATTACTCAATTTCGAACAGATTTTTCGAGTAGATTCTTCCTAAATAAAAAAATAAGTTCCAAGTAGGAATTAAGGTAACGTGTATAATTCCTAAAACGATGTGTGCGCTGAACTTGTCATGGCATTCTTCAATCCGCAAGCGCGGGCTAAAATTATTGACGAGTTGCGAAAGTCATCTTTCGTTTGAATTGTGAGAAATTATCTATATAATTATTTTATCTATATTTTGTATCTAAATATTTTTAAACACACATTTTTGTCCCAATCTAGATGAAGAAATATCACATTCATCCAAATTCTATATCCAGATAAATACAATTATATCTATTGTGATTACATATACACTTGCAACTTGAAATAACCACAACCAATCCATTTTCATATTTATTCCTAATTACTGGTCCCAACTGTCATTTGATGTTCTGTAAAACCCAATTCCGTGTGTCAATTTGTCATACACTGAGCTCTTTGCCAAGTCGTTGCAACACTGCGTCCAAAGAGCTGAGTCCTGACCTCGTTTCACAGATAAGTCACTCTTTGTTTTCTTGTTGTTATGTTTTCACATGTCGCGATACGTGAATATAGGTTTGCTGATGGCATTTCGTAATTATTTCGAATCTTTCTTGTGGAAAAATGTTTGATATTTGTGTGTTTGTTATAAGAATTGTGTGGAACAGCTGTGCACGTTTTTTCAGTATAGTTCGTTGAGGAGGACCCATTGAGTGGATCGAGGTAGAGTCAATAATCTTGAGAAGATACATTATTAAAAGATCACAACCCTGAAACTAGGTTTTAATAAATAATAACGATATTTATTCTCCTGAATTCAGAGAAAACTAGAAATCATCATCTCAATTTCAGAAACTTTGATCAATTTATTTGTCCTCCAGAGACCATGACGATATAGAAAAAAGGCCGAGTTGTAGAGGATAACTGAGTTCATTAAATATTCTGAAATTGTGCTGATTTTTAGTTTTCTCTGAAATTAGAAAAATACACATCGTCATTATTCGTCTAGATGTATTTCAGGGTCTTTCAAATTATATTGAATTCCAAGCATTTTTGAGTAATACTGTCTTGAAAGATCGCATTTATCACATTCATGAAATACAACAATAATACATTGCTGCAATAGTTGACTATTTTCCATGTTTGTCTGTTACTCTTGAACGAAATCATGCACTTTCAAACTGATAATGTGATCAGAATCATATTTAACCTCAGAAACAGAAGAATTGTAATTCTGTATCGCGTTAGATGTTGATAATCTCAATTCAAATGAGAAAAGTGTAAGTTTTGTCAGAGTAACTACGTTAACAGATAGGACATTCGTTGAATTTTGACTGTTCATATTATAATAAATACTAAATAGTGAGTTTTGTGAAAATACTCAAAGTTGTTCTATTCAGAGGCAACGTCCTAATGCCAAGTGAATTTGTATATCGTCTTCGGGCAAATTATAATAATAATAGAAATTAAAATTAACATTTTAAACTTTTCAACACATTTTTTAAACATTTTAAAACTAACATTTTAAACATAAGAATAAAATGGATTGAGAATAAGTATCAAGTCTGAATAATTTGAAGGAAATCAATATAAAAGATTAGAAGGAAATATGTATAAAGTAATCTCGAGTATCCCCATCAAACTGACAATTTCTAAAACACTCATTATATTATAGAAGAGAAAACGATAAACTTGAGGGATATTGAAACAGTTCAAAATGTTATTCGCCACATTGAATTGTTTCTTGTTGTCAAGATCATACGGCGAATCAAGTCCATATGATATCGAAACTCTGTTTCCCTACAACTATATAGCAACATCCGCCTGTGAATAGATTGCCACTGGACATATTAAACACACTTTATTTCCTTGTGTCCGACATAATTTACCAGCGTATCATTATGTATACCTAACGACTTGATTCGCTAAAACACTTTTGTCAGCAAACAGAATAGATTTTATGACCGAAAATCAACAAAATTAGGAACGATACCGAGTTAAAAATAACCGAACTGCGTGAAGAGGAAGGCATCCATTATACGACAAATTTAGATGTGTGACAAGAGTTGAATGAAACATAGTATATTCACTCTTAATCACTGTTTACATTTTTTATTGTTTATTTAAAGATGATTTTTTTCTTTCATTTTATCACTTTCACCTTTCATTTGATCACAATCTGGTTTTACCGTCACCTTTCATTTGGCCACTTTCTGGGTATTTTTATCAATACATTGGGGCCTTTATCTTTACTTTTTACCTTTCCTTTCACCACGATTTTTTTTTTTCATATTGGGTTTCAACGACGCATTGTAATGATTGCTAAGATTTATTGGCGTCGGATGAATGATTGATGAGATGATGGGATGATGAGATGAAGGTTTAGTGTAGGTTTATGATGAGGGTAGTGGGAAGGATAGTGGGAAGGAAGCGGTCGTGGCCTATGTTGTGGGAATCATCCCGGCATTAGCCTAGACTACATAGGGAAACCACGAAAAACCCCTGTAAAGATGGACGATGGCGGGTATAGAACCGGGTCTGATATGTCCCTTCACCTCCCGGGTCACATGTTGCAAGTGAGCTAACCACTCAGCTACTGTGCCGGTCACGATTTGTTATCTAGTCTCATTAATCATCACTATTTGGTCACTTAACACTTGGTCAATATCGGATCAATTTTTCCATTCATTCAGTTACTATTTGATCACTTCCCTATAATTTGGTAATTATTGTATCTCTCTCATTTGGCCACTTATTCGATTACTTTGTGTATAATTGCAACTATTTTGAATCAACCATGAGCTGTGAGGCTGGTATAAGCCCATCTCTTCTATTGGTACGATACTGCTCGTAGCTGAAGTTATGGTGGATTTAATGTAACTTATGCGATTTGAGGTCCAGAATATATTATTCAAGTCAGCTGAAATGTGTCTTATTTGTAGCACTAAGTGTCATGTTCTAGTAACTTTTCACCTTGAATAATCCCAGATATTTATTTTACTTGAAATATCTTGAGAATTCTGGATTTGCTTCGAAGCAGAAATATAGAGTGTAATTAATGTAAGATGGTGCTTATGCAGACATATTTATATGTAATAGTCACAAGCCCTTGGGCTATAATGTAGTCCCGATAATATATACGGGTATAAATATACTATTTTAATGATACTGATTGTGTACCAGGGTTGCGGTTCGATTTCGATACTGTTGTTCGATTGGAAATTTTTGGATTTCGATCCGACAATATTCGATATTCGATTAGTTCGATTTCTAAAGTCAAAACAATGATCGATATTGATTAAAAAAACTTTAAATAACTATAATTGGAAATGAGTAACTATAGCACTGAAATGACTGAAATTGTACTTGAAAAAGAAAATCATCGTACCACCCTCTGGTCAGTTTTGTAAATATACCTAACAGGTTAATTCGCTAATTATTTATTGCCTTATAATCCACTTTTCACCGTTGGTAAACCGACTCTTCGTAAACGAAACATTATTATATCAAAATGTAGCCTCAATAGACGGACAAGTCCAACACGTTATTGAGGGGTACGAATGACCTGTACGGGGTCTCGAACCCGTAGCCAGCTGAGCCAGATGGGCGGCTCGATTAGCAAGGGTAGCGATAAAAGTCTAAAAAAAAAAACTCCTGGTGAGAAGGAATTATATTCAGTAGTTCAGCTGTTCGTGATTGTTCCCATATCGAGGTCATCAAACAGATGAGTTGGTCGAGAAGTCGACGCGATAGTCGCCACGTAACATCGCCGTGTAGCCGTCGCGTACCGTCGCGACGCCCTCCGTCGCTGTGGCACGCGTCCAACTCGCAGCGTCCCGGCATCCCGCCGAAGTCGCGTGCCAAAGTCCCGAACGGTCGGCGGGAACGGCCGAAGACGACCAGGAAGGCCTGGAACATGTTAACGACTAGACGACGCGATTTTGTAAGAAAGTTTTCTGGAAGCAAGTTGGGTTTTCGCGGCGCGGCAGAACCTGTACCAGTGATAGACGTACCCGTAAGGACACATCAGGCGATTAAAGATCTCGTTCATCCCGAAAACTGGACGAATCAAAACTATCGATATTTTCATTGAAAAGAAAACGAACATAAAGAAGGGGGCCATCAAGATAAATATATATTTTTAGAACTTTAGTTTGTTATTTTTATTTGAAAAGTGGTATGTCAGCTCGGAACAGCTGTTTCGAGAAAACACGAACCGTTCAAAAAAAGTGACAGCTAATTTCACTGTACGACGTCTATTCCAGTTTTACAAACTTGAGGAACAAAATCAAGATAATTTTTTACACATTCTGACGTTTATCTGCCACAGTCATCGAAAAGTCATCGAGCCATCATCGAATACGTCATCATCAAACCATATTAACATACCCACAAGATACACTCAACATTCAAAGATAAATAAAAAAAATATAATCATATAATCGTGACTGAACGACCGTAATGAAACTCACAGACAATGTCGAAGGACCCAGAAGTGCATTATAAGTCTTCTACCCAAGAAGTTGTCGATCCTCAAGTCCAGTTCACCGAAGTGTGTTTGAACCCCGAACCGACCAGTGAAACGGAACCGACCGAACCTGTGAACGAGGGTTCGTGGTTTTACACCCGTCGCAGCGGCTTCACCCTACTGGCGCTGTTCGCGTGTATCATCATCATCTTCTGCTTGTGGACTTATTTCGTGTAAGTGTGACTGTGCTTCTCTCGATCATGATGATGATGATGTTGATGATGATTTAAGAGCGACACACGTGCGCCGTGGATGTGTGTTCGTGTGCGAGTCTGTAGTAGAATTGTGCGTCAGTGCGGAGAGACTTGTTCGATGCCAGGACAGGGCAATAGAGCGACAATATGCCAGTGAGCACCGGGGCCCCTGAAACGTCCAACGCTCGAAGCGCGAAACGCTGCAAACACTGCGAAGGTAAGCGCCGCCGAATTGGCTACAATCAGTTGCATTAACGATACGTACATTGAAAAAATTAACAAAAATTATATATATATATATATATATATATATATATATATATATATATATATATATATATATATTTATTTATTTATTTATACTGAGTGATGGAACGTTACATAGTCTATCACACACAAAATGATGGTATAGTCGGTGAATATATACAATTCGTGACAACGTTAACAAAAATTAGATGACAGTGTGGCAGATGGGTAAGAACATTCCTGAGTGTAACAATTCATATTGTACTTTATATACTAGTGTAGGGCGTAGAGAGCCTGTATGAAGTGGACTTGGGGAAGTGGCAGCCATGTTTTTGCTCACTAAGCGTTTCAATTCTCTAGTAATACTGATGTCAATACCTCATTCTTGGTTTCGAATGGTTCTTGGTAATTAGATTAAAAATCCTTAGGATTTGCATGTAAATAACACAATTCTTGTCTGGCTAATGATGACAATATTGAAGTGGATATATACCAGGTTTTGCAAATAAGAGAATCGAACCCATAGCTTCTCAATGACGGTTCAGCGTGTTATAGTCACTTGTCGACCCCTCAGTAATGTATCCAAATGAATTACAGCTATGAATATTTCATTCAAATTGAATAGGTTTTCCTCAATATTGTGGGCCTCACATTTGGAATCCATTACATACTACGCTGGTTTAGTTTAGTTTTCAACGCGGTTTTTTGGACTTTGCTACATCAGCCCGCTTGGGTGCGCTTGGGAGGTGATTTAGCGGAATATCACATCTTTGGGGAAAACGTGAAAACGCGAAGAGTTAACACAATTCTAATCTAAAAAAAACGCAGTTTTGTTTACTACTTTCAAGATCGTATCCGTAAAAAATATTTAAAGTGGATCGCATAATTTTTTACATGTGGCCAATAGAGAAACATTTTTCGCTGTTTACATGTGAAAATATTGAAATCCAAGGTCGATAATTTTATTTCGCATCATTTTGATGGTATTAAAAAGATGTATTTCTCTTGTATTAGAATTTTCATACCGCAATATCCGAACGTTGACACAAAAAATTATATTTTCTCTAAATCGACTTCTATGCGCCTCTGGCACGTCTGACAAGAGAAGTTTATCCAGTTTGTGAAGCGAGTCTATTATGAGGATACAACTATGAACCGATAATGACACAAAACTAACTAGTTTTTGCGACTTCATCGAAATACTTACGTTTTCTTGCGTTTTCTTGGTGACATTTTGATGGTTCACCTTTCTGTGCTTCATCATTGTTGTGGGCCTACTTGTATACACGAAAGAAGAAAGGTGAAAACTTCGGTAATTACATAATATCTTGCTACACCTCGAAAGGCTTGACGCTATATTGAAAGATTCAGTTCCGATTCTTATTGTAAACTTCGTCATGAAAAATCATGCTAGCCTGAAAATTTCACAGCTATACAAATATATAGATTATATTTGTATTTGTTTTATCGGAAGGCGATCTTCTTTCCTGGGATCTATATTGGAATTCCATATTGGAATATTGGCCAATCAGGGTAGACCCTCAGTCAGGTGGACGAGAGTCGAGTTGAGCTCCACTTTGTGTGGATCCGCACACAAAGTTTGGTTTCAAACCAAAATCCAGTAGATGGTATTTTTCGATTCACTTAATATTGTGGTCAACTGCTTTCACTTCGATGTTTCCAGAGTAAAAATGGAGTATGAACTTCGGATAATAGCACTATAGGTAACATAGCACTTGTTTGGAATCACATTTCGCACACATTTCGCTCATGTAAAGCATACCTCAATCTTGGTTCTTCTTCCCTGGCTCATCCTGAAGAATCCATGTCACCTGGAATCTCTACCTCCGATTGATCTCATTCGTATAGTGCATTGCGTCGTTAAACAGACTCAGGTTAAACGACTCGCGGGGTTGAATCAGCATAGCAGTTGTTTGCGTAGTCAACTGAGACGCCGTGGTATGTTATTTAGTGGTCAAGGTAGTTAATTGCATTTAGAATTGTTTCAACATGAAAATCAGTATAGTAATTAAAATGTTTGGATAAAATCAAGCCAGTGTGAGGGACAGTTGATAATTTATGTTAAAAAATGTTAGGGAATGTTAGAATTGCTCGAACAATCTCCACTGCGTCTTGAATTAGTTAATTAAATTAATTATCCAATCAAATACAAGTCTCACGTGAACTATTTAGGCTGATGGTTTAACAAAAGTGAGCTAATACAATGATGAAAATACAATCTCAAGGTTGCATTCAATTGACGACTCGCATTCTCCTCCCCATTGACGTCACAAATCATACCATCCAATCAACAGGGCTGTTAGAACTGTAGTGAAATTCAAATATCCAATCGGGATATCTTCACATGACCACAAATGATGTAGATCCAACTGGCCTACTGGTTTAATGGTCAAGTGGGTTTTGTTACAATGGTGTATTTCATTGGAGTATTATCTAAGGGGCTTGAAAATGTTGACCGTTTCTGAAATTGCTCATCATTCAAATATTTTCTTACTCGAAAAATTACCGTAGTTATGAATGAAGATCATGATTGAATAAGGGTCATGCTATTTTTTATTATGCGTGTTACTTGGAAATAGTTGATTTTTTGAAAATAATACCAGCGTTTCAACAGATATTGAGTATAACATTACTCAACAATCTTCAACATACATCATAGACATACATACAACAACAATCACAACAATCTATTGAAAGAAATTTAAATATTCAATTTCAATCTTTTCCTCTACTTATTTGTTCTGCGTGCAAAACCAACAACATGTGTGTATAGTAGGAAAGATAAAAGGTTAGCAATAATAAACTATGGTCTGTTTGAGCTAAGAATGACCTTGCGAACAGAACGAGCTCAAGTAGCCTAATAATTGTTCATCGGTATCAACCTTTACTTATTTTATCAATTTCATTTGGATATATATATATATATATATATATATATATATATATATATATATATATATATATATATATATATATATATATATATATATATATATTATCTCTAGACAAATTTTCCAATATTCGAATTCAAGTTCAGTATCAAACTTCCATTGTGTTCGTATCAGTGAACAATCGTTTGATAATATTCAAAATACAATTATTGTTTTTTTTTTTAGTGGATTTCACAAACTGATGATCAAGTATTAATTAGTTGATCATAGCTTGAGATACTAAAATGAGTTTCGAACCAAGGGTTCGAAGTAACTAAAGTAACTATAGTAACTATAGTAATTATAGTAACTATAGTTAATTTTCTTATTATTGTTCACTCCTCGCTAATTACCAGTTGGTAAAAAAGCGGTCTTGGAAGAACAAAAACACAAATGTCGTTGTCAATTTTGGCAACAATAACGACTCTACCCTCACTACATGGTGACCTGATCTTTATCCTTCGGTCTTGTTAAATGCATTTCAAAGATAAACTGCAAGTGCACTAATTGGATTTCTAGCTCACATACTCTCAAAGTACTGCTTTCAAGTTTAGAATTTAAACTTTAATTATATGAGTATTATCGAAAACGTCACTAATTTTTTCTTCAAAGAAGCATAAGTTACATATATATATATATATATATATATATATATATATATATATATATATATATATATATATATATATATATAAATATATATACATTTAAATATATATATATATATATATATATATATATATATATATATATATAAATATATATATATATATATATATATATATATATATATATATATATATATATACATATACATATATATATATGTATATATATATTTGCATATATATATATATATATATATATATATATATAAATATATATATATATATATATATATATATATATTTATATATATATATATATATATATATATATATATATATATATATATATATATATATATATATATATATATATATATACATATACATATATATATATGTATATATATATTTGCATATATATATATATATATATATATATATATATATATATATATATATATATATATATATATATGTATATATATATATATGTATATATATATATGTGTGTGTGTATAGGCCTATACACTTCACATACACACAGTACGTACACACCCAAACTCTACCGTTACTTATTAAACGCATCTCAGAGAGAAACTGCAGTGCACTAATTGCATTCTTTTATGCACATGCATTTGCAGCTTGCAGTGCATGGTCTATTTCGCGGCGCGTTACATTGTGTCTCGGCGTTACGCAACCGCGCACGGCGGCTCGATCGGTCAGTCTGGTGTGGCATTGCGCGCCTAGAATAGACCACCCCTATCGCAGGTAAATATAATACTGCGATTAATTGATCCAACCTTTGAGACAACGGCAACGGCAACGGCAACGGCAACGACAGCGACAAGTGTGTGCACGCGGGGCGAGATGCAACTCTCGTCTCATTGATTTGCGACACGGCGATTAGGTTTGAGGATGTGATTGGCTCTAGGCCAGCGGAGGAGATGTGGCGTTGAGAAGTTATTGGATGAGCGAATGCGAAGATCTCCATCCTATTCGTATGGAGTTTTGTTTGTGGTTTTTTGTTTGTTTGTTTGTTTTGTGAGCAGTGCACAGATCGCACGGTTTGACTGATCAACATGATCAACAACTAGAGATGTCAATTTTAGTAATTACATTACAATTTGAGGACAATACAAGCTTGATTATAGTTTTCAACGAATAGGCGTAATGACTATAATTATTTCCCTGATTTCAGACAAAATTAGAAATTATCATCTCAATTTTGAAAATTGCATTCAATGCATATGGTCTATAAGTCCTCCGGTACTCGGTCCTTTTTTCGAGTCGTGACGTAGACATTAATCGATTTCCTTCTATATTCACGTCATTACTTATGTTCTCTGGAGTACAAAAAAATGTATTATAATATCTGAAATTGAGATGATGATTCCTAGTTTCATCTAGAATTGGGGAAATAGATAT
Source organism: Brachyptera risi (assembly GCA_964007535.1). Classification (NCBI taxonomy): domain Eukaryota; kingdom Metazoa; phylum Arthropoda; class Insecta; order Plecoptera; family Taeniopterygidae; genus Brachyptera; species Brachyptera risi. The sequence goes on along the minus strand of OZ023333.1, from coordinate 23,209,493 downwards.
CGTTATTATTAATTAAAATCTAGTTACGGGGTTGTGATTTCTGGTAATGATTCACCTCGGTATGATAAGGTCGTCATGTTGTGCTCCTCCCGAGTGAAACTATACTTTATCATCCAGGATCCTTACCGCTACTGTCACCTGAAATAACGTCCCACGCCTAGCTAGCTTTGAGAGACTAGAACTTCGATTCGTAATCATTCACCAGTACTTCTTCGCGGTCAGAATAATCCCTACAGAGTGAGAGAGTAGAAGGGAGTGGAGATGTAGTAATGGAAAGTAAGAAAGTAAATGTGGAGATGGTGATCCGTATTTTTTAAACATTCAGTGACATGTCTCGAAGCATATCTTTCGTCCATGGTCAGACAAAATGATACCTATTCGGATATGTATCATCGTATTCAAATACCTTTTTTTTCAAAGCTTTATAAAACTATAAAATCAACTACAAATGGAATATTAGATCTGAATAAACTGTCTCGCACTTTTCAAATGTCATCTATCTCACGATTTTCAAGAGAATAAAAAGTAAGAAAATATAAAATAACGATTCAAATTCTGTATGTAACGACCCATAATATTAGCATGGATACTGAAAGCTCTTCCGTCCCCTTTTGAACAAGTTTTTACAACTTAATGAGGCACGACTCTTAGCATACATTCGAGTCCTTTGGTGTTTTATAGAAAACACTTTCCAAATGAATAATAATAATAATAAAACGTAGTCAAACACATGAGGGGTCGGGTCTTTCTCTCTCTCTCTCTCTGTCTCTCTTTCTCTCTCTCTCTCTCTCTCTCTCTGTCTCTCTCTTTCTCATGACAGAACTCATCTGATTCCAGCCGAGATTTTCAGTTCAAAGAACTTTTGACATATCGCGTCGAAGAAATTGTACTTGCCAATTTAAAATTTGGCTCTCGTACCTATTTCATGATTATACACGAGAAAAAAAACGACGTTTCTCCTTCACGATCTCATTTCTTAATCTTTTCATATTTCAACTCTCCAATTAGCGCGATTATCTGCGTTCGAACATAACAGATACCCACGCATGTGTGTTCCTCGCGATGTTTATAAGAAATCACGCGTAATAATATACAGGGATGCGTGTGCTAGTTTATGCATTGCGTAAGATGATGTTGCAATGGTCCAGCGAGAGAGAGAGAGCGAGAGGGAGGAAGAGAGAGAGCTCATAAAGATACAACCCAACACACGAAACGCATGCACCATTAATAAACGTATTAAACTACCGTTAAACGCTAAGCTTTATTTTTATTCTGGGGATATGTTTCGATTGGGGAATTACTGCTGGTTTAATAGCTTCTAGTTTCACTAATTTTTGGCAAATTGAGACAGTTTTTGTTCTCCAGAGATTCTCTCCTATGTTCTCGAAAGTATTTTATAGAAGAATGATGAGGGGGGGGGGGGGGGGAGATTGTTTCGCAAAAGTTCTTTTTTTTTCTTTTAATAACATCGAAGCTTGATACAAAATCATTGTTCTCAATAAGGGCTAAGGATGGAAGGTAGAATCGTTTGGACGGGACACCACAAGGGCCATCTCACCACCCCAAAAAATGAGAATATAAAAAAAAACTCATTAAATGAACAATAAATCTCAAGGTAATAATGCCAGGGATAGAAAACAATTCAAACATTCACAGTGGGGAGAAAATCTTGACTCATCATTCTGATCTTCTTTTTTCTTCTTCTTTTTTCTATATTATATAATATTATTTCTCATATTATATTCTACAACAATCCTAGCTGGTCGCTGTTCCTTGACAATATAATTTAATTGTCCATGACGAGATACCGTCTTTGTAGGATTGAAGCACCTGTGCTCTAGAAACATGTATTTTTCACTGATCACCCGATGAATCTGTCACCACGGCTATATAGGTCACGTGATGCTCTGCCTCGACCTCATTCCACGCCACAAAGGTAACCAAGCAACGCCTTATCGAAATAGCTACCTTTTTGGCTCACTTTTCAATACTTTTGACATTGAGAAACTCACATAGTGCGATAGTGTATTCACTAGTTACATTATTAACACATTCTTATGAGTGAAACAGTGGTGAAGTTTGAAAAGATATAATGAGGAGCATAGTAGGCCTATAACTTGATTGGCAAACGGGAAAATATATGAACCTAAACAGCCTGTAATTGATGAAATGAGGGTTAGGTATAATTGAAATGTCATTTATAAATGCTCAACTGAACGTTTGAAACGTGTAGGGTGGAGAGAGGGGGAGACATAACCCCGCAGATGAGAATTGAAATCACTATAGTGTGTATAGTATGTACACAATCATACACTAGATCAGCGCAATTCTCAGTGCTGATAAGCGAATAAACGAAATAAGTATACAGACTACAAAAATTGAAAAATATGAAGCAAGATTTCAATTTTCATCTGCGGGGTTGTCTCCTCCTCTCCACCCGACACACTTCCTCAAGTTATATATACGTGTAGTGAGTGTTCCACCGAAATGAAAACTCGTATATTATATTCAAGAACAATAATAAATCATTTATGGGAATTCTCAAATGGGATCTTGTTTGTGGAGAGTCACACATATTCCACTGTCACCCCCTCAATTCTACCAGTGTCAAATGAATTGTAAGTAATGTCTTTCATGATAGTTCGATATTTTTCTGGAAAATGGACGAAGTTATTTCTAATGTATATTTCTCTTATGTCCAATTTTTTTTTACTCTTGTTGCGTATGAATAAACTAGTATATGCGTATTTCTGATGAGATTCGCGTAGAATGCATCGCGGCGTGATATTCTTGAAGTAGACCTATAAGTGATCGTCACATGTGCATATCGTTGTTCAACGTATATTCGTCATAAGTAGCGTGATTGGCGTTATTAATCGAGCACAAACGATATGTCCGTTTCAGTAAAAACGAGATATGTCATCGGCACATTTAGCTGAGTGGTTAACGCACTCGCTTCATGTGATCCGGGAGGTGAAGAGGAATATCGGACCCGGTCCGATTCCCGCCACCGTCCATCTTTACAGGGTTTTTGTGTGGTTTTCCTCTGTAGTTTAGGGTAATGCCGGGATGGTTCCTACAATATAGACCACGACCGATTCCTTCCCACTATCCTTCTCAATACCTTAGAAACCTTCATCTCATCATCCCACCGTCTCATCAATCATTCATTCGACGCCAATAGATCTTAGTTATAGTGCGTCGTTAAAACCCAATGTATATATACGAGATATGTCATATGTGTATTTATTTCTATACTGAATTCCATAATTTCGTGTACTTACCATTGAAATAACACGGGTGGAAGTGCCGGTTATTTCGCATTATCAACCGGTTGGTCAGCTACATTCAGATACATTTAAATGAATTCAAATATGTTGTGAATCCATGAATTATAGGTGTTCAGATTTAAAACAATTGAAATCGAGATTAGAAAATACTTCATGACTTTGTTTTTTAGCTTTTTCAAGGTGACTTTCAGAGATGATTAGCTACTGATGTACTACACCGATTGGCAAACTGGAATGCAGTTATGTATATTCAAGTTATTTTAGAACAGATCTTCAGCTATTTCAAATTCTGTTTACAGTCAGTTTCAACTTTCTTGCTATCAACATTCGAAAATATTGAAACGTGCCATGTCGCCTTGGATCATTATATTATGAAAACATTATATTGTAGGCCTGATTCAATTGAACTCAGATATATATTATTAAAGCTTTCATAAGCTACATTACCAACTTATAAACTCACTATCTTGATTTCATTATATCTTTAACATATTCAACTCGACTCAACGTTCTGTATTGAATTATAATCATTTACTATAATAGAGACGAGATCGCCTCGAAGTCTTGAAACAACCCAGCTTCAAAACCTCTTAATTCATCTTGAGCCGTCATTTAAAAATAATGATTGTAAATCATGATTTCCAAGTTAATAACAAAATAATTCAACATTTTCTCTCAGAAGTAAAAAAAACTGCAATTTTCTCCAATGCTCTTGATACCAATGCTGATGATGTCCGGATATATTACAGAAACGGTTTTTACTTATAATGTGTGTGTTCCGGACTTTCGGAAAATGATACTTTTATCTACGGCGGAAAACTATGGTCACAGACAGCGCAGTCCTGGTGTTGAAGTTCAGTGGTTTTGAATAAATAAAATGGGGTGGTAAGATCGCTCTTGAGTGCCCCGTTCAAACTATCCTATCTTTCAACCATAACCTTACTTGGGGAACAATGATTTTGTATCAACTTTCGGTGTTATATATATAAAAGAAAATCTCAAAATGTGGTCAATTTTACCTCTCATATCTCTGGTCTCTTTTCGCAAAATGATCTGCATGCCAAGTGGTGTTGTGGTGGTGCCGAGGAAGTACCGTGGAGGTGTCGTGATGGTGCCGTGAAGGTGTCGTGGTAGCTGATGTAGTGGGTGGACGATGTACATAGTTCTAAATGGCGAGGTCTTGACCAATCACAAATACCCGTTGGCAAGATACCTGTGCGCGCGATTAGAAATAGCAATTCTTTTTACAGTCTAATTGTTTTTAAAGGTACGATGCTCTCGATATAAAAATGTACTTGGTTGAAAAAGCTTGCCAGTTTGCCAGGTGAATGTTTGGGACCTGGTAGCGCACGGAGTCTAGCCAGGTACACGATATATGTTGTGTGTTACTGGCGTGAAAATACCGGGCTTTATAGGCGATTAGTTATCTAGAACGCGAAAGAAAACAGCTTCTTTGTACTTGGCTTAGGTCGTTTAGGACATTATTTCTATTCTGAATTGGATCCAAGAGTGATTTTTTTTTATAATGGCACAGGAAATGTGTCACTTCAAATCCAGAATAGTATGCATAGAGTCCTTGTGTCAAAATTCATTATTTTTAATTAAAAATGGTCTTTACATAATTATTTATATTCGATGACAAAACCGTCTCTAATTCTTAAAACAACAGATAGGAGCCGCTTTTTAATGGTTTTAACAATTAGGATGTTTTCTTAATTGGGAAACAATGATCGTACATCAAGATTTTGTTGTTAATAATAAGGGTAGAGTTTGGGTAATGCTCCACGTTACTTGAATTTTCTCCATCGTTTGCATTAGCAGGGTCGAAAAATAATTTTGAAAATAATTTCACATTCGGGAAATGTAATTCAAACTTTATTGAGCAGGTATATTCTTGAATGGAAATTCCTTCAGAAACACTCATATATTTTTTCGCTAAAATTACATCACTTGAAAGTGAAGCAAGTGGCAATTCTTCAGAAAAATCAACTATTTTCATACTTTGAATTAATGTAATTTGAAAATAAGAAAAAGCATACCTATATTTATTTTAGCCTAGTCTACGTGGTTTGAGCCAATGAAAACATCACTATGTACACTAAACCGGCGCGCGCGCATTGGTAATACTCTTCGTAAAACATGAATGAAATCAATGTTTCCAAATACTCTATATTCGACAGTCCGTGTAATCAGTAGAGCCCACGTAACTTCTTGCGTACATCGCAATTCATTCTGACTTGTCTCCAATACCAACATCAGTTTCTTTTTGTCAGTATTGCTATACCGATAGAGATACTGATGTCGGAGATAACGTGGACTGCTTGTCTATTTGTAGTTGTTGAAATAGACAAGGCGCGGCGAGTGCCAAGAGCAATAGTAAATCATAGAAACTGTAGATACGTCACTCACTGTGCGATGTACGGCCAGGTACCACTAATTACACATGTTTGCTGCTGGGGTGGCTGAACTGCTGCGAGAGACAAATAGTGGAACTGTACATAACTGTAACTGTAGGCATTAGTCATGCACATATTATATAACTGTGTTAGGTGGCCGCTCGGTTCATATATATATATATATATATATATATGTATATATATATATATATATATATATATATATATATATATATATATATATATATATATATATATATACATATTTATATATTATATATATTCATATTCATTTATTCATGTTGGTTTAACGACGCACCGTGATAATAACTACAAGCTATGGCGTAGGATGAATGATTAATGCAATGATGCCATGAATGTTTCTTGGGTAATGGGAAGGATAGTCGTAAGGAAACGGTCGTGGCCTATCGTGATAATAGGAACCGTCCCGGCATATTGGCATGGGCTATTCAGAGAGAAACCACGACAATCCCATGTAAAAAGATGAAAGTTGGCGGGGGTCAAACCGAGGTTTGATTTACCCTCTTCTTCCGAGACTCCTTTATATATTTGTATAGCCTTGATATTTTCAGGGTATTATGATTCTTTCTGGACGAGGTTTACGATAAGAAACGAAACTACATCTTCCAAATCATTGCCACTTTCAAGTTGCAGAGAGATTATTTAATAACTGGAGTTATTACAAATATTTTGTTCACAGATGAACTTCTTCTTTCGTGAATATACAAGTACATATCCAAACTATTTCATGGACACAAATGCTCTTCGATATTATGACGTATAGAATGCGCGATTATCCACGTCCACACGGAATTTCGTTGATTCACAAACATCTGAGGTTAACAGAAGAGCCCTCTCTACCTGGAATTTGGCATTACGCATATATGGGTCCTCATTATTTCTCTGTTATTATGATGATCGTCACAGCATACGAGAAATAGCAATTCGTACAATCACGGCTTTCTTGATCACTCGAGGTAATCACCTGTCTGCCAACTCTGAAACAAGCCACACTGTTTGTTCGAACATCCTTTATTACAAATGAGCGATGCGATCGTTCCTCTAGGCCAGCAGTGACCGTCCTCACTTTAGTCACGTGACCCAAGCCGCTATCATCGTGTTCAGATCTCGGCATGCACAACTTGATCGTCGGCCATTTACTTGACTTTTTACTACGCATACGTTTTTCATTGATGAAAATATCAACTGTTATTGCAGTTATTATCTGAATAAAAAATCGAAATGGACGGAACGTTGGAATGCTTGGCTATGATCGTGAAAATATGTAAATATACTGTTTTATTACAGTGTAGAACTTGACATGAAGTCAAGCCAATGTGCGCCATGCCGGCCAACGATTGGACGGGCCACAACAACGACGATCTCGTATTATTGTTATCATATTGTTCGGTAACTTGTACAGAGCTAGCACTAGGAAAAAAGGACGGGAAAAAATAGGGGAAACTGGACAAACCAGATTATCTGGGCAGAGCCGACCATAAATTCAAAATTAAGCTCAAAGAAGCTACAAAAGACGTCGGAAATTCTCATTCCTGAACAGGACTAATAGAGAATGGAATGGAAGCAAAGAGCTGAAACACGAACTGTTTCTCAAATCTGTAAAATTACTGATAGAAAAGTTGGAAAAAGATGAGTTTTCATAAATTAATATATTAGTCCAATTAGTGAGAACTTTACCACATGTAGGCCTAAATGATTTCACGTACTGTAAATAAATAAATAAATAACTGAACTTAACTGAACCAGTCCCAGCAAAAATAATGTATTTCAGTGCCGGTGTTACCAACGTGGGAGTAGCTCTAACTTGCAGCTCAAAGTATAGTTATCACCATGGTTTCCCATGCCATATTTTACCAACTCTCAGATAAAGGCTAACTGGACATGGTAATACCGGGTCTTGATGTATATATCTCATGTAACAAACTGTAAGTTGTATATAATATCGATGAAAGTTAAGGGATGATAAACAATTCGAACAGTACGTGTTGGGGAAAAATTACTAGTTCTGCTTGAAATTCATTTATTTTCTTCTTCTTCGATTTTTCTTTGTCTCCTCTCCGAATGTTCGTTTCTCCGTCTCTCGATTGTTTGTATAACATTCGTCTTAATTTTTGCTCTCGAAAACCATTTCAGAAATACACGAAAGAATAACTTTCACTCAAGTCAATGTTCTTTGTTCTTTTCTAGTTCTAAATATTCTCAACTATTTCAATTTTAATTTTACATCTCGGATATCTTTCCAAACCTCATTGTTTTCCCATCTGCCACGTTTCTCCCCTGCCAGCCATGCAGTGTTTGGCTTGTCAAATTGAATATATACGTATTGTTTTAGTGCAATAACATGTTTTTGTCGATCGTTTTGCGTGAACCGTTTGAACGTTTTAACGTTTCCCTAAAGAACGCCTTGCAAGCCACACGCAGTTTACTCAGTGCGCTAAAATAGTCTCGCTTTTTTCACTTGTCACCGACCATGTGCTTCTGACCAACCGGCGATAACACTCAACACATGCGAGCTCTACGTTATTTACAACCGTATCATTTACTAACACCTCTTTTCTCTCTTTTATTCCTTTTCTCTTTACCAACTATATATCTCCTCTCTCTCGTATATCGTTTCTTATCCATCTCTCTGTTCGTCTTTTTCTCTCTAGTCTCTCCTCGCCTCTTTCACTCTCTCATCCTCTTTTTTCTCTTCTAATAGCATTATTGTCTGCACCACTCCTCCCCGCCCCGCCTCGCACCGCTGTGTTATGGTGTATGTGGTGTAGTCAGCCGGGTATCGACCCCGGGTCTCACCGCATCAGATGGTCGCCGAGGAGCCAGCTTGGCATTCTGACTTGTTAGATCACACCTGGCTTGACTGACTGCTTGGCGGACTGCTCTGTGGCAGAAGAGGATGGAGGAGAAGGAATGACTTGTTTCGTAATAATATCTTACGATGTTTTGTTCCCGACACAGTGACGTTAGTTACTTCTTTTCATTTCCGCACTTGACTGAATATGTCCTAAATCAGCAACGGTCGAGTACTTGACATAGGGTTCACGAAATACAATTAGCCGGTCCCCAAGATGGTTATTTTATTTGGGGTTTTCGCTGAACTGGAGAATTTGAGAGATTGGAGATTTGTCGAGCTTGGTTACATTCTTCATGCCAGCCCAACGTTATTTGTTAATATTATCATGGCACCCTCCGTGGATCAGTCAAGTTATAGAAACTGAAGTCACCGTTGGATGTGGGTCCCGCATAAGGCATGGGTTTGTGTGAAGGTCCTTCCATTTACCACCTGCTCATTTGTACCCTCATCTAACCCAGCTGTTGGCGGGTTGGTTGAGCAAACAAAGATATCATCATAGACATGATTCATGTTTCTGGTGGAGGAGCCATATGTCATATTTGTATATCCACAAACTTGATCATTTATTTCAAAATATATTCAATTATATAATTGAAAATTATTAATCAAAATTGATCAATTGATCAATTGAAAATTATTGAAATGATGAAGTAATAATAATGATTTTAATCATAATAATTTGATATAATTCACTTTCTGGTGGAGGAGCCATGTTTGTTCTGTATGCCATATTCGTAGAAGTATCCACAAACTTGACCATTTATCGTAGAAATATATTCAATTAAATGATTTTAATGGTTAGAACAATTGAAATGAAGAGTGATGAGCGTAGCGAAAAATTCTCTCCATTCTACTTTTCATGGTATTTCGATGGGGAATGTTTCGAAACCAAGACCATGGTACTCTCAAAATGTAATGTAATATCTCTGAAATACCTTTATGAAGTTGAAATGAATCTTATTGATTCCAAATATAAATACATGGCACGTTCACAAAATGTCCACAAATCTTGATACATGATTGTGTGTGATTTTAAATGAAGTAAATACAATGTTGGATATAAGTGAATAATGGTGAAAAATGAACAGTTCATCTGACAATGAAGTACAAAAGTATAATGCAAATGCAAAAATAAAGTGATTTTAATTATGATTGGAAAAGTTTTCAAATATAGAGAAAATTGAGGTGTCTCAAACCTGTAGCGATACCAGACGTGAAAATGTTCATCTATTATTTTTTTGATGAGCAACAGCTAGATTTTGATGTTTTCATGCATTTTCAATCTCATATTATACTTCATTTTCGCCAGAAAATAGGCAACATGCATGCTCATCAGATTTAGTTTCAATCTGCCTAAAACGGGTGACATTTCCAAAACATTTCATAATACGGCAGTCAGAGTAGTTTGGAGAAATATAGCTATGGGGTTGAAATGTCACTGAAATTACGTAAATCATTCAAAACCTGTTGATCCGATTAAAACACGTGCTTTTGAGACGCTCCATGTTTATTGATGAAAACTGTCACGCCCCGCAAGGTTCAGCAGAAAGACTCTTTTGCCGCATGACATAACATGACTTTAAGTATGCGATTCTATTCAAAACCGACCCGTGTTGAAATATAGGGCTATATCTTCAACGATTTCTTGAGAAATTATTCTTCATCGAGCATTTAGAAAAGGAACGGAATCGTTGATTTTCAGGTGCTGATAACCATATCAAATAATGAAAACTTTTTATGCATATGAAATGAGCAATATTTTCACACCTTTTCTCATCACCAATGATATATATATATATATATATATATATATATATATATATATATATATATATATATATATATATATATATATATATATATATATATATTCATTCATTTCATTTATTGTCTTAGGCTGACCATAAAATGATTTCAACACAGTCGATATAATACATTTGAAATTGCAATTTAAAATAAATATATGACGTTTTCCCTGCAAGTTTTCTAGTTTCGGTAACTGTCGCAACAAAAAATAAAGAGTGATTTATTTCAGCTTGCACAGTTTTCTTTGCCGTAGCTGCTTAGCCAATTCGACACACCGTATCAACCTATACTGATAACGACTCTGCTCGTTTATACCATCATATATAGTACACTCCACTTGACTTCACCTTTCATCTCCTGACTGACGTCACGGTCGAGACGAGCGTGGGTCTCATGGCGAGACGATCGCGTGTCTCTGTATCGCCTCATGTGTGCGATGCATCCATCACTCATGCACTCGTTAGCTTGCACTTGATGCACTTCAGATTGCTTGCCTGCATTAGCTGCATTAGCTGCATTACAGTGTGGACGGGCTCATCTACCGCACTTGTTTGTTTTATCAACGTGTTAGACTTGGCCCGAAGTCATTGACCCCCAGTCAGTGCTAAGAATGACAAGGTAGGATCGTTCGGACGTGGCTACACAAAGACGATTTAAAATCTTGAAGAAAATAATTTATCATTATTTGTTTTATATTTTTTGTATTGAACAAAAGAACATAGAACACACATATAAACAAATGATTATAGTCACGTGATGTCCACAAAGCTCCAAAGAACTTGACTGCGGATTATATATTGAAAAATAATGGAAAGAATATTGTGATATGCGATTCACGTAAACAATGAACTCATTTAACAAACTTTCAATATCATAGATTTATGAAATTATAAAATTCAAAGTAATTATGAATATACGAATATTCCAACAAAGAATGAAACGAAATGATGGATGAAATTAAGACTTTTTTTTATATATATAGACCTACCGAGACGAGTACTCCTGATATATCCTGATCTCTTTCAGATCCGCTCTCGATCCTGACAGCCCGGTTTTATGTTAGTTATCTCTGTCTGATTATTGTTTGCTTAACGACCCCACCAACAGCTAGGTTATACGGGTTCTCTCTGTCGTTCAGGTCAATACTGGGATTGTGCTCCAACATCAGGCCTGAAAAAAAAAACCTGAAAAAATAACCTTTCATCTCGTCATCCCACCATCTCATATATCATTAACCGACGCCAGTAGAACTTGGTCATCAGTATAGTGCATCGTTAAACCCAATATAAATAAATTGAAATTGACAAATTATCTATTGCATCCTACGTACCATGTCAACTAATGTAATCGTATGTAATCTGGTGCGCCTGTAGACTTGCGTTCGCCAAAATGAGAGCTTGAACCAGAAGTGCGATTGTAGTAGTGGACAGGGAGAACGGTCTCTCGGAACTTTCATCTTTCGTGGGTACAACTATAGCGGCTATGCTTGCAAGTAGCCATGCAACATGCCAGTGTTTTATCGCTAGCAATTACTGATCTCAAAGGCTCTGTGCATGAGCCGAATGATTGTACTGAAAGGATGCATTCTTACGAAATGTTCTTCTGTTTGTTGATTACGTCACGATATATATTCAGCTACCGGAAGTGTGTATTTGTGAACGGAAATGGCACAGATTTGTTGCACTGCATCTTGATAAAAGACGTCATAGTTTGATGCTGTTTTGCGAAAAATAGAAATATGTGTCAATTAAAAAGCTAATTATTATAGAGCCTCTTCGTAATAATCTCATAGGAATGAGAAATTTTTAAAATTTGGTCTGTTGATTCGATTCGATAATAGGTCTTCGATGCTAGATTTTCAGATACATCAATTAATACAAATTTCAACAATACACAATTATATATAAGATCATTTTCGACACTGGTGACCCATCGATGGAAAGCCTTGAGGTACACAACGTTAGTATTGGTAAGCAAAAGAAATAACAATTGTCAATCTATCAATTTGCATTTCTTAAAACTGAACCCTATTCTAGTATTTTATGACGATTAGGCCTATTATTGATGAACAAAATAATCCCAAAATTCAAACGTTGAAACCTGAAGATTTTTTTCTCAACTGTTCTTCAAATTGGTTCAACTAATATGTTGAGCGAATCTGAAGGCAATATAAAAACTACTCAAAACCTATTAATAAAACTATTCAATCTTTAATTACCTCTATTTAGCCACTTGACTCTGACCGTATGTCTGTCTGTGTTAAGTCCCTCATCGCAGTGTTCGAACCAAAATCAGTACAAGTTGGTATATAATGCTATCTGGTCGGTAGACTTGCAATGCGCCCAGCTTGTCTACTCGTCGTGAAGTTTACTGGCTAAATTTGGTCGCTGCTAAAAATAACTCAAACCTTCCTTACAACCAGCAACGCATACATACAGGCTGGCTAAACTCATGGGCAAAACCACGCGCTAATCCAGCGATATACAAATATTACTCTTTTAGGTTGGATATACTGGTATTCACCAAATGTACTGGAGGTTTTGTAACGTCTGGTAAATTTATAGATGATTTACATTTTACAATTTTTATTTATGATAAGTTTTGGAGCGATGAAAGATGTACATATACTTGTAACCACGAGAGAAAGATGTCGTCTACAAACATAACATACATTTTATCGTAATATTTGTATAGCTGGGTGATGTTCGGGGTAATTTTCAGAACGAAGTAAACACCAAGAAACTCGAATGCGTCCGTTGATTGCGTGAGAATCCTCAAAGTTGCATTGAGACGGTGAGATTGCATTGATTGTGTAAATACCGAATTGTATATACAATTATTTGATTGGTATGACGACCTTTTTTCCCGTGGACTGACCGTTTCCCGTGGACCTTTTTTCCCGTGAAATATATCATATTTTCAATTCAGTAGGAACGCATCAGATCATTGTAGCACGTGAATACCAATGCTTTATAACATAGAAAGTATAATTTAAACTTTGTTAAATTAAATTTAAACTGTTGCACTGCACTACTGCTGTGGACTGTCCGCTAGCCTTCTAGACCGCCGTGTTGCACACATCATCGCAGCAAGCATGGAGGACTCGGGAACAATGTTATTGTAAGAAGAACCGGACGTTACCAGTAAAAGCTTTTATAGCAGTTCTTTCTATCTCTCTCCCTCTCTCTCTCTCCCTCTCTCTCCCTCTCTCTCTCTCTCTCTCTCTCTCTCTCTCTCTCTCTGTGTCTCTCTCTTTCTATTTCACTCTCTCTTCGTCTCTCTCGCGCTTGCTTGCCATTAATTTCATGTTATGCATTCTAAAACAACCTTTCACAAGTAAAATTAAAAAATGAGATTCCAAAAAAATCGCTCTTTCTATATATACACCATTTACAACTTGCAACACATAGAGGACAATGCCAGTCTCCTGACAGACAACGCCGTCTCCTGGCTAATCTCTTGTCAACGGTACACTTTCACAATTCACTAGAAATGATACTATACTCATTATAACGTCGCCTCATATCATCATATCTGGACCCTGCACCGGTTGCAATAGTATCAAAGTATATAAATGATTTATCCTTCCTTTAAGTAATCCGGAGATTAATATTCATAAATATCCATAACTCATCGCCTAAATACATCAAACTTTCATCTTAGCGAATAATTATCATTAGTCATCATCACACCCAACGACAAAACAACCTCCTTAATCATCGTATTGTGTCTAAAACGAACCTCTTTGGACAATACCCAGAATATATGTGTTAATATCGCTTGCTTTTTGATATCCACGCAGTCTCGCATCTATCTTGCCCGCTAAGATGTTTGACTACACACAGTGCTCGTAGGAATCCGCGTGACGTATTCGTCCTGTAACAGCTATAGTGATTGGATAAACGCCAAACTATTTGCCACGAACATGTGTTTCAAGCTGGGAACATCCGATCGGTAGATGGTGATCGAGGCGACGAGCGGTGGTCTTCGATTGTGAAACGAGTGATTTGAGAGTATATATATTTAGTTTATAGCTGTGCCATTGAATGTTTTCTGAGGGCGTGGCATAACAGGCAGGTTAGAGTCGGATCTCGATAAAGTACTTGGTATGGCTCTAACGTGCGAAATCAATTTACTATGTTGTCATTTGAATCGACGACAAAACTGAATTCATGTTGATAGGTTGTTACACTTGCAACAACTGAAACAGAAAAGGCCGTCTTAACAACTAGATGATTGTAAAAATGTTAGTGAAAACAAAATGTAGTTTCAAGTTTGGGGACTCAAACTCTGTCTACAGCGGGATTCGATCCCATGCTCTTCTGCTTTATATTCGAAGTAGTAACTCGACGCATTCAACTGAGTGGACAGTTATTTATTAATTTTAAAACGTTATTTAAACAATTTACGCTTGTCGTCTACTAACCTGTACCCGACCTGGAGGTATCACTTTTGCCAAGTAACTATATTAAAAATTAAGATACCTTCCATTCACAAGAAAGGATTTGTTGGTTTGACATTTTCAAAATACAATCTATGCAAAGTACATTTACTTGAAAACTTTAAAAGTGTATTTCATTTTCCACCTCTTTTGCTACTAAATCATATGTGTTTTTCCCATTAGTTCTCATAGCAGTTTTGTCCTATACAAAACAGACTTGGAAACCCGGCTAGCTGTATAAGTTAATACTTGATATACATGTGGCGCGCACTCACAGTAACCTGTTACACCTGTGGAGAGCACACATATATAATATATAAACTTACGTTCATGTCTTTATTTAATGTATTCGTTGCTATGTCGACATTAACCCTATTAAAGATGGTATGTAAGATACCAATTAAAAATTACATTTTAAATATTTAAATTGACATCCCCAATTATGAAGTGACTGCAAGGGAATGTTTGTTATGTAAATAAGAGGGGTTCTCAAACATAACACATACTTGCGGTTGTAGCACCCCACGGCGCACCCTCTTGGCGCTTGCTGGGAGGAAGGGCGATGCACATTCGATTCCTCCTCCTCCCCCAGCGTGCATTATTCAACAGCCATGCTTGTGTGGCATCAAGCATGGTTGGCGCAGAAACGACCGTGTCTGGTGAACACGTGACGTAGCAGAAAACCCGAGCGTTTCCGAACTCGATCGATGAAAAACGAGACAATCTGAGGGCAAATAAACTATTTAAAAAAAATTCCGACATCGGTTTAAGTGGAACAGTACTGTCCCATGACGCCTGACTATAAGTATTTGCATATTATAATCATTTTGGAAACAAAACTTAACATGTGGGTGGATTCGTACCCTAGCAGCGCCAGGGCAACGGTTTGTTGGAAACTGGGAGGGAACATGACAGATAGCGGCAAAAATGTATACGACTTCCTCTTGGCTTTTTGAAAATCTTCAAGTCAATAGGTTACTTTGTCTGACCTGCATACCATGCCCACCCCCTCAAAAAAAGAAACAAAATAATCAAAACAAACCCAGATTTTGTTTCATTATAAAGTGAGATGTTACTACTCCTTGTTACGCTCATCTATAAGGCTTTTCAATAACCTTTCAAGATTCAATTAAACCCGAATGACACTTGCATCCTACCATCGCTCGTCTGTTTTGCTATTCAGGTTGGCGCCCATGTCGCATAGTAGTTGTTATTATTGCCGTAAATCAACAAGTGTGTGTACGTATTACCTGTATACGCAAATACGCCTTCTAGGGTCATCGTTAACAATACCACGACAACATCACATGTCGTATTTATCATCGCTGCTATATAATAAGTCTATTAAGAAAGTACAGTTGGTAATTTACATAACTGTCAACTTCCTTCCTTGATGCAAACTTGAATATCATTACAATAGTTAGAATATTACATATTAATAGGTTCTATTACTTTGAAATGTTACATTTAAAAAATTATATCATTTTATTGTTGACTATATATTTATCATATAACAATGGTCTTTGATTAGACCGCTTATTGTCTCCTAGATTGTTGACAACTATGGCTTCAAGTTTCATGCATTAACAGGGATCCAGCACGCTACGGGGAAAACAGTACCCGATAGGTTACTTTACAAAATATATATGATCATAAAATGTTGACAGTACAAGATACGGAATTAATAAATACGTCAACAGGTGTAGACAACAATTGGACGCAATATGAATGAGTTGAATTTTGTGAAAACACATGTGAAACGATTATTTGCATAACATCAAAACAAGATAGGCCTATGTTCAACAATTAATTTCACCTCACCACAAATCAAAACATGAAAAATTATCTTGTAACCTAATGTGAATGTTAATTATAGATCGACAGTTTTATATAAAATCTTCTCTGAAAGTTATGAAGCAGTTTTCATTAAAATATGTTCGAACGGAAAATCAAAACCATTATTTATATGTGATGTTGACGACGAAAATGTTACGCTGCGGGTGAATCCCCGTTAGCATCTTGTATAGGCAAAGTCACTCGATTCATAGTCTTGAATTTACAATGAAAGAACGTCCTCTTTCTACTAAATAATTGTTAAAAGTACGATAATCACATGATGTCGCTGCAATTTATGAACATTCAGCGCTTTCAAAAAGTATAGTTGCTTTTACTATCGTGAAATTAGTCCTGCAAAATCGCTCATCCTCAACATAACACATCTGTACAGACATACCAGTGATATTCTTGATCGTGACGTTTTACTACACCCGTTTTCTTCAGGGGGCGCTGAATACTGGAATATAGATACTACCAACAGTGAACGTGGGCTTGGCATGTTTTACTCAGAAAGAGGATGTGCCTATTCGAGGAAACGATCAAAACCTGACCAAATAACCCTGACCAAATAACCCTGACCACAGCTCATCTGTACTCTAACTAATACCCCGAAATATTAGCTCCTATACGGCATCATTACACGTCAAGCTCACCTACACTCTTGGTAGTATCTCAATTCCGGTATTCGTTTTACCCCCTTCTTTAGTGAATACAAGTATGGTCCAGAGAGTTTTTTATTGGCATAAAAAACATGCTCGGAATTCATATGGCTCTATGCTGGTATATAGCAATTAATAACTTTGTGGTCGACATACCCTTCAATCACGTCTTCAACTCTACCGCAGATACTTATTACACTCTATTTTATTTTCTCGAATGTTGGTCGTAGTCCTCTAGACCGATGGTATGGTGGATACGATTGGCTGAAAAAAAATTATTTTGCCAAATATCGTTATTTTGAAATGTATGCGTGATTTATGACATGAGTTCCTGAATTGTATTGCCCCAGATCCCTCTAATTACATTTCTTTTCCCAGATTGATGTTGTTTTTCTCAACTTTTTCCGTTCCTACGTACTAATTCTTGTGTGCATAACTCAGCCGTACAAAACAACATGCTCTATTTGTCGTTCATTCCATGCTCAAGTTTTAATAGACACTTACACAGTTGTCACTCGTGATCATTTTATTTACTTTTTCAAACAGTTGGCACTGTTTGCTATTTGCGTACTGGGCCTAATTATTAGCCACAGTTTGGAGTTTTATTTATCCGTGCGGTGCGGCCTCCGAGGCTTACGGGCTGGCACCGCCACTGATGGTCACCCATATCTCTTGTACACGTCACTTATTTATACACCACTGACCCTCACGCGAGCTCTTTCCATGCCAGGAATTACTGAAGAAAGTACATTTACCTGTACACTTTCGGTCACATAAAGTTTTCGATCAAGTCACATCAATAATCAAAATACACGAAGAGAATGTATACTGGAACTATAAGCACTTGAACTAGCAGGCAGAGGTCTGTACTCGCACGCACTCCACATAGCCTACAAGCCATGAAGAAATTGGCGATACAAATTTTTTTTCATACAAACATTCGATTGTCACTTCGAAAAAAAAAACATATTAGGTGACCATCAGTGTACATCTTACAATTTAATCTTTTTGATTTTGACTGAGTTATTCCATCGTTAGAGAATTCTTTTTATTTTTGTGCTGGTGTGCAAAAGTTGGCAATAATATGGGTACATATTAATTGCTGGCCGATATTAAATTTACATCTCTTCATACTGGTATCCACGAAAGAAGAAGGTCATCTACCAACATAATAATTGTAGATCCTTCATAACGTACGTAATTGAACAATTAACGTAATGTCGCCGCAACTCCAATGTTGCATCGCTTCTGGATGATTCAGTTGTGTTCCCTATCTTGAACCTCGTCCTGAAAAATCATAATACCAAAGATAAAAATAGCACAGGTTTACGACACTAGAAAAACGGAGACTTATTTTTACAAAATATTAAAAATGCTTTTACCCAGGTGAACTCTAACTATTTAAAATTCAAACTATACAATAAATTACCAGAATCTATACAACAATTCAACTCACTTTCAAAATTTAAAATTGAATTGAAACAAACTTTTAAAGCTTATTATCTCTTGAATGAATATATGTTAACATGGTGACGTGAGTCTAGTATGTCTTTCAAATTTCTACTCTTAGTAATCATGTTTTAAATGTAGGCCTACTGACTTCTCTTAATCAAGATGCAACTTATTATAATCATTAATTGTTTCAAATGTTAATTAAATGTCTCAACATCCTTCAATAACTCAATTTAATGTATCTCATTTTACTTTTGTGTATGTGGATCAAATAGAGACAGTAAATATCTCATTATTATTATTATTGAATATAATGGGGGTATCTGTGCTTGTTCTGTTGGTAGTCGACATTTTTCTTTCGTGTATTCAAGTATACTTCAGTAACCAGAAACGTGAGTACAGTTAATTGCAATTGACCTCATATAGACACCTCACTATTTGATTGTGTGTTTATTATTGTTGAGTGTGTATATAGGTGAATTGATTTGACTGAATAACATGTGTAGATTTGACCCGCAATTTAACCTCTCACAACACATATCTGCATGAATATTGTAGTGCCACAGAACAATACAGAGGTTCGATCAACAGGTAATATTTTCACACCTAGCCTAGCCTGTCAAACATCCCGCACCCATCATCGGGTTGATGCACAATCAAACGTCAATTTTGTCATTTACGATTATATTTCCACAAGTATTTTTTTACAGAAACCATTCATACTCACATTCATAGCATAATTATCAATCATTTTTGTATTATTTTTATATTATTTTCATATTTCTGCTTATACTTATACTTTTTCATATTAGGCTACTCTTACTCTCTTATTATTTTCTACAATCATTTTTTTAAAACAATCATTCATGTTTGATCTATTATTATTGTGTTTTTCCTACTTAATTAAGTTTGTTTCTGATTATTATTTTATTAGTATGTGTCGAACGGCAATCATGTGTACATGACATAGTCTTCAATGGAGATTTATATATAAAGTATCATTCGTACTTTCATTTATTATTTATAAACAACGGAACCAAGGTCCCACAAGTGCCCTGTGATAATATGTGATGCCATGTGATAACATCTACTGGCATCTGTGATCCTTGAATGAGGTAAAGATTAGATGAAAGGTAATTTTTCATTAGTTGATGTTGGATAGTGGAAATGAGTTAGTCATGATCTGTCGTTAAGGAACCATTCCAATATACCATTATGAACTCAAACGACAGAGGGAATTACCACGAAATATCTCTTGTCTGGTTGATCGACCAAGACGGGAATCGAACTCCGTCTCCTGAATTACAGTTTATCGTGCTATCCACTGGTTCACTCGCCTCAGTCTCATAAATATTCAAATGTTGAAAACTACGAGATATTATTTAATTTAGATAAAAGAAAATCTCAAATAGAAAAGAAAAGAGCAGTCAGCCAAGTAAGCCAAGAAAAACTCGTATGTTACGAAGTGGGTGTGTCACGAGTGCCAATACATCTTCTACCCAATACATTCTCTCTCCTTTCTCTCTCTCTCTCTCTCTCTCTCTCTCTCTCTCTCTCTCTCTCTCTCTCTCTCTCTCTCCTTCGCCTGTCATACACGTCACAGATCCTCACCGTATATTTATCACCTCTCGTTAACTCCCCGGTAATGACTTTCGGCTGAGGATTAACGCCAACATCGAATTAATTCATTACCAACCTTGACAAATAAACTGTCTCTCTTTTGACCAGCTATGTGCGTATACAACCCTCTCGCTCTAACCTGTACGGTGCTACCATGCAACACCGGAGACTACCATTTTCTTGTAGACATTTCAATCCAGGGGCCGAATGCGAGTTATTTTTAAAGCGTTCTAAATGTTGAGTATTTAAGGTGTAGACGAAGTAGTTCTTTTCGGGATGGATTAGTTTTGAAAGCTTGTCACTGTGACAGCGAGTGACGTCACCGTGTCTCGTTATGCTCGGGACATGAGGTTTATAACTCACTCGATGTGACAACTAGAGCCTCGTGTCACGTGGCTTCCTGTTACCATGGAGACGAGACATTGTAATCATTTGGTTGTGTTATATTAATAGATTGGAAGAGAGATAATTAGGTAACGGAGTAGTTGAAAGTACATTGTTTTTGGGGGAAAGCGATCAATGAAATGTTTTTCCCAAAAGTCATTTTTCTGTTTACATGATACCTGTCAAATCCTATGTAACATCACATAATTGGCTGGTTTAGCCAGATACTTTTATTTTTTATTCAAGCTGTACAATGTTATCTGGCATACCTGTTAATTTCATCCTGTAAGTTAAGGTCAGTTTTAGATTATATTAAATTAGTTCAGATTATAGTCATAGGTATAGCTTGAGTTGCGTATCTATCGTACCGATAGATACGCAACTCAAGCTAATTCTAATGCCATTCTCTCTCCAGAACTTCAAAATGGGAGAGTGCATTTTTCGATCTTTCATTTTTGCATAGTGATGTGATTGAAGTTCAGATGAAATTGTGAATCGCATTTTTTTCTCCTCTCTCACTTAGTTGCTCAATGAACTTTTTTTTCGTTTTCGCGAGATATCTTCCACACATTAGATTTCACTGTGGACAGAAGAGATGCTGCGAGATATAGTTACATTGTTTTTTGCTACATTGTTTTTGCGTAGTGCAATTAGCTGAAACCAGGTGATTTTTTTCATTGTGACAGCACATTTCTAGTTTTTAGTATATAATTGGTTGCATCCAGCTCGGAAACGATGTTGCCTCTTCATCGGTACGAAAGCTATAATCCGAAGTTATAGGCTAGTTATAGATGAGATTGATTCAAGTTAATTTGGGTTACACGCAACAACAACAACAACAACAACAACAACAATAAGACACCCTGGTGTGACCGTAAATAGTCCGTACCCGAAAATGTACTCCTGTAATGCAATGAAATCCTGACCGATTGTAATACCACCTCAACAATCAGTCAGCGTGTAACACTGATTTACATACAGGTATAATCTGCCACGTGACCAGGTGTTTTGATTTCAATTAGCGTCCGATTTGGAAAGTATCGATTGTCCCAGTCTGCATACTGATCAGAAAATGGCGGCATATCACTCGGATAAAGTTGTACACCTACACAGACTGCGTTAGTGGCTTTAAGAGAGATCACTACTACCACATCTCAAACGTGGCACGATGTAGTGATATCAACCTATTTCATCATGATATAAAGGAGGTGACCCAACTCGGGTCTTGAAAATGAAATATTTCCGGGGTCAGAATCTGAGTCCACCGTCCCGATTGCCTGTAGCACAACTATCGCTTTTATATCGAACTATTTTAAAACAACAATGCTCAACAATGCTGTACACGGCCCAGTGGATTACGATAATTATAGATTTTGTTAGCTCAACAATGCCACTGGTACCGTAGCCACTCTTATTCACATCTAGTTCACAAGGGAATCCGCTAAATCGCGACAGGCAATCTGAACGATTGGCTCTGAAATGACCGCAAGAAACCACAAATACCGTCCATGTTTTCAGTACGTGAGTTGGAGCACCTTCTTTATATTACGATAAAAGAGGCACTACATCGTGAACGTGGTGTCCAAGATGTGTTGAGGGTTGCGTTGGTCGACAGGTTTCTTTTGGTGCTTCAGTTTCCCTTTCAAAACGGTTTCGTTTTATGAGTTCTTCTCTTGAACCTCCTGATCGCTGCTCTACCTAGTGCAGAATTAGAAATGATATACCTCAAATATCGGCATTCCGTATGATAGTTGCATATAGACTGAGTATAAGTAAACGTAATTTTGCCTTCATTCCTTGTATCGCTGCCAGATTGTAGTCTCGATAAGCTACATTTTGGATGATGAATAGGTACATGCCCCTCGACGTTGACGCGCCGTTAACACCAATAATAATAATAGGTACATGCTTTAACAGTCAATTCATTTTTAAATCATTTTATTCTTGATTCTTATAATTCTTATATTGGTAAGATGGGAATTTAGAACACAATAAGAAACCGGCTGACCAATACACAACTCAATATATCTTGCTCCTCGCCTGTCTGCAAGTAGTGTCACCAGGTTTGTCAATACAGGTTGAAAGCGCTCTTGATTGTGAAATCAGTGCTCCTGATTTTATATTTTGTGGGACAAGAAATCCGAAACGTGAGTGGTAAATTATAGTGCCGATTATTTGATGGGGCAGCAAGTTTTGTTTATACTTAGTTAAAGTGTCTCTCTCAAAACACAGATTTTTTTTGTTATATCATAATAATAATAATGGTTTTATTTCTTTGAAGATCATCACATATGGGAAGTCATGAAAGAGTTATGCATCAAAATAGAGTAGTATAGATCTCTATACATTTAAATACATTGCTGGATGAAAATGTCAATTTATTCTATCTTGACAAAACTCATCTAGCCTTTAGAAGCATTCTTCAATTAGAAAACTGCTAGTCTTTTTTGAATACAAATTTGGAAACGAGTTTGCTGGCATCTTTCAGCATAGTAGGCAAAGCATTAAATAATCTTCACCCAGCATACAAGTTACTACGCAAAGAGCAGAATTGTTTTACATTTTAATTTTCTTCATTCATATATTTGAACCTATAACTTCGATATTAATTTATAATTCACAATATGAGATTATTAACTCACTGATTTGAGTGAAAAGTCAACAACAGCAACAACAACAACAACAACAACATCAACAACAACGTCTATCATGAACGTGTTACTTCAATGCCGAGCACTCTTAAATAGTTGATACTTGCCATACTGGGTTGTACAATCGAATACAATAGCGCGACACCGTGGTTTTACTGATGAATAATTGTGTTAGACCCAGACTGATCAATGTTATGCTCAAAATCAACCAACAAATATAGGCCTACTGGAATCTACTTGTTTCCACGGTGGAAGAAGGTTGCCTACCAACATAACTAACACAAATATAATATATTCGTAAAGCTGTGTTTAGTTTTACGATAAGAGACACAACTGCGTCTCTCTAAAACATGAATGAACTCATTCAAAGTCGCAGCGTGATTATATAATTACTGAATTGTCAACACCTCACAATGATTTGATGGACAACATTTTTTTTCTGCATAAAATCACAAAATAGAATCCTAAAATCCTAAATCCATAAAATCCTATAGACAACTGATTACAGTTGATGAACTGATTACATTAGATTGGACTTACAGCTTGCTCGCTCCATTTGACTAGGAGGTTTAGTTTAGTTTAGTTTAGTTTTTATTTGCCTCTCAATTCACCAGTATACATATGTACAGGTTATGAAACAAAACTCACATAAAGGTTTTGAAAGATGTCAAAAGAAGAAGTATTGAGATATTTACAAAGAACATGTTCATGTTAGGGCCTGCTTATAATTAGTCGAAAATGAACATATCTTCAGAGTGACAGAGATGTAAAATAAGTAGCATCATCGTTATATAGTATATAGTTATATATAAATATATAGTTGCGTTTTATAAATCGAGCCTTCGATCCTCGCCGCGGACCTACTTCAAAAAGGTTTCTCGTGGCTTCACTGTAGCCTAGGTGAATGCAGGGATGCTTGCTACGACAACTCTTCCTTCTCACTGTGCTTTTCATTACAGAAAAATACTTCACATCATCATTTAACCGATGACAATAGATTTTCATCAATAGGCCCTACGTCGCAAAACCCAATTTGAAAAAATTAATGAAATAGAGATATGCACCTGTTGACGTTTAGTTAATGGTTTGTTGGTTTAATTGATCAATGAACTGATCGATTGATAGGAGGTCAATAGTAGCCACCTTCCGTCGCGTGACCCGGTAGGAGTTGTACAGTAGCGACAACCACGTCCCCCGGAAGAACTGTCAACTAACTACTTAACAATCACCTTAACAAACATCCGATCTCCGGATTAGGCGTTGACAGGAGTATTAACCTTTAAACATAACCTAGGATTAACAATAGTTTTGCGTAATCGTTTTGTCAGTTGTTGAACTTGACATTAAATATTTACAATTACAAATTAACAGTAGTATTGATTGTATATAATATGAATTTTTTATTTAGTAATTATTTGTTGATAGTTTGAAATGTGTTATCGTATCGATGGTGGTGCATTGAACTTCTATGTATAGGAATATTTTCTCGATACAGCATAGCAAGATATCAAAATCAATTGTAAAATTGACCTTATACATACAGTAGTAATGTAATGATTGTTTATATTCATGAATAGAATCACTAATTCTACATTCGACACGTTCACTATCGTATTTGTCATTCATATTTGCTTAGCGAATAGAGATTTGTTATGTATACTATATGAATGTGTATGTTGTTTTATGCACCTATACATTTCGTACACAATACAGGTGGCAGTTTATATGGGGTGATAAGATCGCCCTTGTGGTGCCCCGTCCAAACGATCCTATCTTTCATCCTTAGCCTTAATTGGGGATCAATGATTTTGTATCAAGTTTCGATGTTATTAAAAGAAAAAAAAGAAGTTCATATCATTTATTTTTCATTTAATATATTTTCTTGATGCCTCTGAAATATCAAGCACTCATACAAATCCTATTCAAACTGTCCACTGTCCGTACTGTTCCAGTTTCTTCCAGAGGCCTCTTTCCTGTACTCTGTGACTCGTAAGTGATCACTCCACCTAATTAGCCCATCTTCATTTCTCCCTATATAAATATGTATTAGGATAAATGTACGTAAATGTATTATATATATATTCGATAGAATAATAAATACTACCACATTTCTTTTTCTTCTTTGTATATTCTTAGATCGAAAATTGGAGATATGATAGTAAGTTGGTAAGTGACCACTTAAACGATATATATTTTTTTAATTTTATAACATCGAAACTTGATACAATATCATTGTTCCCTAATTAAGGCTATAGATGAAAAGCTGGATCTTTTACGATATATCGTGTATACGATATAGTCACAACGAATGAGGGCCGTTCTCTTAAGAAGTGCATACTTTTCAATATTACGTCTATGCAATTTCCACATCGAGATCTATCATGTTCGCCTCCACTACCATACCTTCCCAGTGCCATCTTTTTCCTCGATCAGTGCGTTCAAGAAACATTCTAAATGCTTCATTGGATGAGTGTACCCGGAGACTTCCAATCGGTCAAATCGAATCTTTCTCTGATCGTGTTTGTTCTCACGCAGGTCGCACGACGAAAACAATTCAAATGAAACTTTTTCTAGACGTAACTTATCTTCCAACTAGGGAATGTATATTTTTTAGTAACAATCGGTTTGGTAGATTTTAAAAGAAAAAATATGATTGAAGTTTTGAAAAATGTTATGATATTGGCGAATTAGTGAACGAGAGATACATAGTGAAACATTTTTGATCTGAAATTCACAAATTTTATGGTGTTGTATGCGAGAACAACAATGACGGACACGCGTTTGCCTATATAATAATTATCAATATCTCATGTTGTTTCGGTAACAAAGAATTATACTAAGCCAATTGTGTTCGATAGAAATGCCAATTTAACTCGCCTCTGACGTTTTCCACAGTCGAACAAAATCTCGAACTTGGACTCTCCCAATCATCATTCCCCACCCTTCTCTGTTAGCACACAATAATATAACATTTGTTGCCCACCCAGCGTGTTACACTAATTAAAGTTATAATAAAATGTAGTCAGCTATTCCTACTAATTATCCTGCGAATGTATTGAAATGGGGTGTCTTGAAATAACTCTGACCTAGACAGGAGAGTAGTTTTGGCAGTTCTAACCTTCCTTGAAACACTGTATACAAATCTTGTGAGAAGATTTTATAGTCCAATATTTAGAGAAGTTGTAAATAAATAAAGCATATCTTTTTAGCAGAATGTTGATTCGATCGTTCATGTAGCTTATATAGCAGGTAGATTGAAGATGAAAGTGGCAATCTAATGGGAAGCCGTTAGTTCGGCATACTACGTGTGGATTGTTGTCGGGAAAATTCATCGGAAAATTTCATTTTTTTTTTACTGAAAAATCACTGGAAAATTGAATTGACATTTTTATTGTGTTCTTCAACACATTCCCACACCTTTTCTTCCACACACAATCCTCTCCATCTTTGCATAACTATTCACAATAAACTACCCACCACA
This sequence comes from Brachyptera risi, assembly GCA_964007535.1. Classification (NCBI taxonomy): domain Eukaryota; kingdom Metazoa; phylum Arthropoda; class Insecta; order Plecoptera; family Taeniopterygidae; genus Brachyptera; species Brachyptera risi. The sequence goes on along the minus strand of OZ023333.1, from coordinate 23,182,581 downwards.
TATAACTAATTACCAAACGCTCATCCTTTAACTAGAGCCTAGAATCTTTCCCAATTCAGAATCCCTACTATGACCTTAATGAATTTCTTCTTTCCAAGCCACACTAGACACAAATTTCACCATCATGTTATATATATATATATATATATATATATATATATATATATATATATATATATATATATATATATATATATATATATATATATATATATATATATTCACTATTCATTACAATTATCTTCTTCTGTCTACTTTTTCCAGTTTTATTTTCCAAGTATTGATGTTTTCTATATTTTTATAATGTGCAAATATGTGGAGCAATGAATGAATGAATTATAAATTGAAACGACTCTCAAGAAAATTCACGAAAATTAATTTTAACACATTTTTTGGAGTAGGGCCTACTCGAGATACAGTTTTATAGTATATATTTAAAAAGAAGTCGTTTCAAGTTTATTGTAATTTGCCATTCTGGTAGTGTAGTCATCTCCTTTAGGCTTGGTATTACCCTATCCAGTTAGCCTTTATCTGACAATGAAAACGAATAATATAGAAAATTATGGTAATAGCAACTTTGAACTGCCAGTTAGAGCTCAACTCCTGCACTTCATGGAATGATTTACAGTCTGATTCTGTGTATCAAATCATGTATTTTCATATTGATTGTTATCTTGTTTTTAACTCTTGTAAAGTCAGGGACCATTCAGGGTACTTCTTTCTAATGGCACGAAATAATTTCATAAACATTTTCCGTCTACGTCAAATAATATGTATTTTCTTCAAGATCCACAGTAAACAGTCCAACAGAAGAGTTATCCATCGAATAACTTCTTTTATCAATTTCCAATTGGCAGTGACCATGGCGATGTTTGTTATTTCTACTTAAATATCGTACATGATTTTCTTATCCAGACTTCATAGTCTGGATAAGGAAATTAGAAACCCAGGTTTCAAACTCAGGCCCGGTTTCACGATTAATATATTTGTTGATAAAACGATAATTAGCGGACTATAACTTGCTATCACTCTTGGTTACCAATGACATTTTTGTACACCAATTATTATTAGCTAAACTAACTGGAAAACGCATGCTGAATTGATTTTTACAGGCTCTTTTCTAATTTGGGACGTTACCAATCAAAGAATTTAGCGAACAACATATTTCGTTACAGAGTGGCAGCAATAATCTTGTCGTTTTGCTCATGTTTTTATATATTCTATTCTTGCTATTTAGTCTCGTGTTTGTTTCTCAATGATAGTGTCTCTATTAATCATTGTCTCCTAGTTTTATTCACCTCGTCGTGTATTTTAGTAACCGAATAAAAACACATGTCACGCGTTTCCTCAGCAAAACGGAGACATCATTTATGAAAATAAATCTATATTTCGTTTCATTTTTTCCCCCCAAAAATAACCGATTATTCACACTTTCTTTGGTCGACAATCGGTCTGTTTAAAATAAGACGTATGCGGAAGAGAATGAGAGAGAGAGGGAGATATATATATATATATATGTATATATATATATATATATATATATATATATATATATATATATATATATATATATATATATAGAGAGAGAGAGAGAGATGCAGAATCTTGTGGAGGGGTTGTAAAATCACCTTGGATGATGCTCGCTCGGATCTAGTTAACAGATTCGATGTGTTTTTATTGTTTCGAGTGGGAGAAGAGAACAAGAAGGAAGGTATTAAACCGACTCCTGTCTTTTTAATGACTTGTTTTTCATTCAATTGAGGGAAAAAGGTTCGTGTGTTTTGTACGCCTACTTACGCAAGGTTTTGTGTGATCATTATATAGTCCTGTAAACAAGTCTTAAGAATACATGGTATAGTCAGTTTAGCGAAATATTATATTTTTTGTTTTTCGGTGATAACTTCAATATGTAGTAAATGAAATATCAAATTTCGAATACAGGAGGAACACGGCACTCTTCAAATCCTTCAAATGATGGAAAATACAATCATTAACCTCTGATTTTAACATTCTCATAGGTATATATACAGATTATTTTTTTCATTTCCAGCAGTATCCACCAGAAAAAGTTGCAGGTACGCTGTGAGTTAAAAAGAGGAACTAGAGATAGGTCACAAAATGAAGCGCGCACATATTTTCAACAACTATGACATTGATTGGAATTTTACATTGTTGACTAAACTTGTATAACCATTCGTCGGCCATATTGGGATTTAGAAGCGCATTCTCTTCCTACATTTCGTGTCGAATACCTGTGAAAATTATGCAATATGATTTGCATAGTTTTTACCTATACCTAGCTTATAGCTTGAAGATATTAAAAAATATATCTTTGTACCTCCCATATTCGATTTTTTATATCTCATAGATCTACACTGTTCAAAGGTTATCACCAAAAAGTGATATTCCGCTAGATCGACTAAATTGACGTTGAGTGGAAATTCGACGTTTAGTATAGACACGATGTTTAGTGGACCAACGCTGAATAGTGCATGGACAAACCCGTGGGCTTGCTGGTATAATTTACCATTGTATTAGTGATCGATACTTATTCGAACTGTGACCTAATTAATTGTGTAATAATCCTATTTCATTGACGTCTCCAATATCTATTCACAGATCAATTCAGTTATGAATAAAAAACTATTCTATTTTATTCTATTCCATTCTATTCTATACCTGCATCCCACCACTGACGTCTAGCCTACATATTCTCTTTTCAAGTGAGAACTAAATCTGACTGATCGGTTAGAATATAAAACGAAAAAAAACAACATGTTGATGCCATTATAATATTCTGTAACATATGTGTTCACTGGCGTTATAGAGCCATGTACTAGAGTTTCGAATAGATAATAAATCACGAATGAAACGCGTTAAAATGTGAAAAGAGAGAGAAAAAAAAGGCCGGTCTACTGAGATATAGCTATATGAGTGATAGTATTTTGCTCTAGAGTCTGACAACATAAGAGAAAATTCTATTTTCGATTCCAAAAACACTATATATTCTTCTGTGCTGGTATCTACGAAAGATTGAGGTTCCGATCGATCGTCCACCATATTCCACAGCATGAACGCACGGGCGGTTCGATCCTCCATCTTTCGTGGATACTGGTATGTATAATATGGAAGCCAAACTATTGTTTTGTCTTTGTTGGACTAGTGTAAAAAAATGTTCGACATGCCAAAAGCGTGTGTATGTATTTCCTTGATTTAGTGCAGCTAATGATAAGACCGGTGACTGTCGGCTAACGGAGTCAAGGCAGTCGGACAAATCGGTCAAGACGGTGGATGCCGTTTTCACCAATATTATTTTGTTAGCCAACATTATCAAGGGTACTTATATTCAACTGCTAAATAATATTTTGGGTTCACAATCTTATTTATAGTAATTTTAGTTTCAAAATTTTTATTTTTTTTAAAATAATTATGGATATTGCGTGCGAGCATTCCATACATTATAAAAATTGAATGGAAAAATGGTTTCAAAAAATGTATGGATTGGATGATTATTTATATTGCTCGAGCATTATCATATGAGCGGTAGCGAAGACCTTCCATCCCCCTCTTATGAAGCATTTTTCTCTTTTAGTTAGGCTACTTCACAGGTGGCTATAGTTTTGACTATAATAAACGTGGAACTTTTTCTTTAAACGTCGATTTATTCAACTTGGAACCGCAGGCCTATAGTTTCGTGGGTCAAATCGGTTGTACCATTTTTGAGAAACACCATACAATTGCATAGAAATTTGTAATAATGTGTATCATCCATGTTGTGACATTCAGTGGGAATTTGATTTTGTTTTTAGAGATTCAATTTTTCAATTTTTCTCGCCTAGCTTCATCGTATCGGAGTATCAGAAACTTTGAGATAGTGTTTCTCAAAAATGGTTCAACTGATTTGACTCCAAGACTCTACAGTTCTAAATTGCGAACGTTTATATTTTATGATGACACTGAAAATGTTACGCAGTGGGTGTATAGGTTTCCCTCAATTGCTTGTGTATTGAAATAATTCTAACGTGTTTGTTTGTTTTGTTTGTTCTAGGTGAGTTAGCAAGCCGCGCATGATTCTACTGAACCTCAGAACAACTGTTGCTAGTAGGCACGTGTTCTTCACGTGGGTGAATATTACTCTGGATTAAAGCTATGGATACGCAACTATTGCTGATTCTTAAAGCAGACTCTCTCCTACTACTTATACTTATACTCTCTCTTTATACTAGTAATAGTATGTCGACTTTTTTGCCAAACTTTTGCCTACATTCTCCAATTGGGTGACATTCAAGTTGGAAATGGGTAAAAACTGCTTCGAGTGGTACCAATTTAGCACACTTTATGTTTTTTCTTCGAAATGGCTCACCCTATCAAGCTGAACGTTTTCAGAAATGTGAATCATAATGTAACTCAACTTCACGCGAAATTTCATTTTTTTTGAAAATGAAAATATTTTCTTTCTTTTCCACGTTGGAATAGAAAGATGGGTATTTTTGAAATTTCTAAAATTCAAAAAAAAAGTTATACGATAATGCCACAAAACTATACAGATCTAAGTTAGATCAGGAACCATGATGAAAAAAGTTTGAAGTTGATATCTGTAGCCGTTTGACCTGTGGAGAACCGAAAAAGAACATAAAAAAAAACATGAAAACGAACACCAATTTTTTTCAGTATGTCAAATTGAATCCTCGCTAAAGCTCGTCTAAATATCGCTCCTCTTACAACGTGTTTGCTGCGTTTTCCTAATTTGAAATAATCCTCAACAATTCACAATTTCTCAACAAGTCCTCACTCCTTTTCAGATGAGCGTAGCGAAGATTTCCATTCCATAAACCGAAAAAAACTGGGCTTCGTTTTATGTTCTTTTTTGTTTTGTTTTGTCTTTTTTTTTGGTAATTTTGGACGCTGCATACAGATCAGACAAGAGACCAATCGACTTGAAACTAATTCTGCATATTGGTCTCACAACAAAATAGTTGGGATTGTTTTTCAGAAAAAATCGGTCCGACCGTTCTGTCGGAAAACCATCGGAAAGTTGAAAAAACTAAATTCTTCAAAAGCTCTAAAATTTCTACTGAATATGTAACAAATATGAAACTATTATTCACACTATACCGTAGTTCAACATAAATCGGATCAGCCGTCTTGATGAAAACAAATAATTTAATTTTTCACATCAATCGTAGTTATTGAGAAACCTATTAGAAATTTGCGCAACAAGTGTCACCAATTAATTTAAAACGATTAAAAATAGTAATGAATACAACAGGCCACGACCGACGATCCCTCCCACCATCCAAAATCACTTGATAAAATAGCCTTTCATCTCATCATCCCATCATCTCATTCATCATCCACCGACGCCAACAGATCGTAGCCATCAGTATAGTGCTTCGTTAAAACCCAATATATATATATATATATATATATATATATATATATATATATATATATATATATATATATATATATATATATATATATATATATATATATATATATATATATATATATAAAGTAATGAATAAAACATGAAGGCAGTTACATTATTGGTTGCAACTCAAGTTGCAGATATAGCTTCCATTACATTTGAGATAAATAACGCGTTTACCGCTCATCCACCATCGTGTCTGTTTCGTTTCCCTAGTTCGCGTGTTGATTGGAATTTTGATTTGATTGACTTTTTATTCCTGTAATCTCGTTATTTTCTTGATCGTATTCCTTTATATTCACTTCTCTCTACTCATTACTTTCTGGTTTAGTAGCAGCAAAACTTCATTACTCTATGGTAGCAGCTTGTTCTAGCGTCCATGTGTCGTTAAAGTAGAATTAGGCAACCGACCTCTCATCAGTGTGATACTGGTTGCTGCTCTGTTCCTCGCAGGAAACTAAAGTACGATCTACTGAAGCTATTGTGAACAACAATTTTTTTTTCACTTCTTGTATATTGGGTTTAACGACGCACTGTGATGATAACCAAGATCTATTGGCGTCGGATGAATGATATGATGGTGGGATGATGAGATAAAGGTTTCTTAAGTAATGCGAAGGACAGAGGGCAGGAAGCGGTCGCCATTGTTGTTCCGAATTTCGAAGTAAATTGACTTGAACATTTGAAATTAGACTAACTTTCGATTCAGGAAAAAACTAAAAACAAGGTAAACGTTTGCATTTTTGTCTTAATTTTATCATGAATTGAGTTCATTTCATATTTGTCGAGGTCTCACATGAATCATAAATTGCAATATTTTTTTACCTGGTACTTAGAATAACCATGGCCAAAAGTCAGTTGACATTTCTCAAAAATCGTTTCATCAGAATTTCGTCCATTTCTGTTCGAATTTGCTAATAATTATACCAGAAGTAGGTTTTAGATTGGTTTTAGTTCAGATTAAATTAGTTTGGGTTAGATTAGGTTGGTTATTGAAGGAATTATCAAAGTGGAAGTAGCTTTATGTTTTACCATTGTTACCATGCCTTTTGTTTTCACCAACTCTCAGATAAAAGCTTACTGGACTTGGTGATACCAAACCTTAGTTAGATGTGGTTGTATTAAGGTTAGTTTAGGCTGCGCGCAATAACAACAACAACAACATCCGCATGTGGTGACAGATCCATGGTCCGATGAATATACGGCTACCATTTCTATTGAAGTTGAACCAACTTTGACGACACGTTTTCTGGACGAAAGACGCCATCTTGTTTCGGTCGCTCTCTATTGTGTTTGGACTAGAGGAAAAAACTCCAAAATTATCGCAAACAACAAGCACAAAAACGTATATAGGCCAGTAGGAACTCTGCTTCAGATTTAACGCCTTCAATACCTTTCATTAGAACTTGCATTATGATTAATTTCTATTTAATTACAGAAACGCATTTCTTTTCGTCGACTCGCGTAAACCTACGCTAAAAATAACCAGTTATTCGACAGATCATGATTCTACTTATTATAATTAGCTTGTTTGGCTGTAGTCAGTGTGGGCATCAAACTAGTTGTGAGGGGTATTAATGGCGAATGCACGTAGACCCAAAGAAGAAAGCGTTGCGTAACTTCCGAAACGTAAACACATCTATTACATTCTAAAATGATCGTAGCCAAAAGTGTCACAAAGCTAGCGCTAGGAAGTTGTAATATTCGTGAATCATTTCAGTTTTATTGGGTTATATAAATATCGTCGTGGTGCGGGTATTGGGAGTCATCACGTCACCGTTAAGGCGTCTCCAGTCTTTTTAGGGAGAAAATTTACCGCCAGGGTGATTCCACAGATTTGAATGATCATACAAATTGAGAAAAAAAGTATATATGCATCACAATATACATCAAATGCTGATAACTTGAATTTTATAATGGCACAGGTGGAAAGATAAGTTGTTGTTAACAGTAGGCCTAGAGAACATGATATTTTTCGCATCGATTTTGTATTTACGTCGTACCGTGTTACATGTTACATGTTATTTGTGTGATTGCACACAAATGACATATTTAAGCTATATCGTGAATGAAAATTGAGTGTTTAAAAAAAAATTGTGAATAAAAAAATTTCAACTTTATGAATCGACAGTATTTTTGAAGATACTTCTGAATGGTATGAAGGAAGGAAGTTTCACTGTACAATATATTCAGACGGAAAATCACTGCGATCGTTTATATGTTGGGTTGATATTAGAAATGATACGATCGGGTAGGTAAGTTACCCTCGAAGCGAACTTACAGATGTGATTTTCAGTTCATCAAATATTTCGTACACAATCATTAGTACAGGATAAAGGTAACAAATAATGTGTAAACATAATTTAATTTGTAGTTTATTTTACATTTTATTTTATCAACATTGTAAACTTGTCATAAAGTAATAGTCCCTCAACTGACGACTATAGATGACTGATCCGCCCACCCAAGTCACCACAACGCATACAATCCAATCGAAGGGGTTGTTAATTCATTGTGTGGGAAATTTAACAATACCAATCAGGGTATACCTGAATACCCAATAGATCTAGGTGGCCTACTGATGAGCCACGCCTATTACTAGTGGTCAATTGAGACTTGAGACTATATAGGATCGTTCGGACGGGGCACCACAAAGTATATCATTTACCATCTAATTATCAATTATTTAACATATCGTGATAACTGTAGGCCTACTAAAATTCCAAGTATGACGAAACATTCAAATATGCGTGTTAGGGAAAAGCCGTCTCAGATCTTCAATTGATTTCTTATCCCCTTATTCTCGTATTCTTTTCTTCATGTTTGTATATCCACTGTTTTCTTCTCAAAACTTCCCTTCATTCACATTTCCAAAAGCACGAATATTTTTTGCAGCTTTCATTATTAGATTCCAATTAAATTATAAATTATTCTAATTGGATAATCAATAAATCAAAATATTTCATTAATTTTGACCAATACATTTCAACTTCGCAACGTTTCCAATAAACAATGTTCTGGGAATTCCTCGTAATATACATGCATTGATACATGATTTCAGATACCCATTTTCGTATTCAATATTGATTTAATTAAAATACCTCATCAAATACATTTTCATCCAATTTCACAAATTATTCTCACGTTATCATAAATTAATAGATTGATTTCTCATTCCACTTTCCCTACACTGATTCACATGTTGTTCTCCGGAGCCTCACAATATTGCAATAAAGATGTAGTAAGCTCGGCTGAGGGGAGGGGGGAGAGGCGGTATCCAGCAACAGATGGACCGTTTCCACAGCCTCCCTTAGCCACTGATTACATCCGAGACGGTCGCCAATCAATCTGTCAATTATTCACATCTCCGTCCATCAGTTGACAGACGCGTGATGACGTTAGCATGAGATCTGTCACGTCATTGAGCGTCTACCTGAACAGCTGTTTTATTACATAGTGTCTAGGAGGCTGTCAAAGTTGGGCGCCGGCCATCTATGACGTCACTTGTACACAGCTGTGACGTTGCGTCCACCTACTTATAAACCACCTCCCTCTCTCTCTCTTTCTCTCTTTCTCTGTGTATCGCGTCTTTTGTTGTTTCACGCTCGTTTGTATAATACCTGATCATTTATACTGCAATTTCCGTTCTGATTGTTGGGATGTGCGTACAGGGAGGGTCGAATGTAGATTTATAAAGAGTAGATTATGTTCACAATAGCATTGTTGGAACACAAGAATCATAATCGTGGGATTCGAATTTTATTTTCAAAGTATGGTCTAACTCTATTCTAACTATTCTATTGTATCGACCCAGGGTCAGCGTTACGAAAAATGAATTGGTGGATTCAGCGATAATATGCCCAGTAACTTGATATTAATTACCCTTGGGAACCAGTGTTACCAGTGGTACCAATACCAGTGCTATCTAATTATTTTTATTAATAATTGAATTAAATGAACACAATTTAATTTTTGCTGCCCAAGCTTATTGTTATTGTTATTGTTATTAATTATAGTCAAGCCTGGTGTCGTATTTGCTCTGCTTCAATTATATCGTATTGATATTTTTTTTATGTGACTAAACTTTGTTTAAATTTATTTTTTCCAATACTTTTTTTATATGTATTATAATTATAATGTAATCCACAGATAAGCCTGTTTTCAGGCTTTGTGGAATATTGTGAACTTTTCTGTATAATCTTGAATTGACGAATAAAAATCTTGAAAAAAAATGTCAAACTTATTTTTGAATAAATTTGACTTGCGTTATATAGTTACCAATCATATTCGTTGTTCATTTTGAAAATGTGTCTGTTTACAAGTCATTTTCATCTGACATTTCAAAAAATCTTGACATGAGTGCATTTATACACATTCCAATTATGTGTCTACATAATCCTCGGCTTCCTTGCAATTTCAGTTTGCATAAGAGAAGAGAGACAGAGAGACAGAGACAGAGAGAGGGAGATAGAGAGAGGAAAGAGAGGGGGGTGGGAGGAGGAACCGATGAAAACAATAGAGCTAGAAGTATTTTGTCGATGAACACAATTGAACAATTATAGATGACCAGCATTATTGGTATCGTACAACAAAAGAGTATTTTCATTTGCTTATTAGACCGTTTGAAAATAAATTTGCAATATAACAAATTTGCATGCATTATGTAACACTCTTTAGTTGCTCTTTTACAATAATGATACGTTGTGTTCCGCACATATTTTATCACCTTTTATTAAAGGCCAATGCACATTATCGTTTCGCCCATAAATCCTTCACACTTTTATTCATAATTTAAGCAATGATTATGGTCAATGGGGCCAGTTGGGTTAGTATCCATTCGGCACCCACTCGTTGAAAAATTATGACGAAATTGAATGCATTTTTTTCAATCTATGTCCTCAAATTTCACATCGAAACAAGTGACTTGATCCATGTATACATATATACACCTACGTGAGAATTCAAAAATCAATAACGAAGTGTCAAAAACAATTATTTAATCCACAATTAAATGTCAAATGATCGATTGTTATCGATCAAAATATGAATAATAGAAATATTTATCCTCCGATCTGCCTCTCCCAACAGGATTGAGGTTGAGGCTGCTTGTTATTATATTCTAATTTGTTGTAAAATTTAGTAAAACTTCTAATACAAGCCTATACAAGCAAGCATTCATATGCGACATACGCCTTACTAATGCGATAACACATGAATAATAATTGCTTGGTTTCGACCGGAGGCGTTGAATAATTACTATCCTTACAGATTAGCATTGCTTGTTGAAAGTTATGATTATTTAATTATTAGCTTGTTCTGTTATATTTGAATCAAACGGAACAATTATATTATTGAATTAGATTTATTGTAAGTGAAATGATTAATGTGACGAAATGTTCATTATTGTTTCGCTCTTGTTTAGAATCAGGCCTAGCATGTTTGTTGCTAAATTAATAATGTGCCTTCTGGCAATATTGTTACTTACAGTACTCATAATAGTAATTATTGGAACTCGAGTTACAAATTGGTGTTCATTTCTCAATCATTACTGATGTCATAATAAATGATTAAATGGAATGATTTTAAAATGGTTCAATTTTTATTTTGTTTTTTTTCCTCATGTTGATGTATACACGACAATAGTGAACTTTGTGAACTGCATTTCGTAAACATGAGAACAGTCATTATGTGTTCTAAGGTTATGTTATGTTTAGTACCAAATATTGTTTCACAAAAGACAGCGTATTCGTTTGTAATTTTAGACCAACATGGTTAAATGAAAGTATGACCTGAAAAAAGATGTACGGATAAATAATATAACAAAACAATACAATGATTGTAATTAATTCACAATAAACATGAGGTTGTAAGAATACGCATTCAATTTATCAACTGATCACATGATTAAATAATTTGTATAACATTATTTTATATTCTACTGAACCGTATATTCCTTATACAACAAATATTTCTGTGAAACTGCGTCTTGGAATTTATTCGACCTACACGCTCATAAATTAACAGTCTTGATTAGCGTTAAGGCATTAATTATCAATAATTTCATGATCACTGTACTCAACTTGATGTGCTGTGCGATCATTCAATGTATACATAATGTCACTCATTCTTACATAACTGAAAGAAATGCGTTATATAAGAGGCCGAAAAGGGGGCTAATCAGCGTGTAATCTTTCATGCCATAAACTCTCACGACTTCAAAATTGAACTTTCAAAATTTCAAAAATTAAAAAAAAATGAACAATAATTTATGTTTAATTCTGTTTCTCAAAAGATGAGTTGAGTTTATGCCAATACATAATTTTGATAAAATACACTCACTGAACTTGGCGCGTGCGAGAACGATGGAGCTCATCTTGTTGCCTGCCCGCTCCTAAGGGCACATGGGATATCAGTACGGTACTAAGATGCTCATCTTTATGCGGCTTCAATGACATCATGATCCTCTATCGGCAATGATGTCACATACATACATCAATCAATAATACATTTATTTCAATAACTTATGTTTAGTTTGTCGGTGTTTCTGATTTACATATGCATGCACAATGACGTGGAATCTATACAAATTATGTTTTGATCTGGACATATAGGCTGTATTTACCTTGACCCTAATCAGGGCTTCAACTAAAAGTGTTGTTTATGAGTGAAATGCCGTAATTATAGGTTTAGTTAATCGATTTTTTCAGAAGTTGTTTGGTAGGAAAATAATAAGTGATTGGTATAAATTAATTAACACGTGTGTATATACTTGTCTTTTATCTGTTGAAGAAGAAGGTTGACTATACCAACCTAAACACACGCAAATATAACTGTTATATTTGTTTAGGTGTTTTTTTCAGAGTGTTGTTGTTTTTCAGATCGATTATTACGATAAGAAATGCAACTGCATCTGTCAGAAATGTCAAATCCTGCAAGTCACACCGAGATATGTATATTTATCGAAGTTTTTGCAATTATCTATTTGGTAGACGGCCTTATTCTCTCGTGGATTCAAATATCGAATACGCATGTGCGATGTTTCCCATGTCATATTGCTCAATGGTCAATGACATATCTTTTTTATTGAAGGTTTGACTGTAGTTAGTTGGCTTAACTTTCTGCATTTACTGAAAATTTAAGGATTATGAAATAATTAAATTCATAAAATATAATTATAAAATTATAAATACATACTTAATCATCGAATCAAAAAATAATTTAATCATATCAAGTCTTCACTTGACTATCGTTCAACATTTATATATATTAAATACATATTTATTCACTTCAAGTAACAGCTAATACTCTCTCTAAAAAATACAACTTTTTTTTTAATTTTTGACATCTATTTGCTACCTAGACTTTGTCTTTGTTCATGTCTTCAACTATTGACCTGGTAAAAAGCTACTCTCAACCCGATTATTACATAAAGCTACATTTTAAAAGAAATCATACCCAAATAGTGAACGTTTCAAAATCATTAATTCACTCGAATTTTCTTGAAAAAAACAGAACAATCCCCATAACTCTCCCATTCTCCAAAGCTATATATCACTAACAATACCTGTATCGTACGCTTGTGTCTCCCACCTGAGCAACTCTCTCTCTCTCTCTCTCTCTCTCTCTCTCTCTTTCGCCGGCTCGATGTCAGCTACGTGATCGCGAAACAACCAACACAAGCTCAGTCACATTGCATCTTACCACACACCAACAACACTATATACCCATCTCACTCGCACTCACACACATACATATCGCGTTCTCTCTTCGACTAAACCATTATTTCGGACATTAGTGACGCGTCTTTTAATTGGTAACCATCCAAGTTTTCTCGGTCGGTGTTTTAAATATATAATTGTGAGTAATCGATTATTCCACCTGACGAGTCGGGTTTACGCGTGTTTAGTGTACAATGGTGGTTCATACTTGCGAGACGTTTCAGTGCGGGCCTCTTACTTGAGGATAATCATGGAGTTCTTGACTGTGGACGTTTGTCATGTGTTGTGTTATTAGTTTCGTCCGTGTTTTGTGTGCTGTGTCGTGAACGGATTTGGATATAGCAAACTGTAACGTTATGTGATTCTGGATTTCACAACTCGAAGGTAAAGACTTTGACAGTTGAATTGTAATCATGTTTACGAAGTGGCTATGCGCACGAATTTTTGTGGCACTAATACCTTGAATTTCGTGGATCCAAGAAACTATGTATATACATATATATATATATATATATATATATATATATATATATATATATATATATATATATGTATATGTATATATATATATATATATATATATATATATATATATATATATATATATATATATATATATATGTATATATATATATATATATACATATATATGTATATATATATATACATATATATATATATATATATATATATATATATATATATATATATATATATATATATATATGTATATATATATATATATATATATATATATATATATATATATATATATATATAAACATATATATATATATATATATATATATATATATATATATATATATATATATATATATATATATAAACATATATATATATATATATATATATATATATATATATATATATATATATATATATATATATATATATACATACATACATACATACACACGACATTTCGTTGGATATTCAGGTCAGCGAGGTTAGGTTAGGTTAGGTCAGGTCGGGTCAAATGGATTAGTTATTTTAGGTTAATTTAGTGCTATTGGGTTGTGTCATCTGCGCAAGCGCACTAACGTCACAACAAGAAATTCGTGTTGTTATAGATGCTTCCTAGTAATTATTCACTATTCCATACCCATTCTTTGAAATATCAGCCTAAATATCACATTTAATGATTATTTTTTTTGTATAAAATACGAAAGACTTATTTAGTCATAGAAACATATACTCGGTCATTTAGAGGTATACATGAGTGGACGATACACGAATGACAGTCGTTCACGTAAACACGTGTCCACGTGTCTCGTGCGGGGTTCGAAGCCCGTAATTCCTCGAGATATACGCATTGCCTGATTGTTATGTTAGCCAGCCATTCTAGGTATAATGTTGTAATGTGCCTACGTAAATAACATTGTTCATGGAATAAACTACACAATACTTTACGACTGCATTTAATAGTGTTTCATTGTACTTATCCACCAAAGAATTTATGCAGTCTACCTTAGAATATGAGTACCAACCAAATAATGTGTTAACAAGATTGATAATTTAATAATTTCGCTGTATCTTCAATGTACACAAAGCTTTGAAAGATGTACTTGTGTTTCTAATCGTGAATCTCGTCCTGCAAAATCATAATACCCTAAATATGCCATAGTTGTACACACATAAAACGATGTTATTTATTTTTGTTATATTGGTAAATGATCTTTTTCTTTCGCCGATCATTGGTAGTGCTAAAAATAGGTGTTGGTGCATGTAGATAAGTAGTGTCAATAGCAGTGATAAGTTATATGCACCTAGACTTATCTTGTATTTATACGCGCCAACTCATTGGGCAGATAGTGTTTATAACGAAGCACTCTTACCTGACACATTTTGTGCTTGCTATAACTACCTCTAAGATACTAAAATTTTGATTGGTTTATATCTACCAGAAGAGCTACCTGTCATGGCAACATATCTATACTTTGCGCATTTCCACTCTTGTTAGCACAAAACTCGAGCGTTGTTCATGAGGTGGTCTGCGAAGTGTGATGGATTATTGCAGTCCAAGAGACCGTGCATTTGTTATTATATTGTCATGGTGAGGTAGCTCTTGTAGTATATAAGCACTAACCAGTCAAAGTCTCCTCTTGGAGCTATAGCCAGCACGTTATTGTATAATTGGTTTATTATGTACGAGTCCTAGCTGCAGAGCTTCCCAACCTGTGGGTTGCGAGCCAAAATGGGGTACGGGCATATTTGTATTGGGTCGTCTGACGGGAAAGTAACAATTATTATCCTTTGGCTATATAAGACCAACTTCGAAAACAATTATTAAAACAAAACATGTCTATAATACTGTATCCGAGACTGCAACTCGTGCGGTATATGAAGTACGTATTTTCATTAGTAATTAATATTATCGTGAACGTTAATTGTAGGGGAGAAGTTGTAAATAACTGTTCCCGGGGTAGTGAATACTTCTGGGTCTTGAGAGGGGGTCGTGATAGATTATTATGATGATTATTGTTTGCTTATGATCCCACCAACAGCTAGGTTATTCGGGGGTACGAATGAGCTGGTGATTATTAATGCATTAAGTGATGATTATAAAAGAGAGAGGACACCTACAAAAATCAATGCCGTATGCAGGAAACCAACCCACACCCAACGGTGACTTCAGTTTCTGAAGCGGTGCCTCAGCTGACTGAGCTACGGAAGGTGGCAGGTCGTGATCGGAAAAGAAGAGACTCACTGGTCCACATGCAGATGGATTGATATATTTTTTCGACAAGTTGGTATTCGGTGTTGAATCCGATGAACTCTCGTTTTCAATTCTGTTCTGCACAAAAGTTTCGTGTCTGCGTGTTGGCAGTCCTGGAGGCAAGCAGCGAGCCGAAAAGATCAGACTTGGGATTATACAATTAAAATAATAATAACTTTTCAGATGTTAAAGGAACTAATTGAGTGGGTTTTGTTTGATAAACCTACTATAATTTCACGTGACTAAACGAAGAACAAATTGTTATTCAACATAATTCGTGTTTACCGAAGATGTACATTGATTTTGGCAAATATTGTGACGTATTTAAAAAATATTCTGTCATCTTTATTTCTATGGTCGAGGGTTGCAGTCTACCATTGTTACAACAAGAACAAAACCGATACATTTGTATGTAGCTGTGGTATTTACCCATTTCGAGGGTCATTGATTCTTCAGGACGAGATTTACATATAAAACGTAACTACGTCTTTGGAAATCTTCAGTACAATAACCAAATGCCAGCGTTGTACGATTCAGAAAAGGGGGCGGGTCCTGGAGGACAAATAATAATCGAGTACTTTCTGAAATTGAGATGATGATTTCTAGTTTTCTCTAATTAAAAATTAAAGTCGAGGGAAAAAATAGCTTCATAATTCATTCAAATCTGGCTCCAGGATTTTGTTATCCTTCAAGATTGTCATTTTGATACGAAGTTGGTTTTAAATATTACAACAAACAGATTGACTCTTGGCTACAACCACAGATAATCGTGCGTCAACGAACAGTTGTAGTATTTTTTAGTTGCTAGTATTTTTTCTTAGAAGGGAATGCGATTGAGTGCGTTCAGAAACCCCTCAACTCATCGCCAGTCCACGTGCCATTAGCTATAACAACACATGTGTTGAACATAACCCATCGCGAGCAGACTGGCGTGACGTCACGCAATGCTATTCGTCCATCTCCACTGCTTGCCTCTGACGTCACATTGATGTTCTTGTGGACCAGTCGAGGGGTAATCTGTTTAGTGAATAGCCCTCTTCAGTATGTCGGAATGGGACGCTGAACAACGTATATACCGGAATAAAGACGACTTGGTCTTGTGACATGGACCTTGGGGTAATTATGAATAGATGGTTCAGCGAGGGGTTTGTTGTACACCTGATTTCATATTTCAAGGGATTTCAGTAAGATTCTAAGAGATTCCAAGAACATTTAAGGAATTTCAGGGAGATTGCACGGGATTTTAAGAAGATTTCAAGAGATTTCAAGAAAATTTCAAGGGATTTCAGGAAGATTCTATGCCAAGTGTACACCAGATTTCAGGAGTTGTTAACCCCACGGTGTTCAGGTAAGGTTTGACACTCGAACTCATGCCACAAAACCGAGTCGACTTTATTCCGGTATACGCTCTTCAGGCGCCCCGTTGGAATGATGTATAAGGAAAACAGTTGTGGTCTGAAATCAAAGAACCCATCACATTATTTTGTGACCGCTATTGGTAGCTCAGTGGTAAGCGCTTGCTCATCCCTGTGACCTTGAGGTGGGGTCTCGGTTCGATTCTTGCCACCGTTCTTCTTTATATAGGTTTCTCGTGGTTTCCCTCTGTAGCCCATGGGTAAATTCTGGAATGGTTTCTACATTACACGCCACGTCCGCTTCAATCCCTCCCACCACCCGAGAAATCTCTTTCTTATCTTATCTTCACGTCATCTCATTCATCGTTCATCCTATCAACATCTCTTGGCGTCGTTGAAATGAAGTCGCAATGAAATTATCGCCACAGTGTGTCGTTAAACACAACATATATGGATGAATAAATGAACCAGTAGTCACTTTTACGACTGAGGGAAACCACGATGCATAGATGATGTCGTCCATGTCGGGAAATAGAATCCTGGATCTCCTTAATGACGGTTCAGCTTGCTCGCCACTGGTCCATCCGTCTCAATATGTAATATGTACACAGTGTATATAGTGTGTCCCACCCTACCCTTCATCCTGAGCACCAATATACACACCCATTCCGACATGTAGGCCTAACAATGTAGGCCAACAGTGTATGCAATAAGGGAACTCGGTCTGTATATATAGGCTAGCTCGGTCACATTCATTGTGTTGACTTGGCAACGGACGACGTTAATCAAACAATGAGCACAATAAGGTGGGACAAATCCGCCATTGTCATAGTGTGTGTTATTGAATTCAGGGTTGTGATCTTTATTATCAATAATAATTACTGCTATAGGCCTACTAGCTGACTTATATTGGGTTTCAACGATGCATTTTGATGATGATCAATGTATATTGGCGTCGGTGAATGATGAATGAGAAGATGATACGTTTTCCTACTTTTATATAGTCCTACTTATTTATATACGGTGTCAAAGAACACCGTATATTATATGTTTGTATATCCTGATGATCCTGTTCTCTATACACTGTAGGCTAATATATCTTTCCAAGTTGAAAACATCTATTTGCTTTATCTTGAACGTCAGTTCACTCCAACCCTCCTCGTACGCGTAAGAAAGTCAAGTATAACCTATACGTATGTGCACCTATGTTAGCACCCCCCTCAACCAATACGGTTTATTAATTTTCTATTGAAAATATGATATACAAATCTCATGATAAGTGTATATACTATTTGAACAAGTTTATTTTAGTGCTGTGAATAATAGCAAAATGAGTAACACTTTTCACGAAATGTTCAATGTCCAACGCCCTTTCAGTCATGTATCGAGATAATCGCACGCAAAGAAGTGATAAACGCACACACACACACACACACACATATATCACTCAACACAATCGCTAATAAAGTGCAGGCAACAAACGCCCTTCAGCGCACTAAACAGTTAGTCTTACGGTCGATAGTCTTCCGTGTATTCTAAGGCTGTCGCTCAGTGGTTTTCACCCATCAAACACCTGGATAATGTAAGGTATATATTCAAATGGATATCTCACGCGAACAAAATTATTAAATACCACGTCTTGTAAAATTTGTTTCCGAGAAATGCCGCATTTTCTCGTCAATTATCGCGCATGGTTAATATGATGAATACGCCATCCCCGACCATCAGCCAATTAGGAGCCATTATTTAATGGCGGACAGATATTCGAGATGAGCGCAATCGTTCTCGTAGTTTTTTTTACTTATACTAGGTTTTAACGACGCACTATAATGATAACTAAGATCTATTGGCGTCGAATGAATGACTGATGAGATGATAGGATGATGAGGTGAAGGTTTCTTAGGTATTGGCGAGGTATTGGGAAGGATAGTGGGAAGGAAGCCGTCTTGGCGTATATTGTAGGAACCATCCCGACATTAGCCTAGGGTACAGAGGGAAACCACAAAAAAAACCTGTGAAGATGGATGGTGGCGGGTATCGAACCGGGTCCGATATGCCCCTTCACCTTCCGGATCACTTGAAGCGAGTACGTTAACCACTCAGCTACATGCGCCGGTTTCTGGTAGTTATCACACGCCTAGTTCAGTATGTTTACTTCATCAGCATTCTGTATTGGCGTAAAACTAGCCTATTTCTGTAGTAATAAAGTGTTATGAAAATCAAATTGATGTTTTGAAAAGTACGGGCGTGATAATTCACGGCGTGAAAGCTTGCTATCCTGGGCTTCCAAGCGAGTGGCCGAACTGAAGAAATCTATCGTTTGCCCAGTTGATCAAACGCCGGGATCGGTCTACATGTAGGCCTATATCATTGCATTTTCTCAGCGTGTTGTAGGCCTACTGGTGTAGGCCTATATCTAGTTTAAATAGGCCGAAAACTACATGAATGTAAAATGGGCAATATATACATTTCATATTTTTATTATTTTGTACGGTATAATAAGCGACTGAAAATCAATGTAACCTTGAGTTTTTGAAAATTGCAATGTAAACTAATTGTTCGAGAAATTATTGAAGATGTATACACTATTTCAACATGAGCATATAGTTCGATTTTGCATAAAATCGCATACCACGTCATGATACGTCACAAGACAGGAGCGTTTTCCTGCCTAATCTTATGGACAGACGCTGAACCATTAAAGATAGAGCTTATCAAAAGCACGCGTTTCAATCGAATCATCTTGGGTTTATAATGGTAAGCCATTTTTTGAAGCCCATGTGTTAATTATTTGAATCTCATTTGACTGCCCCATTATTGCTTCTGTTGAAAATTCCATTTATTTTCTATAGATTGCATCTAAAATGCATGCATATTGCGTATTGCTGTGTTCGATAAGTATACGGTCGTGAGAGTTGGCGGCGTGAAAGTTCACGCGCCCAGCAGCCGCTGTAGCTGCGGTCTCCCATGGGAGTTGGCGCCGCATCTTGCGGTACGCGGCGTTATTAGTCATGGGACGCGAATCGAGGCGGAGTGAAAATGAAAGTGATGAGCTGGAAGATGACAACAAGATCTCTTTAGCTGGAGGCGAGAACTCAGTTGTTTCGACTAAACTATGAATTAAAAGTGTAAGAGCACGATGATTGGCAATATAGTCACTTTGCGGCATATTTAGCTTGTGTATAATTATATAAAAGAGAAGACTCATATCCTATTTCTCAATCTACCTGACCGATTGTTGTTCAATATGATTTAGTTATGAGCAAAGCAATCTAAATGTCTTAAGTTTAAGTTGGTTCTAGAGAACGCAACAGCGCTGCTATACATCTTGCAAGATAAAAGCTGCCATTTTGGTGGCAATGCTCTGGATGTAGTATATGTCCCGTTTTTTTTTTTTTTTAGTTCTTTTGTTCACTAACAGCCCACTGTTCACTATTCATCCAGGTCCTTGGTATGAGTTAAAAGATGGATCTAGTTTTAAAAAGTCTCATTTTGTTTCGGAGTTATCGGGGCAAGCTGTCGAACGTATATACACAAAAAAAGCATAGAAAGAGCCATCAGCCGATTTGGACCGAATGGAAGTCTTCACAATCGTTCGCCCAATAATTGAATAGCAATAACTAATATCACTCTCTTAATTGATAATATCAAATTAATTCCTGTAAATAACCAGAATTTGATTCCAATACCGAGACGCGTGGCCGAGTGGTAACACACTGAACCGTCATTCGGGAGACCGGGGTTCGATTCCCGCCACGGTCGACCATCCTGACGGGTTTTTCGTGGTTTCCCTCTGTCGTTCAGGTCAATACTGGGATGGTTTCTTAACAACAAGCTACGACCGACTCCTTCCCACCGTCCAAAACACATAATAAAATAACCTTTCATCTCATCATCCCATCATCTCATTCATCATCCACCGACGCCAATAGATCGTAGCTATCAGTATAGTGCGTGCGTCGTTAAAACATAATAAAAAAAAAAAATTGATTCTAATGAAATGTTGTTGATTTTGAGCTTTTTAGTTGCTATAGGCTTCTCCACTCGAAGTTCACCTGGTCGTCTAAAGTCTTGTCTATACATCACATATTTCATACCAGCATGTACTAATATATACCTACCTGTTCATGCCGAATGTACAATCATACTTATACTACCATTTCCAAGGTTATATGCGTGAACTGGCAAAACGCTTTTTGTTCAGTATTTTACTAGTTATTACATACATCTGATTCTTATTCAACAGGTGTGTGTGTGGTATAGTAAGCAGGCTCGAGACTCTTGATCTACAGTGTTACCGGGTCTATGAGACGGTCGTTCGATGGTACAAGTGTCGAGGCGCATCGTTAACCGGTTACTACTGGTTACGTACTGTACATGCCCGTTTGTTGCAATAACAAGTTGAAATATAGGCTAATAGAAATAGTATGGTTCTACAATCAATGCGTATGCGTATATATTACGAATTATATATATATATATATATATATATATATATATATATATATATATATATATATATATATATAAATATATATATATATATATATATATATATATATATATATATATATATATATATATATATATATTTATACATTAATAACATCGAAACTTGATGCAAAATCATTGTTCCCCAATTGAGGCCATGGATGAAAGATAGGATCGTTTGGAAGGGGTACCACAAGGGCGATCTTACCACCCCAAAATATCGATTAATAATATGGAAAATTTTGAATTCTCTATCAACTTCCAACTATCAGATGATCGTACTGACACCTCGTGGGTTCGTTGTTTGTGTTTCTAGACGCACTCTGAATTAACCTGGATCAAGTCAATATTGTCAACCTAACCTAACAAATCTTGAATTAATTTAGCATACCGGTAACCTAAAACTCATCTGAACCGCTGCGTTGCCGTACAGCTTTAGCACTTCTGGTTCGACAAATATCTATGAATCATGTTGTATATCGTATTTGGAATGGATCTTGGGCTGTGTGTATACTATATTATGGAAAGGCCGAAAAGACGCAGATTTCGATCATTATTTTTCAATAATATCGTACGTTTGCAGTTATTTTGGATTTTTACTTGCAGATTCAGTATTTCACTAATTCATTTTTTCTATACTTTGATAGGCCTAATTGTCAGCATATTTTGTATCCATTATGAAGTAAAAAACAAATTCGATAAGGATTAAATGGAATTTTTTATGTCTTCATTCTTTCCATCCCCTTCAAATGATCGTTCCAGCATAGACCGAAGAAGTATTTTTTCTTCGTCCAAACCCTCAAGCAACGAATTCAAATGTGTTATATAGAACGAAAACATGCATCTATGAAATACTTCGAAAGTTGTATTCGGTGTAGCTTTCTGCGTGAATAATTATACTATTGACAGAGATTAATTTCTTGTAGTTTAAAAATTGTTCGAGTCAAGTGCTAATTGCCTGGTTTATTGAATTGTCTTGATCGTCGAATTAATTGGGTTTGTGTTTATGTGGTTATAGCAAGACCACTTACTGCACTGTGTTCTTGTATAAGTGAAAACTCAACAGCTGTAGGCGTATGCTTTATATCGCTACCGCTTGTATGGCGCTTACATAATGTTGAAAATAATTCTTTCTAATTCATTGTATTCTTTGGATTATTAGTTATAACTTGACGAAATGAAATGGACACTGAACGCCAAATCGAGAGAAACCTGGAAGGGTTTATATGTGGGATGAGTCCCATACAAATAATTTTGGATAATGAGCAGACAAGTTCTCAAGTTTTGTGTGAAAAATAATTTGAAGTCATTATTGAATCTCGATTCTATTCATGAAAACGAAAATATATTGTATACGGATATTATGAACGTATATCATGTAATATTATAATATGATATAACGGATATTAGGAATGAAGTTTTACAACCTTTCCTACAAAATATTGATGAACATTCTCAAGTAGACAATATCAGTCAAGGATAATAGTGATATTAACCATAATGCTACTTTGACAACTAACTTCATAATAAACAGTTTCATAATTGTTTTATAGATCAAAATAACCGAGTAGTTGGATTGATATTTAGCATTATAAATACTTCCTCAACACTGTATTTATTTATGTATAGGCATATACCTAAATGTTCCGAAGCTGTTGGGCCTATTCTTCAATGAATAAATAGTCTAACCCTACACCTGACCAATATGACTATAGTTTCACTTTATTTTCCAACACTTTTACTATCATAGATCAGTAGAACAGATGAAGTACTCATATTTTACCTGAAATTAAAATAAAACATTCTCCGGTCATAGCGATAGAAAAAAAGATTTGAATTGAATTAATTATATCAAATAATATTTCATGATAATGAATAAATGAATAAATGATATACATTCTCACTTCACGCATCTGTTCGATTGAATACATGAAAAGTTCCAAGCTCAACTAAGAAAACTAAGAACTGAGAAAATATAGGAATTAATTTCCTAACCAGGAAAACGCGGGATGCGCGTTGTTAGACGAGCTTAGGGGTATAGAAATCTAGAATGAAAAATAATTTGTCAACCCAATCTACATCTACAGACCTTGGATCACTCCAAACGTTCAAAAACCCTACGAGAATCAGTTATGTCACGGCCTTCCTCTTCATTCATTTCAATCGTTTTGAATTAATTGGTGACACTTGTTGCTATAGATTTAATTGGTTCCCGTAATAGCCTAAATTGATGGGAAAATGCTTTATAAATGCGTTTTTTTCGTTATTTCTCATCCGATTGATGCGAAAAATCTCTCAAAATGTGCTTAATAGTTTCCTTTATATTCGGCGAAAATTTGAGAGGTCTTGAAAAATTTTGATTTTTCAAGTATTTTCCTCCGGGTTATTCTAATGGGGATTTTTGAAATTTCTAAAATTCATAAAAAAAAAAGTTACCACCCGATAATGCCACAAAACTATACAGATCTAAGTTAGAAGAGGAACCATGACGAAAAAAAGTTTGAAGTTGATAGCTGTAGCCGTTTGACCTGTGGAGAACCGACAAAAAAACATAAAAAAAACAACAAAAAAAAAAAACATCAAAACGAACACCGATTTTTTTCAGTATGTCAAATTGAATCCTCGCTAAAGCTCGTCTAAAAAAATATGTTTTAGAAGATATTTCATACGTAAAATCAGAAACGGAATGTATATTAGAAATGTGTACACAATAAAACGTTATTATTGAATGATAATTCAAGTAAACAACATCATTTTATGTATATATGTGAAAGGCTACTTTATCTCTACAGCAGTAAATCTCTGAGACTAGTCGATGTATTTCTTCAGAATGTATATATATATATATATATATATACTCTCGCTTTCAAGTATATTCATACCTTCAAATATCAGGTAATCTTCTTTTATTTCTTGCATTGCAACGATTTGATTGGACGTGGCCGGTTCGCCATCTCATCAATGCTAGATTATGCGTCTGGCCCGTACAACAGCATTATGCTGTGCTAATGTAGCATTGATTAGGCCGGGCGAGATAATTAGCCGAGGCATCGTGATGCATGGGTTAACGCTAGGCCATCGAACTATATAATACAGCGGAATTCACTAGGAACTAAATTATACATTACGATGCCATGATAATCTGCTATTACTTATGCTTGTGAATGTTCTGAGAAATATCTATATACAGCTAGATGCTTATTGAATCGTGATTCGTTATTATCTAGGTGGAACTTCGACTTTTCAATCTTTCATGAAATGTGTATTTTTTTAGTGAAAATAATAAAACACCTCATTTCAGAGAACAGTGTCCTAGAAATAAAATCGGAATATTTCATCGAGGTGTATAATTCATGCTCAGTGTTTAATATTTGGTTATTATTATTCAATCGGGTGGAGCCATGTAGAAGACCCTAGAGCTAGAAGTCCAGGATAGACATTGGTAAAAATAATTATAATTTTTGACCAAACATTATATACATATTGAAAATGCTACGTTCACAGTAACCCATCAACTGAGATCTAATACGTATTCATTTATTTTGGGTTTGACGACGCACTAGTATGATGATTGTAATCTATTGGCGTCGGTGAATGATGAATGAGATGGTGGGAAGATGACATATATGTTTTGGATAGTCGTACGAAAATGGTTTTGACAGTCACAATAGGTCCATCTTCACTTCAAGTCTTCAACTTCTAAAGAATACCACGATGCAGCTCTGTCAGGATGATCGACAATGGAGGTAAATGAACGCCGGTGTCGTCAATGACGGTTGAGCGTTCTAGCCACTGATCTCTCAAAGAATCAATGTCAATTTACACTGATCGAGCTGTAGACAATTCAGTGAAATAATATTTTTTTTTCATACGTGATAACTTTGGGTCATTTTTGGAAGTAAGACGCCTAGTTTGTACTAACTACAAAGGTCGCCACGCGAGTCCTAAAAGGTGATTGTTGTGTGGGCTCTCGCCCGGTCCCGCCCTGCCCTGTCCGCCGCTGCGCAGTCACGTGGTCAGGCCCTCAAGGTTGTCTCACGTCCGAGGAATGCTCTTGTTTCTCGTCTCGATTGTTGATCCACATGTCAATGTGCACGAGTTAAATACCACGTGACAGTAGACGTCGTTGTCATAGCGACGCGTGCAGAAAATAACCAGTCGCTATCGTTTTGGGTTTATTGTTGATGTAACATTTGGGTGGTCAATACGTACCAACATGTCACAAACTTGCTACAAAGTAATTGTTTCCTAATTAAGGAGAAGGATGATAAGGTAGGATCGTTTGGACGGGCCGCCGCAAGCATATTATTTTCCCATCATTTTGTTCTAATCGTATCATACCATCATCTTACCAATAAAAATAATGTTTAAATGCAAGCATTAATTTGTCGTACTAACAACAAATAGCTATACTAGGAAAATTATATCTAAGCCGTGCTTCAAAACCTAGTAATATAACTTATCACTCGATACCACATAACCACATGCGCACAGGTGCTTAACGACCCCACCAACAGCTAGGTTATGTAGGGGATACAATTTTTATGAATACAATTCCTATAGTTTCCAAGGTACATGTCAAAGACTCGTAGTGCATGCATGCATGGGTGTATCTCACCTGCCTGTAAAAGACGCCGTCCGAAGATCTGAAGTCCGGACATTTGGTTTAGATAACTTGGATGCTAAAAGTCACTACCATCTCTCTCTCTCTCTCTCTCTCTCTCTCTCTCTCTCTCTCTCTCTCTCTCTCTCTCTCTCTCTCTCTCTCTCTCTCTCTCTCTCTCTCTCACTCTCTCTCTCTCTAATTTGGCTCGACGGATTGTATATATAGTTAACGTAAAATGTTTGGGTACCGACAGTGCAATAAAGTAATTTTGTTCTTTCACGCGAAAATGTAAATGTACAAGTATTTTTGCAGTCTTGGTTTCCAGTCATAACAAAGTGCTAGGAGAAATAAACGCTGCATTGGGAGCAAGCAATGCAGTGCAGTTTCTCGAGTTTTGCAGTAGTGCAAATAGATGTGAATATCCCGACATACCTCCTGTAGACCTGTACTGAACTGATACACACTCTAGGTGCTCATGCACGAAGAAGTTATCAAGAGATTCTAGCGATTTAGACGCATGGTCAGATCGAACCTTATAGTGAACACTTTTTGGCCCATGTTAATACCCCACCAATAGCCAATCAATCTATGAATACAAATTATGTTTATCATACTAATTGCTTCTCATTTCTAGAAGATCTGCAATATATATTACATTATATCATCGCATATATATATATATATATATATATATATATATATATATATATATATATATATATATATATATATATATATACGGATAAATTATATTCATTTCGAATTTGGAAGATGTGTTTGGATATGTACTTCGAAACGTGCACGCAGTATCTTGCTTCACTGATACCGTATTATTTGATAATGTTTTTTAAATATATAAGCTGATAATAATTGATGTATGAATATCAACATTGACTGAACATTTATGAACGTAATAAGTGTAATTATTCTCAAAAGCTGAAATAATAATGCACAATAAATAACACCATGAAGAAATTCATTTTCTGATTGTCTATCAAAATTGTCTTTTAAATCTCTCAATGTTCAATTAGTATTCAGCAATAAATTAATAGTTTCCTCATGACAATATATATATACTTGAGCTTAGTTTGGTTCGATACAAGAAACTGGTTGTCCGCAAGACCTTGCACATCACGTACACTAGCAGTCACAGAAAATGTGTGTTTCCGAAATTTTAATTCAAACTTGAATAATATTTATTGATACTCTTCTCAAAGACTCCGAGTGGCGTGTGTATACATACATTTTCTGTTGCAAAATGTTACATTGCAGAATGTAATTGTTGGTAGTTTGTTCAAAGTCATTGAAACATTTCAGTAATAGTTGATCAACCGCTTTTTGTGACCACAAGTGTATTTGTATTTCATTAAACACTCATACGCATGCGCTCCAAGGGATTCAAAGATGACGTACCATTTTCAAGAATCAAAACTTAGTTCTAGTTTTTCACGTCAGTTTAAGAGCCTTCAGGATGTAAGGGTGGAAAATAGAAACATTACCAAGAAATTCACAATACACATTCAGTATTTAGAATAACTTCCTTCAGTGTGGTTGATTCACAATACAGGAATAGATGGCTTGACAGTCATCTTTAAATGTAAACCTATTTATACTGAGAATAATTTATTCTTCAAGCATTTTGCTTTGCGTTTAAACGTCTACTATGTATTTGCGGATCAATAGCAAACGTGCCAAATCGTATTTTGCTGTATAAGAGTAATTTCACCGTACCTTTTGTTTAACACATGGTTGGCTACTAATGAAATGTTTCATGACACATTTTACATTTTAAGCTTTGGTCATTTGTTTGAACGAGGCTCTGCATTCGTCACGGGGATAGATTTTAAAATAATTCGTAAAATGATTTGGTTCATTAGTTGAACAAAGTTTAGTCCGCGAACATTAATCGATATTGGCAGTCGTTAGCGAAATATCAGTTTATTCTTTGATTACTAATAATTATCGACTCGTGATAGGTGTGATTTATTCAACGGCAATCTAGATGAATACAATTTGAAATGACCTGACTGGAGATTTCGAAAATCCCCCCAATAAACAGCCCACTCGATTGGATATCTGTTTGATGTCGAGGGGGTAAGATCACGACAGTGGTCAATTATTTCTCCAATTGTAGATTAGTTTATTTTGAAATTAGTTCTCATGACATTGTATAATATATAAACAATGTGCTGAGATGCAACAAGTGTTTCACTTGTAACACGCAACAGCTAATTTTCCCAACGGATTCAAATATTTGAATCCAAATTCAATATTGTTTTTCATTATAACTTGTTCCAGTGTAGGCCTACAATGATAATAAACACAACAAGAATACATACAAAGTAAACTGAGAAATGAAAACTACCACGAAAGAAATTGAGAAAATGTCAATCTCACGTAAGAACGCATTCTTGTGTGTGGGCAGCATAACTTGAAGATCATTTTTCAAAAGTTGGCAATAAATCAAATAATATGAATTACATTGATTCAAATCAATTTCAGTTACATATGAAAAGAAAACCAAATAAAAAAATGTATGAGAAATGTGAATGAGTTTACCAGATTGAGAAATCATCAAACAAAATTATTGGTGGATTAATAATTTCATAAAAAAATAACAATAAGAAATGTAGAAATAATCAAATTGTGTTGCAAGAAACAATAGAATGTAGACTTCAGTAGACGTCGAGTTGTTGGTTTCCAAACTACGGCCGTTGTATCGTGAACAAGCCTTGTTTTTCAAGCTATCGCCTCAAATTAAACACCATTACGTTATTACAGCTTAATTGGCGTTAACTCATATCATTACTAATCACCTCATCAAACCATTCATTGATGACTATTGCACGAGAAGTAGAACATGCAAAGTCAATATATTATAGGAAGGAATTTATAATAGACAACAAAGCAGTGGCGTAATTGTCTTTCCAAGCCCCCCGTGATATTTAAAAAATACCCCTTAATATATGTGGGGCTCATTCGTAGGTTTTTGTTATTCTCTTTCTGTACCTAGGGGGAGAAAGAAAGATGAAAAACATAGAGAAATAGAGGATATATATTCAGGAAAAAATGGAAGATTTTCCCCCAACACATCTTCGAAATTTTTCTTCATCCAAATCATCCTCAACGTATCGCTATGACTTTTACAATTGGTAAATTAGCTATATCATACTAATTCTTCGGGGATGGTAAGATCACCCTTGTTGTGTCCCGTTTATGTCGACTCATGATGGTGAAAAATAATAAAAACAGGTTGAAAATCAATGTCCTTATTTACCGTAATCTCTCGCCGTATACTCATTCAAACCTGTATATTATACTTGATTAAAACCGATCAAGTCTATTATTGAATATTAATTTCATAAACATGTATGCGTTTTTATTAATTAGCGTGTAACTATTTAAACTGCTTTAAAATAACGTCAACAAGTGAGTCACTGACAACTACACCAGGCTTTGGCATCACTCCCGCTTCCGTCCCGGTTACTAGACGACCGTCGGTTCCGTTGCATCGTACGTAACATCCGCGACAGATACATCCTCGAACCACCCGCCCGCTAGTGATGTAGCATAGAGTAAACGGTCGTTCGTAACCTTCATCTCTCGTGGATACACGTGTATATAGGGCATTTTGTTTCCGCTTTCACCGTGCCGATGTTCACATCTCTCACACAACCTGTTGAGGAAAACTGTTTTTCTTTGTTTTCCTCGTTGTCAGGTTGGTGCGAGTGTGCGTGTATTGGCGGTGTCTCGGCGGTAACAGGGGGTGGGCGTCGGGTGGGTCGGGCGAAGGACGTCGGGCGGGGCTCGAACCGGACACCTGGGTGCACAGATGTCAAGTTTCTCTCTCTCTCTCTCTCCCTCTCTCTCTCTCTCTCTCTCTCTCGCGCACGCTGTGTCGTATGATATGCACAACAATGCGATGGGCGCGCTACCTCATGTATCTATGTGTGTGTGTGTCCTATATTTCATTCAAAATAAACAAAAGAGAATTAACATTTGGTAAAAATACTCCCACTTGCAGAAAAGGCTATAGGCCTATAATATGTGATTGTGATACAATGTGCGGGATTACCTTATTGTATTATATACACAAGCGTATCCTCAAAAGAAGTTGTGTACCCACCAAACAGATGATATGCAATATGCATATATAATATTTTCATTATTTTTTAATACCAACAACTGAAAATTAATGATCCCCTTTTTAAATTCCCAATGAAAATTAGTTACTCGGTAAATTATTAAACATGTACCCCATTTCAACATGGATATAGCTCAGTTTTGAATAACATCGCATACCAAGTCATGATACCATTAGTCTCCCTTCTTAACCTCAGGGTCCTTGCAAATCGTTATCAGTAAAGATGAGAATCTCTTGAAAGCACGTGCTTTAATCGAATAAGCCAATTTAAGCCCATCGTTAAGTTTTGTAAGCTTTTTTTGTTCGACCTATTATTGAATCATTCGTCCTATTTAGATTAACATGAAACCTAATTGCCTTATGGCTTTATGTAGACTCATTACCGCTCTGAACCAAGATGCATTGAGGGTTGCGTTTGTTTGCGGCCGGCGGGCAAACGCAACCCTCAATGCATCTTGCTCTGAACATTCAAGCATTTAAAAGAAATATATAGTTGTGTTTTAAATCGTAATTCACGTCCGTGAAAAATTATTGTCCCTTAAAATACCGCATACATTAAAATGTGACGGTGTTTGTAGGTCGGGGCTTGTAGGTTGGGGGGGGGGGGGGTGTCAACCCTTCAACAAACGGCGAATCAAAACATCCTGGAAGACTTTGGGTCAATAGATCGAATGACGAAGATGTCAAACATGCTATCGGACTAAACCAACAATTGGATGAGATCCTTCAATTAGTTCAGAAGTAGCTTATTGTTTACAATTGTATATGTGACGTCACTTGGAATGAACTCATTGTTGTCCGGTGGAGGGGGAGAGGGATAGAGCAACAAAGAGTGATGTCAGTTGGGAGATACTCATTGTTGTTGGGTGGTGGGGAAGGAGCGGAGGGGGGGGGTAATCAACAATTAGTTAGTTCAGGTGAAATATATTCATTGATGTCGGGTGGAGGGAGGTAAAGCTACAATGAGGGACGTTCTTGGAGGATACTCATTGTTGTTGGTTGGTGGGGGAGGAGGAGGAGGAGGGAGGGAGGAGGGTGAAGCAACAAT
This sequence comes from Brachyptera risi, assembly GCA_964007535.1. Classification (NCBI taxonomy): domain Eukaryota; kingdom Metazoa; phylum Arthropoda; class Insecta; order Plecoptera; family Taeniopterygidae; genus Brachyptera; species Brachyptera risi. The sequence goes on along the minus strand of OZ023333.1, from coordinate 23,151,051 downwards.
TATTGATAGACGTTAGTTGGAAAAAACTCTTCGTTATCTCGACTTTGTGTCGTAAAGCAACAATGAATGATTTTATGTGTCAGTTAGTCGTTCTTTCTGGAAGGTTCTGCTGGTTTTGCTGAACACCTCCACGCATTGACCGAGGGCACGGGTCGAGGGGTGCGGTGGGGGGGGGGGGGGGGCAGGAATAAGGAAGGGCAGGCAGTCGCGAGCAGTTTGTAGACCTCAAGCATACGACTTCCTACGCTCCGAGTCCCAACACTTGATCTGACCTTGCCTCTCACTGCCTTGGGCGTCCTTCCTACCCACACGGCGCTAGCACACCTCCGCGTGGCGCAACGAGAAGGGGTAACTATCCGACACTGGAGCGATCGACCTTCGAATTGTTCACTTCATTTGTTTATTTTCATTTTTTATAATGCAGTTATTACATTACGTAACGATGTTACATGAAACATGGAACAAAGTAAAAATAGCGGTATACATATATGAAAATGAAAACCCATAATATAGTGAGAAAATTAGTATTTCTGCTTCAGACTTTGGTTATTTCTCCAATAGAACTGAACACACGTATAAATATATATATATATATATATATATATATATATATATATATATATATATATATATATATATATATATATATATATATATATATATATATATATATATATGAAAATAATAAATATTTCGGGGTGAAACCGTATATATTTTGAATAAATTCATTTATTTAAGGAAACCTGACGTTTATGACCGTTTATTATGACCGTCGAATCAACATTTCGTTCACACACACACACATATATATATATATATATATATATATATATATATATATATATATTCATACAATCGTAAGCATTCTGTTTCCGTACATATATAACGTGGCTGTTTGTGGAGCACCATGATATTTTTTGAAATACGAGTTTTGTTCTTTTGGGCATGAATTGAAATGAACCAGTCCACTTCGAAAGATTCAAGATAGTATAGATGATAATTATTCAACTTATATCACATAATATTCACAGGCACACAGCTAAAAACAGTTACTAAAAGCTGCAGTGCCTACATGTGGAAATGTTAGAATACAATATTAATAATTGTATTGTATAATTATGAAATATTTTCATGGTACTGAAAATGTATCGTATGTTATAGTGTGATTACAGCTTGATATCTCACACCGTTTCAAACTCATTACTGAAAAACTCGTATTCCACTCGGTCCATTGAGTCCTCTCAAGTCTCAATCTTCGATTCTGTTGGACATGTTATGATGTAGTTGTGTGCATGTGTGCTTGTGTGTGTGTGTGTGAGAGAGAAAGAGAAAGAGAGAGAGAGAGAGAGAGAGAGAGAGAGAGAGAGAGAGAGATGTACACCTACATCGTCGTCCTCTTCATGTGGCCGGTGCCACGCGTTCAGCACGAGTCTTGCTCATCTTCTGGACGGGTAGACCGGCCCTCGAAGCGCTCTTAGGGGTCATCGCAGTAACGTGACTTTTGGGTATATACTTGTATCCACGGAAAACGACTTCGATCGAGCGTTCTCCCTAACTTTCATCACATAAGCCCACGGGTGGCTCAAACCTTCTTCTTTTTTGGATTTCTTTCAGTTTACTTATCACATTCTTGAATGTATGCCGTTTCTATTGTAGTCACTGTGGTTCTACTATAGTTACATGCGAATTGCACTGCAGCTACCGTAGTTCCACTATAGAATGGATTCAATGCTCGTACGAATTTTCTTGTTATCTATTACCTAATATTGAATATTTTAATCGAGATCGAAAGCAGCGTGTGCCACCCAATATGGACGTTCATTTATTTTAGAGTTTTACCATTTCATTTCATTCCGAGTAATTATTGTCATTGGATTCAATCTTTTATATGATGTAGATTGTAGATAATTGAACGAAACACAATTGAACGAAAATACAGAGACGTGTGGCCGAGTGGTTTACACACTGAGCCGTCATTCAGGAGACCGTGGTTCGATTCCCGCCATGGTCGACCATCCTGAATGGGGTTTTTCGTGGTTTCCCTTTGTCATTCAGGTCAATACTGGGATGGTTCCTTAACAACACCTGAAAACACCTATCAAAATAACCATTCATCTCATCATCCCGCTATGTCATATATCATTCACCGACGTCAATAGGTCGTAGTCATCAGTAGAGTGCGTCGTTAAACCCAATACAAATAAAAAACAATTGAAATTAGAAAAGTATCAATAGATTCATCGACAAGAACAAAACAACTAACAAATAAAGATATCCGCGTGTGAGAAAAAACTTTTGTTTGCAGGCTACCTGAAATTATTGTCATCAATGTTCAATACTTCTTGTTTGAGAGGTCAGTACTATAGTTACATGCGAATTGTACCGCAGCTACCGTAGTTCCACTATAGAGTGGATTTATAATAATCTTATGAATTTCATTTTTGTTACCAAATATTACATATTTTAATCGAGGTCAGATTAGCTGTCATAGTTCATTTGTTACGCATAAATGAATCAACAAACTAAAATCTTACCAAATATATGTTCTGTTTTGATTAATTCCATTTTCGTTCGAAGATCCTTGGCACCGTCATCGTTCTCTGCGTAATCAATGATCGTAAGTCGTAGGTGTTTCTGATTCGAACTGGTCAACGGTCAAGGTCAGCAAACTTTGGTGAGTTGTTGAAACTCTGTCGTTCAGGTATCCAATCACACGCCGGGCTCATTACACGTGTGTTTTAATCAATATTCTGTATTGGCGTACACCTAGCTTATTTCGTTTGTATAACAAACATATTGTAACAAAATTCAATGAGATATTTTGAAAACTTTAGTCTTCAGAGTTTACGGCGTAAAAGCTTTCTTTCTTGGACGCATGTTTTGTTTTTGCGAACAGATAAAAAGCACTGTGTTGTGAAATAAATATGAATGAAGTTATATATTCAGTATTTGAATAAAATTAGAAATTCTAATATAATACGATATTTGAATATTCGATACGATTATCAAACAGGATAAAAAAATCGATATATCACAATTCATTATCGATGTAATGTGAACGATAATTGATACAAATTTTCACATCAAGAAACAACCCTGAAGTTGAAACTTTTACCACGCAAGCAGCAGGTGTTGTGTCGGTAAAACAGTTCGGTACGGTCGGTAACAACAGAGACGCCGCTGATTTATGCGCGAGCGAGTGAGAGAAAGTGACTGACTTGAATATCTAATGATTGTAAACAATGTACCACCTACGTGATGACTTTCATTGCTCTCTGTTTATCACTGATTAATCTCGGATTATAACACTTATCGACACACGCCGAGAATAATAACAGGCAAATTAGAATTATATATTTTCATTTTTGATTAGATTTGAATGACGTTCGTTTCTTTTGAAAGATTATTCCATTGTCAAGTCTCCTTGACTTTATTCTACATTTACATGCATGATTCATGATTGTTGACGGCTATTGCCAACCTAACACGTTCGTTATGACTCGGTTAAACTGTCCTGAAGCTGACATTTTCATTGTATTTTTGTAATATTTGCAAAAAATGAAATGTTATTGTGACGTGAAGATCACGTGGTCTGATCAACAACGCAGCATTCTATGTGATACGATTATCCGAGTGAATCCAAGTTTCAGCATCAACTTGATGTAACTTGAACTGCTGAATGTTGCTATTGAGAGCTGACATAACAAGGAGATCGCCAATACTCTCGTATTGCCTGATCTAGCTCAATTCCGGGAAGTATACTTGTACTTGTATCTACGAAAGAAGATAAGGTCGTCTTTATACGAATCTCATGATGTTTCAACTTCAGTTCATCTATTTATCTAGCTGCAACTTTGAACAATCGATGCTCATTATATTTGCTCATGCATATATGTATATATATATATATATATATATATATATATATATATATATATATATATATATATAGGCATATATATATATATATATATATATATATATATATATATATATATATATATATATATATATATATATATATATATATATTTATTCATTTATCTATATCCATTTCTAACTGACACTCAGTCTCCGTGCATGGACGTAGAGTAATGGTAGGATGTGAATGTTTTCATTAAACGGCTAACAATTTCAAACATTCAGTTTCCTGCCAGTCGCTTGTAAAACATTCCACTAAAAGCTGCTTCAGAAGTAAATTGTTGCGCATCTTGGAGAAAAATCCGACCCCGAATTCAAATCTAAAATCATCATCGCTCGTCTGTTTTATTTCACCAATACTGTTAGCCCGTTGAGTTGGTGCCTCTTCGCACTCATCGTGCCCAGTGACGTCATTATCGGCGTCTATAGTGACGTCATGCCCGCGACGCCCGCGACGCCTTGGCCTACATCCATCACTCATTCACATATCACCTCACAGCGCACTTTTACTTGGCACTTCCACCGGTCGACGTGGTGAGTGGGCCGATCGGTTGTCTCGCGTGTACGTTAGATAGTAACGGTTGGGTGTGTCGACCCGTCAGTATTGAGGAGCTGTCGATCATCTGTCATCCATGTCGAGGATGTGGTGCTCAGAGCTGCAGTAGTTGCATAACAGATAGCGCTGTAGTCAGGGGGGCTGAGAATGCAATCACAGTGCAAAAATAAACAACATTTTTCTGTTTGTTTCCTGTTAGTTTGGTACTTGAAAACTTGGAGAACTCAAATGACCAATATGTGTGCTTTACGTACGGCTTGATGCATAAGTGAAAGTCTTTTTCTGTCGTTTGATAACTGTTAGATACTATGCAACATAACATGGTTAACTGGTTCGATCAGGCTGCAAAGAGACTTTTACTTCTGGCTCAAGCTGTAAACATTATTATTTTTCATGTTTCTCATCAAATTGTGTTCTATTGAATGAATGTTAGGTCAATGGCGCTTCGACAGCCAGGTCATTTTTGTATAATAGACTTTGGACAAATTGTCTTCAACTTCTGTTGCCCTCCCACAAGAATCTCTCTTTATATGTACTTCATATTTTTTACTGACAGTTCACTTTTTATTTTCTTAGTTTACGTTATATGAATTTCCATTGTGTTTATCATCATTGCAAATTGAATACGTTATAAGAATAGTAAACAATCCGGAATTTGTAATTCAATTTGATACTTGAAAGCAAAACTACTACCAACTAAAAATCACGAAAAACTACATCAGGATGCGCGCCTAAAAATAATCGTCCATGTAACGAAATGATTATAGCCGACATTATAGCATTAACAGCATATAATACATATATTTAATCTATGGAAAGCAGATATAGAACATAAGGCGGCGACATGTCATATTGCCGTGGTTCTATCGTTCTCAGTTGTCCAGGTTCTGATTGTTGTTCCCTGTTCTGGTTTCAGAGTCTGGACACAGAGTGGACAGCAGCAACCTCTTCTGGCGGATACAACTGGACCAAGATCTCCTCGACACAATAGTTGCCATCTACCCTGAGTGGTTTAAAGTGAGTGGTTTCTCTCACACAACAACATCAAGTAGTTAGGTTATGCTGCAAACACAACATCTCTCTTGGTATACCGACTCTGTATTCATAATGAAAACTAACTGCTATCGATAAAGAAATTGCAAATGATAAAGTGTTATTTAGGTCCATTATTAGAGATCGTGTGAAATATTCGATACTCGTGAGTTCAATTATATATCAATCGATTGATCGAGAGTTCGTGACCTCTGTACGTACTTCTAGCTTCATCAAGGTATATTGTACAGCTAGGTCTGTGATTTGATTGGTCCGTCACGACTATAGAACCATCACGAGTATAGGCCTATCGTGTTAACTACCTGCTATTTATCAGACCATCTGGTAGACTCGTATGCGACGTTTCATCGCGGATACGCAAACTTGATGAAATATTTGATATTGAGAAAAAAATATGAATTTAAAAAAATAATGATGAATCGAAATGATAAAGTTGGACAGTGGAATGATTTTGAAAAATTGAGACAAATTGTATAATGATTTGAAAAAGAGAGGTAGATTTGAGAAGATGGCGAAAGGAAATCGAAGAAAAAAATCGTATGATGGTAAAGAAGATTGATGATTCCTCCTGGTCGACAAAAGTGTTGATTACCCCCGAACCGCGTGATTACTCGATGATTCACAGTTTGTCGAATGAGTTATTTATTTCTGCGAGGGTGGTATAAGCTGTCATATGATTTTATTGCCCCGTGCAAACGAACCCACTTTGTCATGAACGATCAGTATTGATTTTAGTCAAGAAAATAGTTTGCAACTCAACTTCGATTTTCATATCCTCAGACGGAGCTGATGATGAAAACTTATGAGAAGCAACTTTTGTAAAAACGTATACTATGAAGCAAGATGATACAGGAATTTACCAAGTTGATACTTCACCGCATAAATGCATAATGTGTGACGCAGTTCAGTACACATATAAAAAAACTAGAGCGTTTTTACTGAAGATCCGTTGACACGATTCATTGTTGCGTTAAATCAACTGATTTATGTGGTTAAACTCGAGCAATTCAATTAGTGTGAACGGAAATATTCAAAAAAGTTTATTGAATCGAAAGTCAAGCTCAGTACTTTTTCTATATGTTCCATTTCCATCAAAGATTGAATGGAACTGACCAATCAGATGGTCGATCGTAGAACAGCTGTTGAATCACGGCCAGTCGAATATGCTTATGCATTTATCATGCACTCCATGCAGTTTACCTCGTAATTAAACTTATTCCTGATATTAAATGACCATTCAATTAATCATTCGAATTGATTATAGTCACGCATTTGAATAATTGAGTTTGATTGAAAATTGGACCGTTTAAACGGTACATAATGCGATAAGAGTTGTGAGATTTTGGTGGAGGTGCCGGGTTTTGCTGATGTTTGTGTTTTCAGCCAGCTGATTTGTTTAGTGTTACTTTCCGTCTTGTCAAGTCATCGTTTGTTTGTTACGGAGATTTAATTCATTATATTCAATCGTTACCACTTTGTATACATTCAATGATTTCAACTGATAGAAGCGTGAAAAACTTCAACTACTCTATGCATTCTCTTTCAGCATGTCTAGTTATTGGCTCCGTGTTTCTTCGTAGGGAAACATGATATTCATTCGTCAAATACATCGGCATATAAGCATAACAATTATAATAATGCACAATTTCTTGTTTCGGATTTGTTTTAAATTTCAAGGTATCATTTCTGGTTACAGAAACATAATTATGTAATCATTGCACTCCTGTGAAGCTCACCGTTCGAACTTTCCAATTCAGGTTGCAAATGTAACATCTTGATGAACAGGAACAAATTGAAACTCTATTTTGTTGGTTTCAAACTTTCCGTTTTTTTTTTGTTTGTAATGACTGAGGAATTGAACTCTCATACAGAATTTGTTGAGATTAGGAATGATGAAGTATTGTAAATGAAAACTTTGTCACCAACGTTGGAACACTTTTGGGGTAATTCGCTTATACGCATGTATATGATATCTATTTACGATGTGGTTATATTATAGTTATATCTACCAATCTGAGCTGTCAATCTATTACATTTTCATCCATTATTATCAACATGAAATGAGTCTTCATTTTCAGTTATTATTTCAAAGCCAAGAAATTACCCAAAATTGGATTTCATAACCTCGTATTTGATTTAAAAACATGGGCTCCTAGCTCCTATACACTATAGAATATCGAATGAATTGTCAATATACCAAACAGTAATTTGCAGATCTGTAACGTGCCTCTCTGTCTGGTGCAGGACTACAACCTAGGCCGTGCAGTGGCACCAGGCATGGCAGATGGTGTCAACCGGCCCAACAACAACATCAGCACCACCAGCGAGGCGCCAGCCACAACGACGCAGGGGCTGCAGCCCTTGTCGCCGACCCCAGCCGGCAAGGAGGCTCTAGAGGAGGCCACGCTACTTCGAGCCATGGACAAGAACAAGGAATGTGAGTACACAACACGGTGTCATTCAGAGAGCATGGGAGTCCATTGAGCGGAATATGTTTCTTTGGAGATGAGTTTTAACCTGTGAGATATCAAAATTCGAAAACGGGGAATACAGACATTTTTTCTTATACCTTCAAAATGATGTGAAGTAAAATAATTAACCTTGCATACAAACATTTTCACAGCTATAAGCTTACTGCTGAGGAATATGCTTTATTAGCTGGAAACCTGCGAAAATTATGCGATATATAAATTACTTGAAGGTATCAACAATACCTCGTCCGTATTGGAATTTTTATATCGTATACCGTTCGAAACCTCATCAAAAATACGATATTTTGGTGACCCCACCGACAATTGGGTTATTTGACGAAGAGGTCGGCTGAATCTTATCTCGATACGTCGAGGTGTGTTCGTTTTGGTATTTTTATGCTAAAACGAGAGAAAAGTGTATTTATACTAATGCAGAGTATAGTTTAGACTTTAGAGCGTGTAAATAGCCGTGTTCATTTCAATAATCGACTTTTCGAGCTATATTTTGATATTATCGACTTATATAGATTATGAGTTAGGACTAGGCATACACACACGATGAAATAAGGTTCACCGTCCATTTACTTTCATTCAAGTACATTTCACATTCCATTGTTGAAACCGTTGGACAAAAATGAAAAATAAAATAGATAAATAATTTGAAAATGTTATTTATACGGAAACAATACATCACGTGGTTGTTCACAGTTTTACCAGAGATATTTTCCTATTGTGGTATCAAATTTGCCACTTTTTTCTAGTTTCAACTTTCGTGTACATTCTCTAGATCAGATTGTATTCCGTTACATTTCCGTCTTCCTTTTCTTTTCATACCAGCTCAATTTGAAATTCTTCTTCGTGTGCCTTTCAATAATATCCTTTCACGTCTGGTTTGATCTTAGGCCTATATACAATGTACACTTACGGTCACTTCAAATAATTCAATACTAAATTTACACGAAGTTTAATTCGATTTACAAATTGGGGGTAAACGTACTAGTTCGTACCCTCATATCTCCTGGTGGCTGATGGGGTCGTCAAACAATAACACATCCACATCCCCATTGGTCAATGTCCTAATGCGTGCGGGCACGTGACTTGGACTGGCGGATCTCTCTCTCGCACCTGATATCCGTCTCTGGTCGGATGCGCACGCACCACGCGCTGCTGGTCACGCATGCGCGGTGATCTCGAACACATCCTCCCCCGCGGCATGTCCGCCATAGCCTTCAGCTCGTGGTTAGAATTGTCATCAAGTGATTATGTTTATGATTTATTGCTTGAGGATTTTAAAAATTGGCTTTGTGAATACTCCCTTGTTAACGGGATATGCTAATGCTCTAAAGTCAAGGTATATATTACCATTTTTCACTTGAATCCATCTAATCCTGTTGCTCCCAGTAGGGCTACTTAGATTTTGAGTTTTTTGACAATTATTATTGTTTCTTTAACGACCCCACCAACAACTATAGGTTATCACAGAGTAGGAACGTTTATGTGATGAATGAATGATGTTTACAAACACCCGTGCCCTATCTAGGACTCGAGCCCACACCCGACTGTTGTTTCCAAGGCAACGCCTCGACCAACTGAACCAATCAGGTGTCTGGAAGTCTCTGATTTGGTTATATTTCAATGAAGTGCTGTTAACTGAAACTGTACATACGGAAAAAGTGTGGTTATGTGTAATGTTTACATGAGTAGAAGACTTCTATAAGAAGCTGATGTCCAACACTGGCTACATGAAGCGTGAAATAACTATGTTTGGGTTTCCTCAACACCCCATCCTAACGGTCTTCGTTGGAGGTGGCTGTGTATCTCGGGAATATCTAGCTTCATCGTTCTCTTCATCCCGTTCAGACATGACCATGGCGTCTTCCTCATCCTCCTCGTCATCATCCACCTCTTTCTCTGTCTCCGGAACCGCGTCGCTCAAGAAGCGATACCATCTCGAAGTCTCTTCGACAGACACAAGGTGCACCTCCAAGCTGTACCCCTTCTTCTCCTTCGGAAACTTGCTCTCAACAAACTCCGCTCGCGTTATGATGGTCTTTGGTATATAATCTCTCTTGCAGACAAGCTTGATGTTGAACACCAGCTCGACTTTGTCACTGAAATGAGGCAGATTGATAACGCGATCCTTGAATATGAACTGTCTGTCGAGGTCGTAGGCGCCGTTCGGTACACCAGTCGGAGGATCTCTGAAGTAAGAACGGTGGCCGTAGAAGAAGGCTCGGTCACCGATGTGGTCGACTATATTCATGACGGGTCTGTTGATGTCGGTGGCTGAAGTTCTCAGGAAGATCACGTTCTCGAACGGTTGGTTTTCCGCCATAGTGGTGCTGCCTTGCAGTAGCGACATCCTGCTGTGGACCTCCAGCCATGAGTAGTACTCATTGTTGCTCATCCAGATCATCTCCCGGATTATTGACAACACTTCCCGATTGAGTGCATCGTCTCGGGACGTGTCGACATCGTCCCGGGCCGACATCATCCCGAACCAGCAGTTCGGCAGGGAGTACTTCACGGTCATCTGGGCGTATTCCCGGCGTTGTTCCTCGTCGTTCGACTCCTGTACTATGACTGGTGTCGACGAAACGGCGTCCACGCTACACTCCAAGATTTCTAGAAATGTTACCCCAGTCAGCTCTGAGCCGAGGTTCTGATCGTTGGCAGGATTTTGGAGATAAGACTCTACTAACAAACCGAACTTCGCGATATATGTCGCTGTTCTCCTCCGGCACCGTCGTGTCGTTCTCTTCAGTGCCGGGTACATTCTGCCGGCACTGTCTGTCGTCGTGATCTGGTTCTTGAGTCGCACGTACGTGTCGAGCAGGTCGCCGTCGAGGTACGTGCAGACGCCGGCAGAGGCGTAGTGCCAGATGCTGGCCGTCAGTAAGCGGAACTGAGAGGCGAGGCCTTGGAGTTGTTTGAGGCAGTCGGACTCGCGGATGATGTTGCGCTGCCCGACGAAGCGGACGGGGTAACCGCGGGGAGGGTCGTGGAGGAGGTGGTTGAGGTGACGCTCGAAGTTGCAGGTGGCTGTGACGAGAGAGGTGTCCAAAGCTTGCTGGAATGAGAGGGTCCAAAGGGCTTACTGTTCTATTTGCAATAAGTGTTTGAACAAATCTTATTTTTTCATTTTTTACACTCCATTGACGTCTTCAATATGGTAGTGTTGGCGATTGTTATATTTTTCTCCTCACTTAGAATGTTATTGTTACATGCCTCCACCCGAGTCGCGCCTATCGCATTATAATTTGAGATCCTGATCCTAGGGATGAGATTGTAGCTTGGACGCCATTAGGAATGGTCATTCGAGTATTTTTGGTTGTTCGCTGAACAAATCAAACTAAGAATAGGAAGCCAGGCCAATTCTAACACGTTTCCTGATCATCACGATTGACGGAAATGATATGTTGAGACAGTCTAGCTGTCAACACTTATAGGATAAAAGACAGTCTCTCAGGGGAGCGTGGTTCCATTCCCGTCATGGTCGACCATCCTGACAGAAGTGCAACGTAGTTTTCGATCTAATGAATACCCGGAGGGTTCCTCAGTATCAGGCTACGACCATCTCAACTCATTCATCATTCACAGCTGCCGATATTCCTTAGTCATCATCATATTGCGTCCTTAAACCGAGTACGAATGAATGAGGAATGCCACCTACCATGATTTGTTTGAAGCCGGCGCGTAGCACATTGACGCACACGTCGTTAAACTTCTTGCAGACCGTCCTCGTGTTAGCAATGTCCTTGTAGCTCGGCAGTCGACTGATGACCATCTCCAGGAGCTCGTTGGGCAGGTCGAGGAGTGGCGTGCCGACCTCGGCGTCCCACACCCACGCCTCTACCAATCCCTGCACTACCTGGAACTCTTCGTCCTCACAACGGCGTCGCTTGCGTGTGCCCGGAACCAGAACTGTTGAATAGTCAGACGTTACAGGGTTTTTACCACGACTGCTACTTGGAATAAAGACCTAGACGTAGGACGAAGAACTAGAACTATCCACTAGAAGAGCTCAATACCATGGCAACGCGAGATAATAATAAAGTCGGGTCTCTTGTACTTGACATGAACCTTATAAATTTTGTAGCCTTTTTCATAATTGGTGCCAGAATTTTGTGCTAGCAACAGTGCAATTGCAGAAAGACCAAATACATAACATCATAAATACATGTAGCAATCTAGTAAATATATTAACCAGTCCCATTGAAGCTAGCTTTGGCCCATTAAGTTATTTAATGTGGTATTGAATTAGATAAGATAATGGAATGATACTGTATTCATATATTAATATCTATTCCAATTTTCCCCTTGCATGCTCTTCTGTAGTTGAAAAGTCGTGAAATATGAATGGCATTAATTGTATTACACTTGAGAGACTTGCGTCACGAAGCTAGCAGATTCTAGCCAATCGCAGTTCGTGAATATGTAAACAAATAGCAGTTCCTTAGTTGATGCAAGTTGTTGGTAGTATAATGCAAAGCCAATACTGCTGTGTGGCCTACAATTTTACAACTTATTTTTGAGATTTCGATAACCAAAGAGAAGGTAAGAATTCCAAGCAATGTGTGGAACAAAATCGAATAGAAGAAATCAGAAAAAGGTGATTGTTGGAGGTGTGTCTGCCATTTGAAAGGAAATGCTCATAATTGTATCTTGTGATTAATTTTACCTGCAGTTAGACTGAAATCGCCATCCATCTTGGTGAAGTCTGTGAATTGGGTTTGGGTTTGGATTGGTTATCTATAAAGGGAATTTGGAATGTGTGAGGGCCTTGAATTGTAATTTCGAAAATGAGCGGGCCTAAACTAGCATTTTGATCACCTAACTAGCAGCTTGGGTTATTTTCTCCATGGAAACTAGAATTTTCATTTCATTTCGCCACATTTGTGCATTGTTAATATTATACTTGTTAGGGATAGGCCTATTGTAAGAAAACTCTCAACATTACACTCGGACTGGACTGTACTCTTTGACAAAAGTAACTGAATTAAATAAGGTAATTAGGTGTGCCGTAACAACAAGGTGTGCAATAAGGTGTGCCGTACGTAACACACTTTTTGTTCTTTCAGTTTTTCACGGTTGTTTCAGTTCATTATCCATGAATACGTTTGTGGAATACTCAAATATATATTTTATTCCATTTCAATAGCAGAATAAAATGGTCAGTATTTCTACAATTGTCTTTATACACTATAATTATTATTTAAATTGCAGAAAAATCTTTGGCTTCTTGTGTGTTTTGCTGTGATGATATTATATTAGAACTTGGAGGGTATTGTTTAGCTGATTTTATTAAATTTTGATTTGTGTGACGCGTTTAGGTTATATGAAATTTGTTGAAGGTTTACTGATTTATCATTTCACATTATATATCTCAAATTTGTTTGTGCAAATATTCGTGCAACTTCACGGCTGCTATATGTTCTCGATTGCTACTGATTATACGCCAAGCCATGCAGGTTAATTCTATGGGCACATCTTTCCATACTATTTGTGATGTCGTTCCTCATGCTGAATGTATTCAAGTAACCGTGTTTCCATCATTCAGGTATTTTTGTGTTCTGTTGAAAAACGTCAATACCGCGTGTTACGGCGCCGTCAAGTTTTACCTGAATTGATTCAACAGATGAAATTGGAGAGAGTACTGTACTCATATCCTCTATGGTTTCACCTGTAGAGCGTCAACTACAATGGAAAGTAAATGCTCAATGAGAGAGTCTTCCTTTCGCTCTTCCGATATGTCCGAGTGTAGTAATGAAAAATAGTTATTCGAGTTTTGTCACTCGAAACATATTGGTGGAGGTGCCGAGTTTTCAAACTATACCTTTCCATTGCTATTGAACGATAACTTCAGTATAAGTAGGAGATGAAACTTATATAAATTGAAATTCGTTAGATAATGATTTGAAATCATTATAAATCAGTTTGAACAGTATGCTTAGGCCTATAGCCTATATCGAACTTTCAATACCTATTTCTTAAAGTGTTTGGAGAGTTTTCATATTTGTATTACATTTCATATAAATATCGTCCAAACTCCAAATATCAACACTTATGCTGCATTTGCCTAAAGTTTTATGAAATATACTTGACAGTTAAACAACTTGATTTTGATACTATCAAGTCACTGCCTCCATTTAAAGCTGTAATTGACATCACCTATTGATAATTCTAGTCGTTATGCAGCTGTGAGTGATCTTCAAACACAAAATATTGTCGATTTTTCCAATTTAATATGATGTTTTCTAAAATTTGCTCGAGTTCTTCTGTTTCTCCAAACTTGTAAGACATTCTCATCAGGAACCATAATTCTGTTGAACTTTAATTTTAATAAAAAAACAACAACCGACTTTATTATTATTACGGGATTAACCGTTCAAACATTTGAAAAAATATCCGTAAATGCCGTCAGTCCAACTTTGTTTTAAAGCAATAATGATCTATTCTGATGTGACATTATATGATTCAGAAAAAGTTTCAAGTCGATTAGTTACTTTGCCCGGCTTGTAAACGAACCTCCATTATTTCCAGTGTAAAACAAAATAGAAGTCATTTGCTACGCTCATCTATTCATAAATTTCAGATCAGTAATTGTGTTTCTATTTCTATTTGTATACGCCATATTTTTCAGATTTGAATTCAGTCTGTTTTACCGTTGTGATGAAATGAATCAAGACTCCTAGATCGCCAACTCTTGTGTTTTTCCTAAATGTCTGAGCGTGTGTCTGACTCCATCCAGCTCGGCGACTCTTGCGTAATTGCACCGGAATTGCACGCGGTCGCTTGTATATTTTCAATGTGTTAACCCAAATAGCTTTGACACCTGCCGTCAAAAAACCGGACGCCAATTTATTTCCTTTTACAAGAATCTATTCCTAGATCTAGCAGAACCATCTCGTAGAAAAAACAAAACAGCCGATAAAAAACACAGTTGCCTATTGTCGAACGTTGGGAGTCGGCCAAAGACGTGGAGAGAAGAGCGACCATCCCACATGAAACACATGGGATATTCAAAGGCATTTTTTTTACACTGAAAATTCCCGTCGAACAGCCATTAGATTTTATCCAAATCCGTAGAAATAGTAGAAATAGTTTCGTTTAACGACAACAGTGAAACATTGGTTCTCTTCTTTGTTGCAGTATAATGTTCGACTTTGATCTAGCTCAGATCCGTTTTTCCCATATTATTTATCCAATTATTTAATACTGCTTATTCAATTAATGCATAATCAATTTGCATGGAAAATGTCCATCAAAACACTAAAACCAGAGTATTTCATTTATTTATTTCCACAATTATTTCATGATACTTTTGTGTGTGCATTTTTGTATGTATTTATGTTTATATGATTGCCATGGTACGTACCTCTTTACTAGTAAATATAAACAATTCAAAGTCCTTTGAACTTTTGAGCTATAGGCCTAGGATTTAAGTGGCAGTCGCGGCCGGTCCTAGGTACCTTTTCAATCGATAATGTAAATTGGCATTTGGTTGCTTTCTGATGGTCACCATGGTGCTCGAGCTTATTATCAACTAAACTTCACGTTTCACTGCCATCTAGATACTTGTTGCGCTTGCCCATGCCCCTTGTGATCGTCCTCAATCTAACCCGCGTAAGTCACGGCTTGCTAGACCTCGCCCAGTCAAAACAAATCATTTCCACTCCCAACCTTGCTACTGAATGTATCCACGAAAGAAGGTCTTTTACCAACATAAAAAACTCAAATATCACAGTTTCCTTTGTATTGCTATGGTATTTTGAAGGTGTAATAATTTTTCAGGATGAGGTTTGCGATAAGATGCGAGAGTGCATGTTTCTAAAGGGTTAAATCCGCCAAGTTGTGGCGAAATTGTCCAATTACCGAGTGGTTTACAATCATTTGGTTGGTTAGGCGACCTTCTTCTTGCTTTAAGTATGCTTGTTAGTTGTATCGATGGGCAAGGATTTCAACCGTAATGTTAAAGATCATCAAGTCGTGCATACATTAGTGGAGAATTTCACCAACTATTTAAGTCTGGGAATGTGTTTAAGAAGAGACCATCCGTTTTGCTACTTTATTTCTTCACGATAATAATTTGGTTCTGTAAGAAATGTCTCTTGACTATTTGTAAGTGCATATGTGGAATTATAAGATATTTTGTTGTAGGCAATTGTTGTTTCCTCAACGACCCCATCAACAGCTAGGTTATTTGGGGGAGACTATTATGTTCGGCGTGAGATAAAGTCTATACTTATAAACTTGTCCGCACTTCTACTCACCTGTCGTGCAATTGATGTGCAACTATTTCAGACACTGACCGCACATATGAAACCTATATAATATAATTTTTTTTACATTATCATTATTGAGGTTTCATTCATTCATATTAGGCCTATATGTAAGTTACACATAATCATACAAGAAAAAAAAGGGGTTCCAGACAAGAGTGCATGTCTGTTAGTCCATCTAACCCATCTAATGCTATGGATACAATTTCAGGAAAACTAAAAATAGTTTTTGTAAATACACAAGAGAGCGTAGTAGAATTTAAGTAAAGCGGAAGAATTGTGAGAATTATGTTATCATCTCGTTCGATCAATTGATGAATTATTTTCGTACAGATCTTTGAAAAGTTTCAAAGAACTCGAAAATAAGTACTTGAAAGATAAAGTTCGAAGATGTATGTAAATGAAGGTCCAATTTTTATTGACTTTGAAAAAAATCTGTTCGTGCTCTACAGGTCAAACAAAAATCAAATTGAATTCAAACCTAAAAGTATACTATAGTTATTATTAATCCGAACTTCTCGACACTGACTGCTAAATGTAGAATGCGCACGCGCATGTTTATGACAGAAACGCTTAATTTACACTAACTCATAAAGCAACAGACTTATTGGTTGTCCAAGCATATGATTCATGACTCATGAGAATATTAAACTAAGGACTGTTCTAAAATACTACAACTGGAACTTACAAAATATTACCACTTATATTTAGGAAAAGAAATGGAAGCCAATAAGGTGTATATATACTCCTATTCTCTTAACCGCTTGGTTGGTTTCCAAAACCAAGGCCTTGACTTCTATTCTATTCAATGCCAATACAGACTTTATTCTTATTTACGCTTCGGATCATTACAGTTGCTTTATATATCCGCCATTGTACACTTGCGATCACATAAAATGTTTTTCTTTCGAAATTCAAACTTGAATGTTTGAATCTTTGAATTCATATGTTACTGTCAATTTTGCCATAGACTGTACATGGCGGACGTATCATTATTGTCTGCTACTTTTATGACGTATTATGTTGGTAATTTTTTTCTGAATGCAGTATTTTATTGTTACTTGATCGTTAACTTTGAGTGACCGGAAGTGACCTGAAGAGTCATCATCCAAGAAGACAATACGGAACTTGGATGATCAATTCATCAATTAAAATCTTGTATCGATTATTATAAAGGCTGAATCAAGTTTTATTATATTTCATATTTTTTGTACTGATATAACTTTATTTGTATTTGTAAGTCATATCGATGTATAGGCCTGTATTAGTTATATTACAGATAGTGATATGTACGATAAAAACGATATAGTAATTGACCATTAATAATGATTATTTGGTGTGATTATCAAGACCGTCATATCGCTTGCTCATGAGTCTCGAATCTCTTGATATAAGAATCGATTAAATCGATTCAGCGAAAGTTCAGTTTGTTGATGATAACTTGAGAACGGTGTAATATCTCACCATTCTAATGCAATAGAAACACAGCTAGATCTCTTTAATACGGTGATATGCATTGAAATTATAAACCTTAGATTCTAACATTTTCATGAGTATACAGTCAGAAGATCAGGTATTTTATATGTATACACATGCATTGTAAAATTATATGATACAAGAAAATTGTTCTTGTACGTATGGTGATAAGATCGCCCTTGTGTTGCCCCGTTGGAACGATTCTATCTTTTAGACATGGCCATAATTGGGAAACAATGATTTTGTATCAAGTTTCGATGTTATCAAAAGAAAAAGGGATGTACATCATCTTGACATTACTGAAAATATGTGCTTCTGTAGAATTGGAAATTTTACCGCTCCCAAGTTTTCACGAGAAAACTGATATTGCGATAATTCGACTCCCATATCGCATCTTCAGACAAGAATAATATAAAAATAGTGTAATACTATCGATCAAATGTTGACGTGATTAATAAAAAAAAATCCACATCTGCGACATAATCTTCTGCTACACTTTAAACCACGCGAGTTGCACTCTGTCCAACATCCACGCTCCGATGACAACAATAGGCCGTTCTACGTCTGTACGTCATTGTTGTAGGAAGTGCATGCATTGTTTCCTGTAGTTCGCCACGCGGCGTGAGCTGATTGCGTGATGAGTTGGGGCTGTAATCAGCCAATCAGCGTGCAGCTCAGGTGTCGCAGGTGTCAACAACCACCCACACTAATCACGGAACGGTCAGTTGACAGGAGCCGGTCCGTGGATTAACACCGCGATCATCTTACACTCGAACTATAGATCAAATTATCGTTATAAAATTGTGATTTTTGACATTTTATCGACTCAATCAACCTCGTCATTGAATTCATTCAATAACTTCAAACTTATATATCAAAATCGATTTAGAATGCTTCTAAAATATATAGTTAAAATCATATTAATTCTTATACTCTAAAACTCCAAATAGATGAGTGCTGGTCAACAGAAGAAGTTGTGATTTGTTCAGATATATGTTTTTATAGCGAAAGTGGATTTTATATAACAGTGTTTTAAACTAATTAACCTATGATTCGTATTGGATAATATTTATAAAATCAATTTACATGAAAGATCGAGACTTGAATGTAGATTTCTGTCAATTAAAACAAACCTGAAATACATTTTCTTCTCAACGTAACTTGTTGATAACGTCGTTAATTAGTGGTTCCTCATTGGTGTATAATCAAACTCTGAGTGCCTACACTCTGTTCGTTTTGCGAATTAACGAATCTGTTTTGATGAGATCAGTTTTGGTGTGTTTTCCCGTGTTGTCGTCGTGGTGATCGTCGTGGTGGTATGCGTGGCAGATGTTGGCATCAGAGATGGGATCAGACGGTCTGCTCGCAGAGACAACGGTTTACTGATGGTCAGTTGGGGACTTCCACAAGGAGCTTTATTACGACCACGATAAGGAGTTGACTTGGGAACATTCCCTGTTTAATTAAGAAAATGTTGCGACAAACAATCTACACATTCTATGTTATGATATGATTGCACTGCATTGAAACTTTTACGAATACGCTAATATGCTATGAGAATAAAAGGGGTTTGCCTAATTATAATATTTATGTACACATATTTTGTAAATAAGCGTGCTGTGAAAATTGCCCACTCTTTATTTATATATTTATACACGGTTAGGTCAGTATCAATTGACCAACGGTTGTCACCATTTCATGACAGCTAACCGGCACTTGCTTTATTATGTATAGGCGTACCAGGTCAATTCAGCACAAATATGCTACGTAATTTTCACATATTTTTCATCTTCCACCACATTGTTCGATCAGGTTTTAAGGAGGTTGTTTTTGTATTCAATATGAACAGAAAATATTTTTCTTCTTGACGAAGCGAGAATGAATGAGTTACTATAATGATGGCCGGGTGGATGGAGGGGGGGGGTCACCATAAGCAACATTTTCAGTGTCAATGTGACATATAGACTAAAGTGTAGTGACTGTCCTTCTGAATATATTGTAGTAAAATTACTTCACACCGTTTAGAGAAGTGTCTTCTGAGAATAAAATACTTTCGATTTATAATAAAATACTTTCGATTGATATATTTTCGATTTATTTTCGATTTATAACTTCACATGCAGGTAACATGTTATTTATACGGGCTACAGATACAAAGGCCGTCAAAGGTATAAATTGTTGGCAAAATATCGTGTGTTACTGTTATATACAATTGATTCTTCCACATTTATTATTATAATATTTGACCATCATTAGTATTTTCGACCATTATTGATAGTCTCCATCTTATGATGTATTTGCCAAGACCTTATCTAGACCTAGACAAATCACTCAGTTAATGCAATCTTGTGTGATGGGTATTAAATTGAGAATTTTTAAATTTTAAAATGAAATTTTCGTAAACTGTAAGACTTTTATCTGCGGCGAAAAAGTATGGTACAGCGCAGTCCCGGTGTTGAAGTTCATTTTTTTTTAATAATCAAAATGGTGTCATAAGATCGCCCTTGTGGTGCCTCGCCCATACGATCCTAATTTAATCCACAGCCCTAATTCGGGAACAATGATTTTGTATCAAGCTCCGATGTTAATGAAATAAAATTGAAAATTAAGAATTTGAGTTCAATAGTGTAGGCCTTTCCTAAATGATTTTGTTGAGTTCATTATTGATCGCTTAACGACCCCACCAACATCCAGGTCATCTGGGGGTACGAGCTCACACTCATTAACACGATCATCCAGAATCATCACTCGTATCATCGTACAACAGAAGCTGATTTTAATGTTGTTGTTCTTGTTTGTTGTTGCAGCGTTGAAGGTGAAGTTGATGCTGCGGCGACCCATCAACCAGCTGGTCGCGCAAGGAATCATGCCTCGTAAGTTGCACACACGTTCACTTCATCCTTCGACAACCACGTGCACTTGCTGTCACACAAACCTGCCAATCAAATCCCATTAAATTGCATCCTGAAGACAATGTAATAACGTTCTACGCTCTAAAACTAGTGCCAGTCTGAAAAGTAGTCTAAAACCGAGTGTTAAATTTGGGTGCTGCTAATGTTAACGTTAAGGGTCAAGTATATGCATAGATTTTATTTAAAAATCAAGTTTATTTTCGGAATTTATCATACCCCAAGTGTACATATACATTACGTACGTATAGTACATGACATGAAAATATCAGGGGTGTTATTTTAACCCTTTCAATGATGTGTTATATAGTTATATATGTTCCACTGGATTATCCACTGATTTTACTGATCCGGATTATCCATTGCTAAGTACTGTAATGTACGTAGTGTATACATTACAGTAGCAATGAATAATCCAGTTGAATGCATAATTAGAATATACACATCATTGCAAGGGTTAAAATAACACGCGTAATGTTTGCCTGTCCTGCATTTATATTCAAACATGTGACAGTGGGTGCATGGTGATGCAGTTAAGACCTAATGAAATGATAATACGGTAAATCTAGATATAACTGTATATTTATCGTGGTATTTCGACAGGGTTTCTGTAATTGACGACTATGGTGATAGGTGTGACTTATTAATCGGCCTTCTACATCGCTAACTTGAGATTCCTGATAGATTTGGAATATCCTCCCCTAATAAACAGCCATTCGATTGAATGTTATGTTTTGTGGCCTCAGTGGGTCAAATTGAGTCAGGCTCAACTGACGATGATGATGGTGAATTATTACCTCAAGTTTCGTAGGTTGTTGAATGAGTTTCATTATAATCAATTATTATTTTTGGGTGGTAAGATCGCCTTTTTGGAGCCCCGTACGAACGATCCTACCTTAAATACAATGAAATGAATAGAAATGCCATATACATAGATACATACATTTGCCATACAGTGATTTGTATCAAGTTTCGATGTTATAAAAAAAAGGACGAAAAATGTCCTCAATTTCGTAATAACTTCAGTACTGACGATATCTATAAACCAAGATAATATTGTGGTCTGGGTTTAGTTGTTCGGGTTGGTTAGTTAGAGGTTAGAGAGTTGGTTAGAGGTTGGGTGGAGAATGTTTTGTTTCAGAACCAATGAGTAACGTCATCTTGTTCCTGATTCCATTTTGAAACTTTGCTGGGAAAATACTACGGGGAAATTCAAATTGTAGTTTATCCTTTTGTCATCGTCTACCTTAATCTATAGCTAACAGTGCAATGCTTTCGAGTTTGTGGCTTAATTGTGAGTGTATGGGAGTCGAATTAGTGAAATATCAGTTTTTTTGGTGATACATTTTGAGTGGTATGGGATATTGAAATTTTATACTGAGAAAATACAGATTTTTTGATACCTTCAAGCTGGTACGAGTAAAAACTTTTCAGCCAATATCGCCTAATTGTCAAGCGTATACGGCTGAAAATTGTGCGATGTGAGATGAATAATTGCAACTTATACCAGCTTCAAGGTCCTATGTTTCCTCCGCACCAGAATTTCGATATCTAATACCTTTCAAAGTGTATCACAAAAAACTTGATATTTCGCTAATTCGACTCCCGTATTCTCTTAACAAAGTCCTTAATTACCATTGGCTCAGCGTAATGTGTCTCATTCTATTGTTGCTAAATTAAAAAAATATAATTTCTCTGCCAGCGATCCGAATCTCCCAAGTAGTTCTAAACTGTTACACGACAAATCATTTTACTCGTACATAATTAGCTCTCTATTTTCTGTGACAGACATTGTTAGCTGCTTTGTTGTGATTGCAATTGCATTCCATTCACGTGTGTTTATGAGACGGTGCATGCATGCCGCGATCATATCGGCAGCTCTGAATAATGCGGCTATAAATAACGCTTTTGGCCAATGTAACCGAGTCGTCATAACAGAATACCACTGTATCGACTCATGGGGGTAAAATGTCGTGTCCATTGTGCAGTGCTACTACATTATGGTGTGTGGCAGAAATACAAAATTCGAATTCTAGGGCCTCATTTGTGTATGCCATAATGCCTTGACCGTCTTAATCTAAAGATAGCTATCTTTATTTTCTCATTTATGAATATATATATATATATATATATATATATATATATATATATATATATATATATATATATATATATATATATATATATATATATATATATATATATAGAATATATACTAGAATATACGTGAATGTATTTTATTTTTAATAAAAAAAACTACCAAATACTACAACATGAAAATCACTCTCCTATATATTCATGAATGAGAAAATGAAGATAGTCACAGCGTATAGGAATTAGGCCCCTAGACTTGAACAAGGTGCTAGAAACTCGGGTCAAGTTGTTCAGAAAACTTCTGCAATCTACCTAATTGGGGGAGATGGGAGCGGGGGGGGGGACCTTAGCTGACCTTAGCTTCAACACAATCTACTCCTAAGTAGGCTCAATAGTTCAAATATAATGGAGAATATATACAGGTCCAGTTAGCCTTATACTGAGAGTTAGTGAAAGCAATATAAGCATGGATAGTTGATGGATAGTTAAGTTGTGTGATCGTTTAGTAATAACAAAATAGTAAGGAATTTCGTAACAATAGCTATTCGATGAATAATTCTTTTTTTTTTTTTTGTAATCAAATTATATGTTATAAAGGAAATGATGCTAAATACTACACACCATGCAATAAAATAAATATGACGCAATTAAATTCAAGCCATATAGAAGTCAAGAAACTGTGATGATAACTTTAGAGTTTAGGACTTGAAGTTGTTAGATCTGTAAACAGTTCAGTACTATCACACACAGTACTGGCTATAAATGCAGTACTACAGTTACTGTACGGGGGCCCTATTCTTGAAGTTGTGACTTTCATAGGTGACCATCTTCAATGTCCTATCTTTAATACCCTATTTATGATTCCATATTATATTTAAATATACATCATTGAAGTTATTTTCCCGATTACTACAATATAAATTTCACTTTCCCATTCATTTAACAATAGTAAGGCCTGGTATTACCAAGTCTAATTAGCCTTTATCTGACAGTTCAAACTTGTTATCACCATGGTTACCTGAGGTATTTGTTCTCACCAACTATCAGATAAATACTAACTGGATTTGGTAATACTGGACCTAAGTTGAATATAGGGCAGTTAGATTGAGTGATCAAAACAGTGCAACATATAGCAATAGGGCTAATTGCTATCAATTAATCTATCAATTACCATTTGAAACTAATTGCAATTCGGGTAATTAAATCATGGTAAATGACTTATTTCCAGATTTTTTTTTTCAAAACGTGTGGTCGCAATAGACTATATTTTTTCAAATTGGATACATTTTTCAAAACATGGGACTCTTGACACAATTTTTCAATATTCCTTTTGTTTAATTCAATATTTTTCAATATCTACACTCCACTGAAAGCTTGAGCATATCTTCGGTTAGTTCAACGGTGCTCAAATGGTTACTAGTTTAATGTTAGTTTATTGTATGTATAAACAATATGTATATTGTATGTATTGTATCGTATAGTTTGTTAGTGTATGTGGTTAGTTTATTACCTTCTGAATATCAATGCTTGCTTGAAAGCTTGTATGTGTCCCTAGTGACTGTAATGGTGTTCGAATTGGTTACTGATACTGTTGTCTTGTTTTGATTGGCTCAGCCCTGAAGACGTCGCCCGCGTTCCACGAGCAACGACAGAAGCTGGAGAGAGCCAAGATGGGTGATCTCCTGAAAGCCAAGATCCAGCAGCGGCCTGACAGGCAGGAGCTAGTCCGACAGCACATACTAGAAGGTTAGTCTCGCGCTCGGTCATTCTCGAGAACCTCGGTTAAAGAGGGAAACTTTTGTTACTATTTTAAATGAAACTTCATCGACTCTGGTAACCATTTTAAACTAAACCTCATCGACACTGGTAGCTTGAACGTTCTTGAGAACCCCGGTTGACAAGGAAAACTTTGTAACCATTCTAAATGAAACTTCATCGACACTGGTAGCTCAGTGGTAGAGTTCTTGCTCCGTGTGACTGGGAGATGAAGGTAGATCGGGCCTTCGTTTGATCCCTGCCATCATCCATCTTACGTTAGTTTTTCGTGATTTCCTCCTGTAGCCTATAGGTAGGGGATATTGACTGATAAAATAGGAATAATTATAACACCATCTGTAGTATAATATACTGCTTAGGTCCCGTTTTACGAATAATAAATGTGTTGATTAAGCGATGATTAGTGGATTAACTTGTTATTACCCTTGGTTACCAATGGTATTTTGGTACCCCGATTAATAAATTAGCTTAATTATCACAATTTTATTATTGGTAATATGGGGTCTTAGTGTATATTCAACATAGTGCATAGCGTTATATCTTCTGTTATATTTATTATTTATTCATAATATCATCAAGATTCTAATGACAAAAGTTCTCTTTAGAAAATTATAGAATTTTTGTTGTTGTTATATTTTGAATTTGTGCTACATACATATTATTTCCCCCTTCTTCGTATCAGTGATATAAAAGTCTTGAGTCACTTTTTGTGTGACTATTGATACTAGCAACTCGCATCAACTCATTCTATCATGACTTGATCTCCACTCCATGAGACTGTGGATACTAGCGTGACTCCACGGCAGCCGCTGATTTCCCGTCCTCCTGTTTCAGCGGACATGACCCACATCGACCCGTCGCTGGCGGAACGGCAGCGCATGCTGAAGAAGGCTCGGCTGGTCGACGCGCTCAACGACCAGCTGTCTCACCGGCCGGGCCCGCTCGAGCTCATCAAGAAGAACATTCTGCACACGGACGAGCCCATCGAACGGGCCGTCAAAGGTCAGTACCTCCCGTTAGCGGGTAACTTTTCTGCATAGACTTGGAACCTTTCGATTTGACCATCATACTCGATGGTGAACTTGAAGTGTGAATAAACATGGCACTTTAGTTCAGTGGTTGTTGCGCTTGTTTTGTACGCCATAGATTGGCATAGTAAATATTTTGCATTAACTTTCTATCGAATTGAAATTGAGTGCATAATATGTGTAATGATGATGTTTGAACAATGAAGATATCGGGATTTATTTCTTTATAACCTCGTCCTCATCATATGTGTGAAGCAACACTTGGAATAAATACCTCAGGTCTTTGCAGAGCCAGGAACATCAGCTGCATTATCAGTATTCTATATCAGACTGATTTCATATCATCAAAACTCGTAATCACATAGAAGGTTTGGAAGAATTCCTAATTTCTTTAACTCAAATTCTTAGTTTGAGTATTACAAGCCTACCTACAGTTGTATATCATTATCAAATGAAAGAGAAAATATTCGATTTTGTTGATAGATATTATCATGAAAATCCAGAGCTTAGTGGATGTACTTCACATTAAGTATGTTTTCTCTGAGATAAGAAATCCAGTGAAAATTAGTATCATTTACACTGAGTGAAGATATTGGCAAAAGATATAGGCCAACCTTGCCCAGTGCCAATTAAATATAGTTTCCCACTATCTTGCCATATTATTCTGTATAGAACTATGAACGCAAACTGATTGACAAAATGTATCTGTTCTTACAGAGGGTGTAATCCCATTCAAAGCGACATGCGAGGGGCAACTGACCAAACCCCAGCACCCGAACCACTACATCACCTACGACGAGGACTCCCAGAGCTCCGAGGGGGCCCAGTCCCCAGTCCAGCCCCCCCTCGTACCCCTTCCCACCCTCCCCGAGCCGCCACGCCCCTTTGACGTGCTCGAAGCGGCGGCCGCCTCCGCCGGCATCGTCACCGTCGCCCTGACGATCCCCACCACTGGTGGCAGCATCGTCGTCACCTCCACCTCCCCCGCCTTCCATCAGCACAACACGCAGATGACCTTCGCTGACCTCTGTAACAGCGTCGCGAGAAGCATTTCTCCCCCGTCGCACCTCCCCACCATACTTCCCCTTGCCCCGGCGCCCAGCCCCATGAGCCTCGGCTCCACCACGTCCAGTCTCTCTCCGCTGAGTTCGATCTCTGTCTCGTCCCCCACCGGCCCCCCCACCCCCTCGCCCACCATATCGATAACCCCCCGACCGCTGCCCCAACCCTCGCCGAGTCCGCATCGAGACGCGCCCGGCAAAGATAAAAACCGTAAGAAATCCAAAAGCAAGTCACAGCCAAAAACGCGTACGATCAAGTTCCACGAGTACAAGGGACCACCGAACGCCCACAAAAGCACTCCGATAAGCGCGTCTTCTGTCGAGACGTCTTACGAGATACTCCTGCACCAGCAACAGCTGTTTCTCCAGTGGCAGCTGGAGTGGCAACACAAGTACCCGCAGATCATCCTGCCCGCCGTTCAGAAACCGCTATCTGTAGCGACGGAGAGTAACAGCTCGATGGCGAGCTTCGTCCAGGTCGGGTCGCCAGCAGCCCAGCACGCCGGGCTCAGCGTCGCCAGTTCGGTGCCGTCGCCGGGCAGTGTCGCCATGTCTCCAGTCATGATGCAGCCGATGACTCCGCAACAGGTGGCCGTCATGTCACCGATCGAGCCGCCACAGCAACAACTACAACAACAACAACTACAACAACAGCAACAGCAACAGCAACAGCTACAACAACAGCCTCAGCAACAACAGGTGGTTCGCACGCTTACCAAGCTTGAAGACATGAAAGGTGAGTCCAGTGGATGAAGCTGAGAATGAGAATGAGAACTGAATACTGACAACAAAAAATCACATCTCATTAAGTTATTCCATGAATGCACTTTCATGCAATGCATCAAATTAATTGCATTTCATTCATTGAATGCGTTCTATTGCACTTGCAACTTATATGAACAAAACTTGAACCATATAAAAACCATGAGTGATGAGCAATGAGTGATTGATCAAGTCATTCACTTGAAGGCTCACTTTGCAATAGCAGACTATGTGAATGTTAAATCCTAACAATTCGTGATGATAGAAACAGATAGTATATATGTAATGAATAATAAGCGTGTGAACAAGATATCAAGGTAAGCTGCTGGTTGGTCTCTCCCTCTACTTATTCTCAGTCATCATAGTCAGGTCAAATGTGACAGTCGTTCTTTAATGGATAATATACTTGAAGTGCATGCCAAGTTCATCAGCGACTTGAGAAATGAAATAATACTTTCATAAATGCCTATTCAAACTATAGGCTCACCAGTACACTCAGTTTGGAAATTTCCAATCTGCCTCTCGTACTCATCATCTCTCCGTCAACCATAGCATCGACTGTTGACAATACTGTATCCTCTCGATTGTTGTTGATATACTTTCATCTGCCGAGTAGATAATTAGCAATTATGCAAATATATTGTTTTTGTTCTCATCAAATCAGTAATCAGAAACAATGCAAATACTTTATTGCTGTTCCATTTTGATGCATTTTTTGATTGGTAAATGTGGCCATAAAAATTGAATTAAAATGGAACAATAAAAAAGTATTGGCATTTAATGTCATTATTGATTTGATAATGACGATAATAAGTTATCCTGTAAGTTCATTCAGAATCGAGCCACGCAAAGGAAATATGGTCGTTCTCTGATGAGATGTTGAACGATGAATTTTAGTCAACAACTGAAAAATTCTCTGGATGTATTGATTATTATCTTAGAAAATATTATGAATAGTGAATATGGAATATGGTCTATTGATGTATCCAGATAAGTTTTAATCGCAGTATTTCAAATATTCCTATTTCTCGGAACTCCATTCCAAATAATGGAACAGCATCACGAAACTCATTTAATATAAGCGTTGTACTTGAAGTTCAATGTTGTTGTATTTCAGTGAGTGATCTGAAGGCGGAACTGAAGCGGCGCAACCTACCCGTGTCCGGACCCAAGCCGCAGCTGATCGAACGGCTCAAACCGTTCACCGAGGTGGCGCAGCTTGTGTCACATGACGTCACCCAAAATACCATTCCAGTCTCGCAGATGGGCCACATCATCATGGACATACCTGGCTCCGTCATGAGCGAAGAGTCACTGTCAG
>OZ023333.1:23101071-23122141 GCA_964007535.1 Brachyptera risi | reverse complement strand
TCACTCTTGGAAGTGAATTTCTGGTATTTTCTTGGTTTATACAAGCTGATTATTTAACGTATGCTGAGGTTGAGATGGGTCATACATAAGGTTGCCATTGTATATGAATATTGCCCAACGATATTGAAACTTCAATTTCGCATATAGATCGAAATTTATTGAAATTTATTTTATTCATGTTTGTAATTGATATTGGATCAAAAATAAGACAGGTTTGGAAATCATGAATCTCCACCATGTAGTACTGTTCCAGCTTCAGTTTATTTTTCATTCATTTCATAATAATAAGCAAACATATATTTGACAATCCAACAGTTATCTGATAGCAAAGTAATAGGGTCTACTGGTTGCTTTGAGTACACGCTGCAAGCGGGGTGCCTGAAGAGCGTATCCTGGAATAAAATATACTCACTTGTGTAACATGGGCTTGGGTGACAAAACTTATGTGAACCCCTGATAATATTGCACAACCATCAATTCATAAGTTTCCCCAAGCCCATGTCACACAGCCGAGTATATTTTATTCTGGTATACACTCTTCAGCATTCCCCTACAAACACGACCGAGCTCTTTCCTTCACATGAATGCACCCACCAACAACCACCATTCTGATAGCAATGAGAAACCGTGCGCATATTATTTATTTAATTCATTTCTGGGTTGTTATCACCTAGTTATTTGACTTATTTCTTATTTTAGCTACCTATATTTTTTAATTCAATGTCTATCATCTTTTCGATGTCGAATATTCCAATTCCATATGAAATCAAATTTTGAAAATATCACTATTAAGTAGCAACTCAGATTATTAGTTACAAATTAGCTTATAAATTCCAATAGTGTGCAATGGGTATGGATATTTGGCATTCAGTCTGTGATTTTCTCCAAATTATACTCACCTTCAACAAGTTCAACTATGTTATTTTTCTTCTCTCAATTATCTCTCATATCAATGCACTGCACCACGAATATCTATTATAACTTGTAATCGCAAAAAAAATATATATATATCTTCTTAGGCCCATTTGTATAGCTGGGGTAGTTTCAGGCATTTGTGGTTTTTCAGGAAGAGATTTTCAAGAGAAACACAACTGCACCTCCCGAATGCTTAAAATTCTTGAACTTGCAATGAGGTTACTTGGATGGAAATTACCGGTATATGTAATTACCAACGTTTTTACAATCAATTGATCGATGAACTATCTTCTTTCGTGGATACAAGCGCAATTTCTCCGACATTTTTCTAATTCAAGTGTGTAATATTCTAGGCATGTCTTCTATGGAGACTCCAGGGTCCCCAATTCACCATCACGTGAACCACGCGATCGAGGGTTCCATCACCGATGACAACGAGAGCGTTGCCAACCTCTCGCCAGCCTCCCAGCAACAACTCTCCCCGGTCTCGCAGACCATGTCTCCCGAGGGCATCGACCTCGACATGGACACTTCCGAGAGCTCCATGATGGCCTCCGCCTCCTCCCCCCTCGGTTCGCCTCCCCCCGCCTCCCCGATGCAGTCCATCATCGGCGAGGACATCATACTGAACCAGCAGCGACGGATCAAAGAACTCCAGCGCGAGCTACATCGATCTCAGCAACAACTCCAGCAGATCAGACACAACAAAGAGGGCAGTGGAACACAGCCGAGGTTAAAGCAGACGGCGCCCGCCGTCACCACGTTACCGAACGGCATCGTTATAGACACGAAACAGCACCAGAAACTCGTTCTGCAGCAACACCTGCAGAACAAAATCCAAACGCAACAGTTACAGATGCAGTTGACGCAGCTGCAACAGTTGCAGACGTTACAGCAACAGCAGCAAGTGCAGCAGCAGCAAAGGCAACAGCAACATGTTGCTTTTCAACAGCAACAGAAACAGATCCAGCAGGGGATAAATGCCAAGGCAAGCTTAGCTGCATTCCTACAGAGCCAGAGTCAGCAACAACAGTTGAGTAATTTGATTCAGCAACAGCAACAACAGCAACAAGCTGCAGCGGCTAATAATAAGAACAATAACAACGCAGTGAATAATAAGAAGAATGGGGTGATTAAAAATATTGTATTAGGGCAACAGCAAGCAGCGATAGTGCTAAACCAGTTGAACGCACAGAAACAGAAAGCAAACGCTTTGAACGGCATCACGGTGACCGGACATCAACGAACTGCTTCCCTTCCTAACTTCTTTGGTTCGTTTGTCACGACCCAGCAAGACCCTTCGCCGCAACCTGTGGAGCAGACAGAGGACGTCAAAGTCCCGCTACCGTGCATCACCGCGGAGCCACAGTTCCTGGCGGCCAAGCCACCGCCGCCGCAGTACGAGGAAGCCACTAAGCAGCTCAAGGTAAAGCTGGAGGTACCGTCGACTTGCGCAGAAAACAAGGCCAAGCAGAAGTATGTGAAGAGTCAGATCGTGGACGACGTATTGGAGATCCTGATCAAGAATGGAGAATTACCGGCATCGGCGGCTCAAGACCCCGCCACACCGACCACCCCTGGCCGATCACTTCCTCAGGGCTTGATCTTCACTGCCGCGCCCGCTTCTCCTCCTGCACCCCCACCCCCGCCACCACCTCCCCTTCCTCACACGACGTTCGCCATCACCCTGCCAACTGCCATTACGCTGACCACGCAAGCAGAAACAAGTGAAACTCCTTTCCAGCTGCAATTCACAAACGCAGACGCGTTGGATTTCATTTTCGGCAACGTTTCGAGCCGGTCCAATGAAGCTCCAAACCTTTTATCAGATATGCAGACTAATCCGGCTATCGATCTTAAAGAGTTGGGTTTGGACTTGGAGACACTGGACACTATGGACTTTGGTCAGTTGGACTGCAGCGAGCTCGCGTCGAGTGCTGTTAAGATGGAGCCAACGGAGCTGTTGGTCACGGAAATGGAGGTCAGCGAACAGAACAGCGACCGAGCGAAGCACGATGAGTCGCTGCGAGACCAGCTGATCAACCAGCAACAGTGCGAGCTGATGGACATCGAGATGCCAATGGACATGGACGACTCCGATTGGTTGGAATCGTTGATGCCGTCGAACGGTCCCGGTCCGCTGTCCCCGCCCCACCAGGTCGGCTATCTGCCGCAGTCGACACCTGGAGGGTATAACTTCAACCAGCACGCCGATATCGATACGTACGACCCGTTACTCTCCAACAGTCAAGACCCGTTTGATCTGTTCAACATAGAAGATTCCGAGTTTAAAATGTCTGGAGATTTGAATGCCGCGTTAGGATGGGATAAAGTTGACTTTGCTACTTAACAAAATGTGTTTAAATGCACGATTATAGACAAATCTCTAGTAAATTATGAGTGAAAATGCTGACTGCTTGCCAAATACTTTCTCAATGAATGATCCATGTGATAAATGATTTTACGTAATCAAACAAAGTAAATATACTATTAGTAATCTCTATCAGTTCAGTTTTTAAGAACGATAACTATTTGAGTAAAATGAACACTGAATAAAGGTGCAGGATCACTTTTTCTTTCCTGATGAATGGAAACTGTTGAATATTTTCGATATCAACTGAAATGTGCCTTAAAATGAACGAAAGCAAAGCGTGTTATGATTTTTTACTCGAGACCACGTTTTAGAAATCTTCAAATAAAATGACCATAAAGACAAGAATACGAGACGAAGGACCACCGGACGTAGTTCTACGTGAAAACGTATCGCCGAACGTTTTCACGTCCTCGACTGTCGACTCGAGAGGAAGTAAACATCTTCCCACAAATACTAAAATGAATGGACTGAATGGAGAACACAACGAAAACTCAATGCCATAGTACTTAATAATATTTTATCGCCTGATAGATTTTTACTTTTCCAAGTAATTATTAATATAGATACGTACGTTTTTCCTGCTCTAGAGCATCTAATAAAATACTTGTGCTTCCGCGTGTTTAGAAATGCTGCCGCTTTGTACTCCTAGTGAACGTTAATTATTTCCTACGTAATAATATTAGCTGCGTAAAGCAAGTACGAATGCAATAATGTGCGTGTTTTTATTTTAAATAAAAGATTCCGCTTTTCAACTACCACCTAGGGTGTGTGTGTGTGTGTGTGGGTGTGTGTTCCTTTGTTTGTTTGTGTTATGCTATTTTGTGCTTGGTCAGATATCACTATATAAAACAAGAATATTTGCGCTCAAATAATAAATATAATTAATTTAAATCAGTCTATTTTCCCCGTGTGTGTAGCTTGCATGAACCAATATATGAAATTCCTCACTGCATAAAAAAAGCGATTCAAAAAGCAATTCAATAAAATTCAATATGCTTAAGTTTTATGAGAAAAATAAAAAGATAGAAAAAAGTGTTGTTTGAAATTGATACATATTATATTATGTACTTTATTTTACATGTTGACTTATTTGTAAGACGATAATGGTTGATTTGAATGTATGGCACGCACACACTCACACTCTGATCAACAAAGACCAACGAGAATGTGTACGTAACGTACTTCGATATGGTACTCCAATTGTTTTCACTTGTTTTATGTTTTATTTTTAGTGACATTCCATGTACGACAAAGCTTGTTAGTTCCCCTAAAGTACGGACAGTTTGATGATCTAGCCACTCGTCTAGTCGTTGAGTACTCAAAGTACAATTTTCCAACAAAACAACTCACCTTCTTAATAGGTACGGTAGCAGTTTATTTCCAAATTTGAGTAGCAAAAAGCAAATGTTTATGAAATGAACATTAAACACCAGATAAATTCATTAAAATATATCGTAAAATTATTTTTTTGATTCACAAAATCTGTATATAAACTTGTGCAATATACATTCCAAAACCGCGATTGAAACCAAAACCAAAATACTTCCGAGTTTCCGCCATTAAAAAATACTTTTGCTTGTAGATTAAAACTCCTTCTGGATACAATTTGATTTGTGCTTCTCCCCCTTCCCCTTCCTCTACCCTTTACTTAAAACATTCGTTCTGCCAATAATGTTAAACGATCGATGCGTAGTTCATGGCAATAATGCGTAATAATCGTAGTTTAGTTTATTTTTATTTATAATATGTAGGTCATCAAACTGTCCATGTATAATTAATTTATTTAACCGTTTCTTCCTTGGCAAAATATCGTTGAAGGACTCGATATTTCCCTGAAGCGTTTTGTATCGACGCTGTAATGCTCCCCTCGGAATTAGGCATTAGCAATCATTTCGTATTTTCTTGAAATATCGAAAGCTAATTACGTTTTTGTGTCTGTTTTGCTGTCATTGTTATTTCTATCGAGTCACCGTGTTTCCCTCCGCCGTCTCGAACATTGCTCTTGTCCACAGCTGTTCTGTAATCGGTAGTTGAAAGTCGGTGACTTTGCGCTACCAACTGAACCATGTCGACTTGAATGCATCGAGGGTTTAATTTCATCTCTGGGCAAATACCGTCTCAGTAAAAAAAGATTAAAATCATATCCAAATACTCGTCCTAATTGTAAATGCTGTGAAAGAATAGAATAGTTGATGAAAAAATAGTTGAAAGAGGAGGCTGCAGGGATGTGAGAGGATGATCGAGACGGCGGTGGTATTTTGTTTACCTTCCCATGACCATATTGTAGGATCGGGACCATTCACAGGTTTCACACCTAAAGGAGAGGATTAAGAAAAAGATTAAAAATGAAAAATAATGAGAAATAAAAAAATGAATGATTTAGATATGTTTGTCAATTTGATAGATAGTAATAATGAAATGCTATTATTATTATTATTATTATTAATTATTATCATTACTATTATTAAGTAAGATGAGCATTATTATTGATAAAAAAGGAATCCTTGGAATGTAAGAGTGTAATTAAAAATGCTTTATTTTGACAGAATTCAAGTCCATTCAAGAAAATATTCATACTTTTATTTGTGCTTTTCTTTTGGCATTTTTTATTATTTTTTCCTTTGTACAACTTGTAAATATGTCCTTTTGTAAATACATTATCATGTTATGTAAGATATATGGCCCATGTACTACTACTACTACTACTAGTAAATTTGGGTTATAATGTGGTTACTAGAAATAAAAACAAAATATTAATAATATTTTCATATTGATTCTGTTATCCATTTGCACATTTCTTTTCCTCTTCCTGCTCTATTATCCATAATGGTTAGGATCCTTATTACATACTGGTGTAATTCTGAAATTTAAGAAGATAATGATAAGAATTGAATCAAATATTTTCCGAAAGCATTCAAATCTTTCGCCAATTAAATATATGTTTGCCAAACATCTCTCTGGTGATCACCATGATATTGTTTATTAAACACCCATATTTTTGAATATTTCAGTTAAAATGTTGAATTAATAAATATTTATGCAAAAATAATGTTTGAGAACAAGTCATTTGGAGCAAAATATATCTTTGGAGAGAAAGATGGGATGGAAAGCCTTGGTATTACAACCCTGCTTTCCTTTATCCACCATCCTCGAGCTTTACAAATGACATGGAACCTTTCAGCTAATGCACTCAAGTATATAATCTAATTTTCACCATTTATTTGCAAAACGATCAGTTTGTCATTAGGAGGGGACCACTGAAAATTTGTCTGAAATTTAAAATTAAGCTTTGTATATATATATATATATATATATATATATATATATATATATATATATATATATATATATATATATATATATATATATATATATGTATATGAATATATATATTTTTTTCAAATGTACTTTTTTGGGCTACTGAAGAGGAGATGTGAATTAATCCACTGGTATATTTTATACTAATCTTTTAACCATCTAGTGTCAAACCAAAATTGCTTTAGAACGGAATACAGTTAAATGTTTTATGGCTGTTTTCTTGTATTTTCTTTCTAAGTATTTTTCAATGGAGAAGTAAACCAAATCTATTCTACCAGATGAATTTGCACAATTGTTTTGTGTATTCTTCGAACTGGATAATAAATGCAATTATGTATTATTATCAGTCAATCTTGAAAATAGCATGCCTAACATAATTGTGAATAATTTATGGATAGTTTTAATTAAAAAGATGTGTGAGATTGATTGATCATTAATCTGTTATTCCACAAACAAAAATGGTAAAGTAACATCAATGCATAACTTCATCAAATGCTCTTTCAATAACATCACGATTTATTTTTAAACTATACTTATCTCAGGTCGTTTTCTAGAAAAAAGGTGTCTTCATGACAATCAGAAATATTCATGTAATAGTTATTAGGAGAAAACAAAAATGAAAGAAATATGTATTTTTAAATTTTTGATTTTTTGTTTTTTGTGGAAGACTACAATGAAAAAATATCAACTCAATCGGGTGGAAAGTATCAAACTTGGGGATTGCAGTGGTGCGCCCACTCTTAATTGTTGCTCAGTCAAAATGCGTATACAAAAGCTCTGAAGTGCGCGCGTCAATTTTGAGTCATGCTAAGGTGATGCGTGAATAGGATAAGTGCAACACAATACAATAAAACGGACGTCGACCATCTTCTGAAACTTCACTGAAATCTGAAATCCTGAAGGATTATGTTGGCACTTGATAACTCTCTTTGCCTAGAAGCCCTGAATAGACATTGCAGTTTTCCAATCTCAGTTTCCAAAGTGAAAGAGTAGACGAAAGAAAGATGATACTATATAGAAAGCCCAGACTCTTGTCCAAGGTATAAAAAAATAATAATAATAATAATAATTTAAAATAATTATTTAAATAATTTAAAATAATTTAAATAATTTAAAATTATTTAACGTACGCTGAGATTGAGATGGGTCCTACATAAGGTTACTATTGTATATGAATATTGCCTACGATATTGAAACTTCAATTTCGCGTATAGATCGAAATTTATTGAAATTTTATGTTTCCAATTGATATTGGATCAAAAATAAAACAGGTTTGAAAATCATGAATCTCCACCATGTAGTACTGTTCCAGCTTCAGTTTATTTTTCATTTCATTCATTTTATAAAAATAAGCAAACATGTATTTGACAATCCAACAGTTATCTGATACCAATGTAAGGTTCTACTGGTTGCTATGAGAGGCCTACACGCTGCAAGCGGGGTGCCTGAGAGTGTATCCTGGAATAAAATATACTCACTTGTGTCCCATGGGCTTGGGTGACAAAACTTATGTAAACCCCTGATAATATTGCACAACCATCAATTCATAAGTTTTCCCAAGCATAATAATTTGTGGTGGAATAAGTACAGTCGAATATTACAAGAGGAAGTTTTGTGGAGATCAGTTCAATCCGGCCGTCTTGTTCGTGAAAGCTAACGATTCTCACGATTAGTTTCATCTCAGTTCAGCATTACTAAGTTGTCCAAAGTACTCGGTTCGTTATCCCGGTGCTATTTATTAAGATTAATTTTTTTAATTATCTATTATTGTTTGTTATTTATAATTCTTTTCAGGAATACAACAAAATCCAAAAGGTTCATCATGGTTTTGTAGGCGTAAGAAGCCAATTCCAAATGATAAAAAAAAAATATATGAGAATATATTACGGAAATGAATTAAAAAATACGTACTGAGAGTATTTGTATTAAGGTAGAGACTAATGACATGACTACAGTGGGATCGAAGGAAATGCGAAAAATGAGGCCTGAAAAATGAAGACTTTTTATTAATAAATAATATTATATAGGGCATATTTTGATTGATACTCAACTAACTTATTCTACTGTAACATCATTATTTCAATACTTGAGTGACTTAGAAAACGGCGTTTTCTTCAATAATGTTTAAATTACGGTTTAAGTTTATCCTGATCATCCTGCGACTAAGCTATTCTGACGGAGGAGATTCGTGATTTTCTTCAGCCGTTGATGAAGTACTGGGATAGCTCCCTGAGTAGCAGGCCACGACCACTTCGTGTCCATTCCCGGATCCCTAATTGAATATCCTTGCATCTTATCTTCCCATTATATCATTCATCATTCACCGAATCCAGTAGATCATAGTCTTCAATTCATCTTTAGAGTACGTCGTTAAACCCAATTCAAATGAATATGGACATCACCCGTAATAGTATTTTGTACGAGGGAAAAAAGTGGTCATCAACTGTTGGTTATGTTCCTCCTCAATGACTGAGGGAAACCAGATAAAACATGAGTCAGAACGTTCGACCATGACAGTAAACGATAAGGATACTTGATATTTGATTGATTGCTCTCAAGTGCCACGTCAATAATATGTGACAGATAAGAAGCCTCCTCAACTCACTGTGCGTCGCTACTCGACGCCTCTCCCCCACCCCCCTCCACGCCTAGCGTCGCGACGCCACTCCGACGCCTGCTGCTTATGCAACACGTAGTACACTAACAGCTGTTCTCTTGTCGCTCGTTATCTCGCCTAATTCAACAGGTGACCGACACCGGTGGGTCGGCTGCAGTGACATGGAACAGCGTAGGGCCTCGAAGGCGACGCCGATCAAACAACTGAAGACGCTGTCGATTGAGAGAAGAACGATTGAAGAAGTCGATCAGCTGGCCAAGCAGTTCCAGAAGCTGAGAGGGAATTGGTGAGTGGATTTAAATGTAATTCAGTTCTCTTCGTTCTTTGTCACAGGATACTTGAATGACATTTTTATGAAATTAAAAGATGAGATTTATAAGAATGAGATCCTTCACCCGCCTTTATTAGAAAAAAAAAAAAAAAAAAAAAAAAAATATATATATATATATATATATATATATATATATATATATATATATATATATATATATATATATATATATATATATATATATATATATATATATATATGGTAATATAATTTCTACGGTTGTGCCACGTCTTGTAGATGACGGAGATCGACGTTTCGAAGGAATTTCATCCTTCATCTTCAGGTGTCTTGTCGGGACGAACATCAGCAGTCGAACCGACAAGACACCTGAAGATGAAGGATGAAATTCCTTCGAAACGTCGATCTCCGTCATCTACAAGACGTGGCACAACCGTAGAAATTATATTACCATGTACCATCGGCCACGAGAATCTCCGTCAACACACATATATATATATATATATATATATATATATATATATATATATATATATATATATATATATATATGTATATATATGTATATGAATATATATATATATATATATATATATATATATATATATATATATATACATATATGTATATATATATATGTATATATATATATATATATATATATATATATATATATATATATATATATATACATATATATATATATATATATATATATATATATATATATATATATATATATATATATATATATATATATATATATTCATACTATTTTCAACGAACTCAGCTCTTCTATAGCAACATCTTTCAAAGTTGATGTGATTCTATAGCTGGCCTTACATGAACATTTTTGATGCGATATCAAAAACGGTGCGTTTGCGATTAAACAAAAGTGCTGCTGCTGCCAGTAGCAATTCAAGCAAGTTTATCAAAGAGATGGGCGTGTCTTTAGTGTGGCCGATATAGCTCCCGCATGCGGTTGCGATATCGCATCGAAAATGTTCATGTAAGGCCAGCTTATAACTCTCCGATACTGACTTCCATTACATGCCTAACGATCCCAACAACAGCTAGGTTATTTCAAGGTATAAATGACTGAGTTATAGATGAATGATTTTCACAAAAAAACATACTTTATGCGGATATGAACCCACGCAGATTTATAAACTTCAGTAACTAGGTTGAACTAGAGGACATGAGAAGTGTCTCAGAATATAGCCATGATAACTGAAGAGTACACATAACCGGCGCGACTAACCTAGCCCGTAAAACCACACAATTAAATTTAAATTGAAGAGTATCTAACTTAAATGTGAACTCTTTCACCAAGTCTTGACGAATGTTATGCTCTGATAGAAAAAAACTGAATTCGAAGTACAAAGATACGTGTGATTATTTTCGATGGAGAATGCAGAAGCAAAGCTTGCTTTTGAAGTCGGTGAACACTGAACAGAAGATGTATTCCTGCTGAAGAGAAACACAGAAACACAAGGTATGCCGGAACAAAAGAAACACATGAAATAAAGCAACACAGAACAAAAGAAGCATAGAAACACGGAACAGCATTGTCTATGCTTCTACAACACGGTCTTCTTTATTCAATTCTGAGAATGCCCTTGCAAATGGGTGTATGCTTTTTCTTGTTAACAGATGTCGATGTTTCTGTTTATAAAATCGACGATGAGGCCGTTGTTTTTTCCCACCTTCATATCGCTCCTAAGACATGCAACTTATATCATAGACCAAAGGATAGACCAAAGATAGTCCAAAACTTCTACTTGAAGTTCTTGATAATGTACCGAGACGAGATTTGAGGATAGATTGTTCACGATCTGCGTAGCTATAGGTCTACAAGGCTGGCCCTAGGACTATAGAGTGAAGGACGTTTAAATAGAGCCATGCTTTGTATACGAGACTCAAACCCACTCCCAACGATAACTTCAGTTTCTGAAGCGGTGCCTTAGTTCTACTAAGCTACGGAGGGTGGCTCTTCACCTTTTACTGTGGGTTGAGCTCTACATGAGCACGTTTTCATGTGGACAGATTGTACAGTATAAAGTACAAGACCATTAATTCGGTACGACAAGTGTGCTAAACGTTGAAACGTTCCATAAAGCTAAATATATATTTCCCAATAGACTAAAGTTTACGAACATTCGTTATACGTACGAATTAACCAAATGCACGTAGAGAAGCACGTATATATATAGCACATGCACGTAATATTGAGGTTATGCTCTGTTCAACATTAGCCTTGGACTAGAAGATTTGCACAAGGTACCCTTCGTGAACATTGTCATCCGTCATCGACCGTCGGGAAACATTTCGTCGGGTTGCAGATTTATTGGATAGCGTAACGATATATAGGCCTACATGTATATATATATATATATATATATATATATATATATATATATATATATATATATATATAGATATATATATATACATATATATATATATTTATATATTTATTATATATATATATATATATATATATATATATATATATATATATATATATATTTATATATATATATATATATATATATATATATATTTATATATATATATATATATATATATATAGGCCTATATATCATTGTTGTAATCTGTGTTCGATGT
This sequence comes from Brachyptera risi, assembly GCA_964007535.1. NCBI lineage: Eukaryota > Metazoa > Arthropoda > Insecta > Plecoptera > Taeniopterygidae > Brachyptera > Brachyptera risi. The sequence goes on along the minus strand of OZ023333.1, from coordinate 23,110,000 downwards.
AATCTTTTGTGTATTGTGATATGTCAATTATAAGGAAAGGAAAATAAATAATATAAATAAATAAAATAAATAATATAGATAAATAAAATAAATAATAAATATATATATATATATATATATATATATATATATATATATATATATATTTATATATATTTATATATATATATATATATATATATATATATATATATATATATATATATATATTATGTTTGCGCCCCGGGCGCAGGTCAAATGAGAGAACGAGTTTTTATGAAACATTCCATGGACATATATTATCATCCAGCCCGACACTACACTGTTGAGGCGAAATAGCTTCAAACACGTTCGAGAACAATCATATTGAATATTTGAATTGTCTCGAAATTAACCCAATTCAGATAATTTTGGAAACACATTTCTTTTGAGTAAATTCAAGTTATCATGGATTTCAAATACAAGAATTAATCCATAGTTCTATATAAATCGAATGAGCCGTTTTGAAGCAAAAAATTGCTTCCATTTTTTCAATTTCGTTCATTTCCGAGTCACATACCTCCCAATGTTTCTCTTGGTATATTTTACTTGGAATTTGAAAATGCAGAAAATGAAGAAATAAAAAAGTATTTTATTGCTCTCGAGTGTTGATTTGATATAACTTGAAGTTACATTGTTCAAAACGGAAGACCTAAATTTGCATAGTTACTAATTATATTTCAGCGGGGCGCATGAAAAATAAATCTACAAATCAACGAAAAGGTTGTGGAAGGACGTGCCATCGATCACCGAACTTTCTGTGTTTAGTAGAGCCTGAACCAAAGTAAAATTCCATTTCCTCTTCATCCAATAGCAGTCAAATCCTATATATACAATATCACAATGTAGACCTGTTTAGTCAGATAGAAAAAAGACTCTCACGACTTTGATTCAAGCTGTATTCCTGTCAAGTGAATTTTCTAGTCCAAGGTTAGAGTTGAACGGAGTATGTATGGGTTGTAGGGATCAAGGTGAATCTGATATCATGGTACACGATGTAACACGCCCAGTAAACCCGTATCAGAGAACTCCTAGGGGAGGTGACCGCATACACTTGTTGCTCTCACCCCAACACCCGGCGTGATAAACTGCCTCTCCCCCCCCCCCCCTTTCACCCGCAACAAGCTGCGTTACATCTGACCCCAAGTGCATTATACCAGGAGGCCAAGCATGGAGTTTTCAGAACGCTAGCGTTTTGAAAACTTCTTTCAACAAAAACGCTCAAAGTAGCGCTTAAGCTAATCTTGAGTTCCATAACTTGCAAAAAGTTAAGTGTTCTAGATCACTCTTTTCGAGTGATCGAGTGAGCGAGCTTTTACTGAACTTTTCATTATTCCTGTCATTCTGAAAAGACCTATTATTAAATATCAGGTCGATTTTGAATGTTTTTTCGGGATAATTTTTCATTTGTGCACCGATAAGTATAATTTTGAATAAGAAATAACATATATAATGGAATAATTTTAATTCAATATAAATATATGAAATATGAATTCAATATAATATAATATATAGTATTATTATTCAATGCGAGAATAATCTTATAATTTTGAGATTCCACATACTTCAACATGGTGTATCAAATGGGCTGAGACACTTGATCACTTGACACTTGAATCATATAGTGATTTTCTGAAAAAATGTCAGATACGCGGTTTTGCCTCTTGCGATGATATGTGTAAACCAGGTTATAAGTAAAAGTAAGTAATTATGGTACAGTAATGATTACATTATTATTAGAAAGTAGGGCTTGATTTAAAGAATATTAATTTATTTCAATCATCTCGTCGACTTAATTCTTGGTGCTTCAATCGCCACTTATACCAAATACTGAAAATACTCTACTATGACATACTATATTGAAAATGGAATGATAATAAGGACTGAGGAATAAGGAATAAGGCCACTACTATAGGTGGATGATTTCAAACTGAATTAAAACTTATTAGGCATCTAATGTAAGGACATTAAAGTTTATAGTTGTAACTTTGACATATATTCGGATTTTAGTGAGTCATTCCGGAGCAATCATATTAGTAATCGTTATTTTGGTCTCGAGTATTGATGGGTAGAGCCTATTGTTGCTTTAGGTAGCGATTGCCTGCTGTTGCTTTGGAATTTGATATCATACGATTCCGATAACTTGGTGAAAGTATGCTCTAGTAGGGCTTATATTAGGAAAACGCAGAATCTGTATTGTACGATGGGAAAGATATTCATATGAAATGTAATGGAAAGCTAGATAAACACACCTCGGCTTGAAAACTATTACGTCACTATCTTCTTGCTCTTATTGATGTACCTTCGATTATTCGCATTATTTTACACTCTATATAGTCTTACCTGTTGATATTCTCAATAGTTTCAATTTATCTACAAATATAACATTGCGATTTTTTTCTTCAAGTCGGTTGATCTGATTGAGGAATCTTTCAAATGATGTGTGTCATTCATGTACGTAACTGAATTCCGTGAAAATTGGAATTTATAGAAAAGGGAAATGTTCTCCTAATTTTTCCCTCCTGATTATTCGTATGGGAGTTCGCAAAATTTTGAGTTTGATTCTCGAAAAAGTGGTTCGACCTATTGCTTTCTAAAACCATCCATTATTGAGTTAGATGGTGACATATTATATGTGCATGCACGTCAAAATTCACAAGAATCTGTGCTTCCGTTTGATCTGTGGAGCGCGTTTTTGCACAACGTTTCGTATTTTTTGAACAACGTTTCGCGTTTTTGAACAACGTTTCGCGTTTTTAAACAACGAACAACCAATTTTGTTTTCTCAAGCTTATGGTGAAATTGAGTCTTCGTTTACGCTCATCCAAATACATTCCTCATATTCGTGACATAACTTGGCATCTCCTTCTTCTTCAATTTCAATTTTTATCTCTCACATATGTTATATAATACAGACAATAAAGGTTTGTACGAATGTAGATTCCCCGATGAGAATAGTTTTTGTGCTGGGTAATTATTAAAATCAACATGACGAAGTGTACATTTCGAAATGAACATGGAAAGCAAACAAATAAGTTCCATATGTATAAAGTTGAAAATTAAAATGTTAGTTGATAGGTTTTAGCTGATGAAACTTTATTTGTTTTAACTAATATATAAATGAATAATCTACTGACTTATATGAAAAAGTCTGTATACTAAAACCAACACCAACATCAACACTAAGACCAACACCAAAGTTGAAAAGATAATCCACCATTTTTTCCCTATTCATATAATATATTCATATTTATTGATATCAATATTATTTGTTTCATTATTATCTCATTTTTAGAAATTAATTTTTTTTTTTCAGTAGGCCTATTAGATCAACGAAAGACAGTTGATAACGGATGATAAATGAATGTTAATTAATTGATGACGGTAAATTAAGACCACGTAGTAATTATGTATGTTCCACAAATGAGCCTTTGGCTTTGTGGAAATTATTCATGGTGTTAATTGTGACCATTGTATACTTCAAATAAAACACCTTGAAAAAAAAAACGACTGAGACAGAATAATAATACAAGAGTGGCAGAGATTAGGGGAGAAACGCTTTCTGTCGATCCAAGTAGTCGATCACGCGCCAAGTTCAGTACGTATCGTAAAGCTGTACTGACGAAAACCTAGCTCGTTTATTCAGAAATAAAATGAATTGAACATCATATTATTGTTTCAAAAACTTGAGAAAAACAATAACATCGAAACTTGATACAAAATCATTGTTATTTGTTCCCCAATTACGACTATGGATGAGAGGTAGGATCGTTTGGAAAGTTTTTAAAAGTTTCGAAAACTAGTCATGAAAGCTCACAGGCCGAGCATATACTTGCAGCCTGCACTTATATAATAATGTTTATTTATCCACACGTTTTCATTCCGAAATGTTTTTAACACCTCTCTGCTGACCTTTCTAATAAACAGAAAAAACATCAAAAGCCAATTAGAAAACTCGGTGCTTCAATTTATTATACGCTTTGTTCCTTAATTAGGTTAATAACAAAATTTGTTTCAACGTGAAGTTAATTACTTCACGTAATAAGATATTTGAATATAAAAATGATATTTAACAAAGTATGTTTCTCTATTTTATATCATTTTGATTACTAAATGTATACTTCAAACTAGAATATGAGTTTTGAAATGTCTGAATTAACATCTAAAATATAGTAGAAGCTTTCAACGTAGACTCATTAAAGTGTTATATTATATTATTTTTATGTATAGTTATTTTCGAACTATAAATACACTTCTAGAACTGATGTTAATTTTTAGAGGAACTATTAAACATCTGAAAGTTCATTTCCACCACTTCGAGAAGTGCCTGTACATTACAACTGATCTCGTTTCACAAATATCGCTCTTTTCCATCGAACAAACATGTATTCTATCTTTGAAACTTCTTTCCGTTGTCGAACGCACTAACAGCTCATATACGGGAGTTGATATCAGTTTATGGTGATTGCTTTCGAGAGATACGAGATATGGAAATTATAATACGCAAATATCTCCAATATCTTCAATATGATATGCATTAAAATCATGCATTTAAAAAATGCATTAAATCTTGTTTTCTAAAATATCCACAAATGAGAAAAAAATCAGCAAATATTACGGTTTTCCATTGTGAGCCGTTTACTATATTGTCTCATTCCGGACTAAAGTCATAAAAACAAACCAATATTCCGGTTAGATTATTGTTAACTTAACGACCCCACCAACAGAAAGGTTATCTGGAGGTAGAATGAGCAGGTGGTTATGAAACTCCGAAGTGACGATTGAAATTCCGCTTAGGCCCGGTTTTACGAAACTGGATTAAGCAATAGTGAGTGGATTAACTTGTTATCACCCTTGGGTACATATGTTATTTTCGTACCTTTAATTAATAGTTAGTGGATTAGCAGTTAGCACCCTAACTATGATTGGTAAAACCGGGCCTTACATAAACAAATGCATTTTGCGGAACTTGAACATTAGTGTCTTCATGGGTCGTGAAGCGGAGGTCGGCCCGATATATCGAAACTCGATCTGATAAGATTCACATGTTGTTGGTAGACAGATTTTAAGCTCGCTATTTCGAATTGCGAGAATCGATATACTGGTAGGATTAGAGTCGACCACAGTGAATTTCGCCACGGTTAGTCATATCGTTACTAATGCATGATTCTCACTTCTCTGTCAGTCAGTTTCATTATTTCAATCAGCTTGATATGTTTGAGTAAATCCGTCAAACCGTCAATCCGTCAAACCCGTCAATCCGTCAATTCTATTGTGCATATACTTTGTTACTATAGTTTTTCTATAATCATGGAAGAATGAAAATATTCAAAATAATTGTAGTTAATTATCGTATGGATATAAATGTGGGAGGGTTTTCGTTCTATTTTATTTTTCACTTTTTCATGCTTGTAAAGTGGATTTCCTAGTTTAGTTTCTGAGGTCGTAGAAAAATTATAATGAAAATTGCTTCATGTGAGCTATAATATGAAAATGAAAATAATATTTATAATGTTCGACCTTTCCGAAAATATTCCAAATGAACCTCGTTATATTCAGTTTTTGTCATATCGTATTGCTTTGTGAAAATTTCGATTGGAGTACTTGTTCAAATGATAATAATAATAGTTAATTCAAATATTTCACCATTCAATAAATATGATTGTGATGATAATTGAAGATCTTTCTCCCGTGAGATTTGAATGTAAGATGTGAAATTGAGGTGATGATTCGTGACGTCTGCGCGTGACTGCCTCTTCTGGAGAGTGACACGGCCCACTCTATCCTGGTTTTGAAGACGTTTCACGTCAAAACTGCAAAAACATGAATTCACAATATGTGTTATTTTTTATGGCTGCATGACAACATTGACTGACGAATGGATAAATATTGAGCTCACATAAAAAAACGTGAAGCACATGCTTCAATATTACTCGAATATTGCATCTGCTGCGAACAAGAATGGTCACAGAAAGCGTATTCAGGGGGTACATTACTGTACAAGATAAACCCAGTTTCAACTTAAATCTGTGCTAAACGTCTTTTGAAAAATTGGAAATAACTCGCTAAAACCGGGTTAGATCGTACTGGTGTTCCTATTCATGCATTGCCATCGTTCATTGTTGTTAATTTGTCATAGTAAACAATGGTATATAATTATTTGTAGTGGTGACAAGACCACCTCGAAGTCTTAAAACATAAAGGATGTGTTCCCACCAAGATCTGACAACTCACCGTCATGTGTCTTAGCTCTGAAAAGAGTCTGTATCAGAAATAATCATGAATTGCTCATTCTATATAATGAATGAATGAATATCGGGGTTTAACGGCGTGTCAACGACGGGGTTCTATTGCACTGGATTCTTACATAAGCTGTCACCGATGTACGTGTCAGTATACTTCTATTATATTCAGTTTAATCATATTTTCATCACATTCACATCTGAATAATATGAATGGTTATAATGTAGGCTTATAGAATTTTTTTATCAAGGTATATATTTTCAGTTTTAATAACTGTATTTCAAGATTTATATGGCCTCATAGCTATGCACGTTTGAGTGAGCAATTGTAATTCCATTCATTTGGTGAATACTATAGAAATAAAATGTTCATTGAATTGAATTTTCTCTGCAAAAGAAGCTGTATATATGAAAAAATAAATGAATGGAAAAAAATGTCATGAAAAAACATAGTGAAAAGCGGTGTCACATTTCGATGCTCGGTACAGCATTTATCATTGCCGACTAGTCTATACCAGCTTCATGGACCTCTAAACCTGTTTTAACTTGTCGTTGTTCACAACCCTTAATTAATGCATTGGAGATAGACCTGCCTCATGCTCGCCTGCACACTTCAGACAGGTTTTGTTTTGTTTACATTTTCGGGCAGTGTGATTATACCTGGAACAGCGATAACATTAGAGTACTTTCAAATGGTCATAAACCTTGTATCTACACCAACCAATGTTCACAAAGCCTTGTTTCGATAGGACAACACAAAACTGAGCAACTTTGATGACTGCGAAATAAGACCCGTTCCGACCGAATAATAATTGCTATTGTTTTGAAGACGAAATTAGAATTATCAGCGTTGAGTTTGTTTTGTGTGATAATTACGTTGCGGACTTCATTTCACGATAGATCTTCCTTGTCATGGTTGTCAATTTCCAGTCGTGGTTGGTCGAAATTTCGGTTGTGTATTTATCAGCTAGAATGTGTTCGACTTGACGAGCGCTGAAGCTCTATTCGCACAGCTGATAACGAGATCGCCTTGCTTGTTTAGCGTGATATTTGTGACACCTATATTGGTATTTTGGCCGGTTTAATGAGTGTGGCAATATTTTGCTTTGTGAAGTTCTGGTTATGTACATTTGCGTTTGGTTTGATACTCACAAATTCTCGGCTTCATTGTTCACGAATCACGATATTATTCTGACTAGTTACCACTTTGGATAAACGGACCCTTGCAGCTATGCCCAGTTCAACATTTCGCACGAGTTCGCAGTTTCACCAATTTTCCTGGTAAGTCGAAATATATTTTTTCATCACTTGATTTATTTTCACTGTAAACTTTTGACGAGTCTGGACAGTATATTGTTTTCTCGTTTTACCATTCGCAGTTTTTCAAATATATTAACAGCTCTACCCTGCTCTTAGGTAGGTCCAGTGGATCAAGTCCAGAGACGACTGGTAAATAAAAGCTATATTAGAGATCCCACCATTTATACACTTTTCATTTTCTGCACTATTCGAGTCATTTGCACTTATTTTGAATACTGCAGTGTTGAAATAGTGACCGGATTGACATAACGTACACTTGACACCGTTCGAGACTTTTTTGTTACAATTTTTCACTTGAATTTGGGATTATTTGCGGAGCCAACTTGCTTTATAGTTGCATCTGTCGACATCTTGGATCTGAAAAAACAATGAAAAAATACTGATATTCTCTAATTATTTGGTTTTAATACATTTATATTCTCTGCTCATCCAATAGTTAACCAACAATTTATATTAACAAAGTTACGCTTGTGAACAAACACAATAATTCGAGGCTGATTCAATGAATTCAATCGCGGACCGTACAGGAGAGGAGAGAGAGAGAGAGAGAGAGAGAGAGAGAGAGAGAGAGAGAGAGAGAGAGAGAGAGAGAGAGAGAGAGAGAGAGAGAGAGAGAGAGAGAGAGAGAGAGAGAGAGAGAGAGAGAGAGAGAGAGAGAGAGAGAGAGAGAGAGAGTGAGAGAGAGAGAGAGAGCTAGAGGATTAGAATATTCAGCGTGGAATAATATTAACTTTATCACCACATTTCAGGTCTACATTCTTTAATTCAATTAGCGTGTACATTCCGCACGTGCTGTGAAACAATGTATGGGATTGTCATTATTTTAAATTAAATTTAGGATTATATTGGTTTCATCCTCCCCCCTTTCCCCCTCCCCCCCCCCAGCGCCCATTCACCGCCAAAACCTTCACGTCCATACGTGCGGATACATTTTATTTCAACATCATTTCATGCCCATTCACAATAACCACTTTAGCTGGCACTTTCATGCATTTATCTCGATAACGTTATCACTTTGTTTGTTTAGATTTGTTTGATGATATTTATCATGTTTTTTTTCAAATAAAAGTGCATAATATTATTGATGAGAGTAAACATAGGTGTTAAGAGCCCGTATCCTAGCTGAGAATATTTCTCTTCGACATGCGCGACCCAAGTTTGGTGTGCGATTTTGGAACTCGGTAGTGGACAGCTATCTCTCTCAGTTTCCTATGGCTATCTCTCTCTCTTGTAACTTGAAGTGTTCATCAAAAAAGACGTGCACTTTGGAAACAACATTTGACCGTTCCGATTTACCGCCTTCTCTATAAGTTAACAAATACACTCGGGGGTCCTAGACCGTCATTCTG
>OZ023333.1:23066071-23096071 GCA_964007535.1 Brachyptera risi | reverse complement strand
AGTATTGACCTGAACGACAGAGGAATACCACGAAAAACCCCTGTCAGGATGGTCGACCTTGGCGGGATTTGAACCCCAGTCTCCTGGATGACGGTTCAGTGTATTAAACACTTGGCCACACGTCTCAGTTATTCTAATTAATTACAATAGGCCTAATAATAAAGTTTGTTCTAAAAGTTTTCAATTAATTGGTGACACTCGTTGTTTGGATTTAATTCGTATATATCTTAATATCTTTGAGTGATATAAAAACATTACACTACATATTTTTTTCACATCAAAACGGCTGATTCGATTTCAGTGAAAATTCGTCATAATGTGTATCAGCATTGAATTGAGATTCTCCAAAAATTAGAATCCTTTCGAAGGAAATATTTTCGACGAATTTTTTTCTCCGGGTTATTCTTATTTTATTTTTCTTTGAAATGAGTTTTCTCAGAAGTGGTTCAACCGATTGCGCCTCAAAACTATACTGCAGTATCGAATTAGATAAGGAAACTTTTATGTGCCAAGTTTCAACTGAATTTGTATTCTCGTTACACCTGTGGAGCATGAAAAAAAAAAGTACTTTTTTCGTGTATGGTGAAAATGAGTCTTCGCTTCTCTCATCTAACTATATGAAATCTATATTTATAAAAATATCCGCATACAAACTTTCAATAAGAAGAAAACTATACAAAATAATATGGGTAACCGTGGTGAGAACAACTTCCAACCAACAGTTGGAGCTATCCTGGCATTTGGTAAATCATGACCAACTGCAGGTACCAGTAGAGCATCTGTTTGTGATAAGGTAGAAAGAAAAGCTGAGCTTTCAACAGTATTTGTTACATTGCATGAAGTAAATTATTTTGAATTATAAGCAAACATTTCATTTCAATTCCATTAAAACCAGAATATCACATTCATAATGTTGCATATAGAAACGTTGACAGGGTTATATCAAGTTATTCGTAATTTATTCATATGACCTATTTATACGCTTCCATTTTCCAATAAGTTAATTCAGTTCAATACAATTGACTCCATTTTTTTTCGCTAAATAAAATAATTGAAAAACAGTTGGAAAATGATGAAAAAGTTTTGATGAATGGTCGTTAGTTACACTAGATTCAATAAGTACAGTAACTTTGGAGGGAAGTTGAGTTCAACTGCTGTTTCCGGATCGCCATTTGCTCGGTCAGTTGCGTTCAATCTTATACGAAAAAAGATTGAATCATAGATGATAAAAATTCAAACTTCAGGAATCAGGATTTGTCACGAAATTTTAAAAATAAAATAAATACTGAATAAATACTAATTTACCTCCTCATCCGGTTATACTTCCTCCTGTAGATTATTTATAATGAATTAGGTCTACGAGTGACAATTATTGTTACGATCGTTAACGGGCGATCTCAACACCCCAAAGAAATAACTAGATATAACTGATTTAACAAATAATAATAATATTGATAAGTTCGGGAATGAAGAACAGTTTAAAAGTTGTATTGGAGGAAAATTTTTCAATCTATACGTTTTGAATTCATCTTCGTTTTCCTCGGTTTCCATCGTCTCATTTTCTTCCAAATCCTCCTTCATTCTTCTGCTTGATATTCACGTGTACGGAGGAAAAAATAACTTCGATCTACTTTTCGACTCTTTTGCTGCGTTCGTAAAGTCCATACTGGAAAAACTAATCATTTCAAACTAAGCCTATATGGAATGGCGTGACCTTGAAATGACGTCACACTCGCAACGTGATAACGCGTGGATCTAATGATGAACACACACCTCAATAATCAAACTCTCGGCGTGTCAATATTTACCTTCAACCGCCAATCAACGCTTTACTGCCACTGTACACTCACACTCATAAGTACATCACAAACGACACATATATAAAAACATTATTTACTATGGTATGCATTAATAACATTAAACTTGACATTTATATTTTAGTTATTCAATATCGTTCTCATCGTATTGTGTTATTGTGTGTTGAACTGATTTTCATTGAAAGTTATGTAATCATGATTATTCATGCTTTATTTTTATGTTAGAGAGTACACAAAAGTTAATCATGTCTGACAGAATATCGATTGGATATGATGGCATTAATAGTGAGCAACGAAAACAATATTTTTATTCACGCCCCCAGAAAGATATTCTACTAGAATCAATGTTCTTATAACAAATATTATTCCAACATCCGATGCTGCTAGGAGATAACGCGTCAGCCTAGGCCATCATCTGTTCATTGGACTACCGGATTATGTCACCCTTTGAGGACGTTCCAGTTGCTGTGCGCATCCTGAACTTACCGGTTCGATCAGCCTTCTCGTCTTGAACTAGTTTAATCTGACCTAAAAGAGAAAACTAATCTAAAATACCAGCGTTGCTTATATCGCATACGCTCGGTTTGACGAACAAGCAGCTAGTGCGTCCGCCTAGGCTGGGAGGTTGATTTCCATCGAATACATTAATAACAAGAATGTATGAAACTGATGACGATACATATGGACCCGATCCTTGTGGCAACATGTGCTAATTCTAGCTACTGATTCAACCAATATTTAATTCACTACTAATTACTATTTAGTACTAATGCAACTACTTGATGCACGCTTGTTCGCCAGATGGTGTGTGAGAACTTGATTCTTTCTGACAGTTTATCACCAAATTTGTCTCCATCCAGTACAACTTTTCTTGAATATTATTTTAATATTTTTCACCGTCAAATTGAGAGGAATTGAATATTTGTATACAAAATAAATAAATGAAGGTCATTCCATGTACAGCACTTCCTGAAAAAGATATAGATGCTTTCTATTGTGGATTATGGCTTTTCAAAGGTCGTGAGTCAGAATGATTGACCGATTTTATTGGAATTATTTTTTATGATCGAAAAACCGATGTGATTGGTTCAAAACATATGCAATTACTCCGGCTACCGCTCGTGGATAACTTGGCTCTTGTTTTGTCGACGAGATGAAGGGGCGAAACACCCGCACGCCAGTGGTTTGTGATGAAGAGCCGGTCGGACGGAACACTCTTTTGTGGATACTAGAGCATCACAACTTGAAAAGTTTAATATTCATGAAGTGTTCAATATGACAGTTTGTAAAACATACGTTTACAAGTTCTATAATAACTTCATTGACACCTAATTCTTGTTAGTTCGTTCAAGGTATTCCACTGCATTATACTTCTATACAGTGACTAACTACGTTCAAACACATGTTGAGCAAAACCCAAGCAAAATTAATCATATATATATATATATATATATATATATATATATATATATATATATATATATATATATATATATAAATACATATAATATCGATTTCCACACAAAATTGGCAATCAGCAACCTGATGATAAATATATACTCAATTCAATTTTCTCTACAATACATCAAAATGGGCTCAAAGAAACCATAACTGTTCAGTTAAAACTGTATCTTGAACTAATCTGCATGTTATATGGACTCTTTCCCTCCCTTCTTCTTAAGAAAACCGTGTAGCAATTTCAAAACCGAGATGTGTGGATTTCCATCATATTCCACACACATATCCCGCTCATCTCATAACGCACATATGCTGCGCTTTTCCAATTTAATTGGATGATCGAACTGAAGGCGAAATGCGACGACTCTTACTTAATTTGCTCTGCATGTATGTGTGAGTGAATATATATATATATATGTGTGTGTGAGTGTGTGTGTGTGGAGGAGGGGGAGGGGGATGTAGATCATAAAATCAAAATCTTCGTGATCCTTCCCATGCTTTTTCTCCAATTTTCAAGAATTCAATTATTGCACTTTCCCCCAATTTTGCTTTGTATATATGGGTGTGTATGTGTGTGTGTGTGCGTGTGTGTGTGTGTGCTCGAAAGAAAGAAGGAGGGGGTGAAAATCATGGAATCAAAATCTATGTAATCCTTCTCATGCTTTTTCTCCAATTTCGAGAATTCAATTATTCCACTTTCCCCCTAAATGTTATATTTTCTTTGCATCACATTGTACAGAGGCTTCATCTTCAACTCCCGATGCTAAAAGGCTCCTCGCAGACCCTATACGAGGAGGTTACGGTCGACCGTTTCCCCTATTCAATAACAATGACGGTAAGGATGTTCCGACACGGCAATGCTCGCGGAACAAAGTCTTATATCATATTTCACAACATTTTGTCGTTCGTAGATTCTTTGATGTCTACGGGAGACTTCATTTTGTTCTCTTTTGTACTTTTAGGGAGATTACATGTCACAATAGATTGGAGAAATTTATTAAACTTCATCTCAAATCAATTATCGATTTGATGAAGAACGACTTGGCACTACAAGGCCAGGATAATCATGAGGGTGGCTTGTGAGCTTGAAGCAACAGAATTAAGGAGGGAACAAAATTAGTTCCATCTCTCTCTCTCTCTCTCTGCACACACACACACATATATATATATATATATATATATATATATATATATATATATATATATATATATATATATATATATATATATATATATATATATATAAATAAATTAATAAGTGATGCTCTCGGGTATCCAGGTACCCTGTTCGGGTACGGGTAATTCATTACCCGGGTATTATTTCGTTACTCGGGTACTCACAAAATGAATTGAGCGTGTTTGCGTCAAGGACCATACGACTAACGATAGACTACTTTTTGCTCGGTGAATATCAGTTTATCATAAAATCCTGACAGCATTTTCATAAAAATATATCCCTGCATTCAACTCAGTATTTTATCTGAGGTAGGCCCTATCCCATACTATTGAATTTGAATTCGCGTCAAAATTGATTTTGTTGAAGTTATACGTGAACCATTCCAGGAGTGTCTCTAGTTTTGTTCGAGACTGTACGCATCACGTGATATGACAGTTGTAAGACAGTTAATTAAACTCCTGAGTAAACAGTAATAGAGCCTGTCATGTGATTTTAGGTCTCGAACAACCGTCTCTCTGTATCTCGCCTGTTTGACAGTCGAGAGTTTCGACTATTCAATCATCAAACCAGACGTGTCAGATTCAAGCACAAATGTCTTAAACAATTCGAAACTTTGCTAGCTAATAAATAGGAAGTGAAGATCGGATGGAAGTAAATTGAGTGAAATTACAAGAAAATATTATCGAGATAAATCAAATGGCTCATTCACAACCGAAATGTAGTAAACTTGAATTCAAGAGAAAGACTGAGACGAGTGGTCAAGTGACTAGTGCACAGAACCGTCATCGGTGTTCTATACTCCCGTCATGGTAGACCATTCTGTCATTTTTCTCTCGTGGCTTCCCTCTGTCCTTCAGGTCTGAATTGGAATAGTTCCTTAACAACCGGCCACGACCGACTTCTTCCCACTTTCCAGAAACACCTAATGGAAATAATAAACTCTCATCTCATCATCCAATCTATACACGGCTCAGTAGAATTATCATGTTAGCAGTTGCATCAGATTTGCACAAAAATGACAGATTTTGTAAGTTCAATAATGCCACCTGTACCGTGGTCACTCTTATCTATCTCTAGTTCACAAGGGAATCCGCTAAATCGCGACAGGCAATCTGGAGCTTAGGCGCTGAACTGATCGCAAGAAACCACAAATACCGGTGGTACCCCTTTATATTATGATAAAGTATGTTGGTATTACTATATCGTACTGCAAACATTGTTCTCATAAGAGTGCATGCATTATTAGAAGTCGATTTAGCGAAATATCACTCTCTTGATGATCACTTCTGAAGCGTGTAATAATAATGATAATAATAATATTTATTCACACTATACATATTACATGTTATGTTTTATCAATTGTCACTGTAATAAGGAGTCATAATGATCTTACATAAAAATCAGTTATATTACAAAGTTCTTTTTCGATAAGATAACATGCTTCTTTTGATTCAAATGTATAACTGGAGAATAGGCTCAAAATAACTTATTTTGTCACGGTTTTTAGAGTTGACCTTATTTTTAGAATCTAGATTTCTTCAAAGTTGCCAGATGAAATGAATCTTTCAAACATTCAGTCCATCATGAATAACAGAATCACGGATTATTGTGAACAGAAAGTGACTTAGATCTTAGAAGTAGAAAGATTGAAGAATGTTCCATTCAATAAGTGTGTGGCTGAAAAAGTGAACTAGGAACATTTCCGTTTAAACAGTCCATTTCCAAATTATCCAACTTTTTAACGAACCATTGTTTATTCCAATGTAGGCCTATGTTGTTTATATACCACATTATTTTTTGAAATTTTTTTATGGCATGATTCGTTTTTATGATTCACTGCCCAATAAACGAGACCGTGGCAACCTTTCATTGCCATACCGTTAAAATTACCTATCAAATCCAGTAAAAGTACAGACAAATTCCGAACCCTTCGAGAGTATGCCTCATTTCATTCGCCTTCATATCATCATATTTCAATATAGCTTAATTTTGAAGTGAAAACTTCATTTACAACAAAAATACATTAACGTTGTAGGGTCTACTATACTACACTTCTCTGTTTCTTTCTTTCTCTCTCTCACTTCTATACTCTCTCGGAGTGTCGTCACTAGTCGAGTGTCCATCTCTCTAATATAAAAAAAGATGATACAATTATGTACTATATATATATATATATATATATATATATATATATATATATATATATATATATATATATATATATATATATATATATATATATATATATATATTCATTTATTTATTGGTATCTTTGGCACGTTCTTCCCATCGCTTTGGGGATGATATGGAATACCTTTACCGACACATCACCACTCGATCGAGCCACCGATTGACGTTCTATCAGATAAAACTCTTATTTCTCTCACCACGTATATTTACTTTCTGAAATGTTGGCAATACGTCTTCGGTTTGTTCCATAGCCGTCTGTTGTGTCGGTAAAAATGGCAGATAGCATTTGATTAGCTTCTCAAATCTAACACAACGTGTGGTTCCACATGCATTATAAAACAGGCAGTCTCACTACTTCCATCATTCACCTCGGCGGGCATTAATCACTCCACACCCGCCCGGTCATGGAGGAGCGCAACCGAGAGGTGTATGACGTAGTACCTGATGTCATACTGTCACAGTGTGACACTGTCACATGATGGATGGAGTGTGTGGGTGAGAAGTAAACGAAACCGAATCGAATGATGTGGTATGAGCTGATCTGTCATGGTAGAAAGCGAGTTTTTTTTTAAAAGAAATTAAGGTCGTTAATAGATTGATGACGTGTAAGCTTTCACGCCGTGTACTCTCACGAGAGTAGTTTTCAACATGGCGACATGATTATGTTTAATCCTATTATATTTCAACATTTCATTAGAGGCTCTTCAAGCTAATCGACTGATTAATCAAATACACATATGATCAAGAGAGGTTATAAGTCAACAGTTTTCTTTCAACACACTATTGAAAAGATGGGTCAGGAGAGAAAATATTGATTCGAGTCAGATATTATCTCATAAAATTAAAAGCGCAAAATCTGATGAAAGTTTTATCTTTGTCATATCTATTCTATAGAGATGACACGACTCGCAAGGTAGACATTTCTTTGTTATTCATTCAGAATAGTTCACATAATAAGATGAGCGTAGCGAAGATTCATATTTCATATACCGAAAAAAATGGGCTCCATTTATATTTTTATCAGTATTTTTGTTTGTGTGATTTTGTGCGCGGCATACATGTCGGGAAAAATAAATAATCGACTTGAAACTCTTCATCTACATTGATGTCACACCAGATTGGGTTAAGATTGTTTTTCAAAAAAATCGGCCGAACAATTTTTCCGGAAAAAATAGGAGTGTTTGGAAAATCTCCATGAAAATAACTCGAAGGAAAAATACTTGATCTCGAGTGAAATTCCTCCAGAAGCTTTAAAATTCTCACTGTATATGAAAAAAGTCATTATACATATTTTCAGTGATTTCCACAACAATCGGATGAGAATTAACAAAGAAAACGCAATAAAAGTATACATTTTATTGAATATCAGGATCAACTGACGACTCACTTTCTACACCCCATTGACGTCACAAATCATAACAGCCAATCGATGAGGCTGTTGGAACTGACGGGAAATTCAAATATCTAATCAGGGTGTCTCTGAATGACTTCAAGTGATATAGATCTAGAAGGCCGACTGGTAAATGCCACGCCCATTCCGTGTCGTCAATTGGATTTGCAAAGTAGGCCCACATATGTGACAGGTTGCACGTAATTGGTTTTTAAACGTATGAGGTAATCCAAGATCTTTAGATGTCGATTGAGCTGATAGAAAATTTATAATATTTTTCTAGATATTTCCATACTTCTGAGCTCATCTCACAATGCATATATTGCATTTTCTTAGTTGGATGAGCGTAGCGAACTGCGAAGATTTCCATTTCATATACCGAAAATAAATGGACTTCGTTTTTATGTTTGGTGTACGTTATTCTCGGCGTACGATTTTTTCGGTATACGTTATTTTCGGTGCATGAAAGCCATCTCTCTTCTGTCGCCTACCTTTATGCTTCATCCTCTTCTCTCGGTCTCTCTCTATTCAAACCTCTAGCTATCATTTGGTTTTCTCCCTTCCCGAAGTTTCAACTATCCTTCCCATTCAACACCGTTTCCTATGTGACATACATATGTAGCGGGTGTCATCTCTTTTGTTCAAGTTGGTCGGTCTCTTTTTAATTTCCATTTACCCTCGTATCAATCTTGATAATAGTTGTTCATTTACTGAAAGCATACGTGTTCTTTCATAATCTATTGGATGTCCCGTTTCCTTCGCATGTTTTCCCAACGCGTTGCTTATCAGTGAAGTCTCTCCACAGCTTTAGTTTGTTTGTTTCATCCTTCCAACTTTTGCTCTTCTACCTGTATTCCATACGTGTGTTTCATCACATAGTTTACAGGGTTTTTCATACACGCTTTTATTACCGGGGAATGTCACCTTTCCATTCTTTAGTAATAAAGTTTCTATTAGTACTTTATTATCTGATTTAAAACAAGTCTTTACGATATGTTGGAGTAAGACCCTTCCTATTATATGGATCGCATCTCCTACATATGGTAGTAATATGCTGTATTCCTTTTTACTTCTTCCACTCTTTCTTTCTATCCCAGTTTCTCTCTTATTATTTTTCCGTTGGAAAAATATTTTTCCGTTTTTACATGTTATATATATTTATTGGATTTATCGAATAACCGTCTAGTTAAAAGGATGTACGTAATACATTCAATTCTGTCTTCATATTCTTCTTGACTGATGAATCTTCTGCACGGAATTCTAGAAAAAGAGTCATGAGAAGTCAAACAAGAACTAACACAAGATTTCCATGATAACCTGGGACAATATTGGAGTTCAAAACACAAGTTATTCGATAGTTTGATGTAGAACAAGATACATTTTCATGGTTTTCTTGTCTGTATCCTTATGGTTTTGTTCTTTTTATAACAAAACTTTCATAACATTTTGATTTTATTTCCCTGAAGAATCAATCATTGAATCAATCGTTTATACATTGAAGAAACATATTATCTTGAAGATCAGGGAAAACATAAATAGTAGTTAATATAGTTTTATTGAACATGGTATGCCTCAAAAATATAAATAATAATTCATTTATATATATATATATATATATATATATATATATATATATATATATATATATATATATATATATATATATATATATATATACATTAATTGTTTATTGGCAGTTATACAAGTGATACAAGTTATGCTTCGTCGTTGTGGTACATGACTCATTACAGTAGGCGAACATTATTATGATAGTCGTCAATAGAATTAAATTCTTTTTCTATTAAAAATCATTTTAAATGGGATTTAAAAGAGTCCAAGTTTGATATTGATCATTTTAAATGGGATTTAAAAGAGTCCAAGTTTGATATTGATCGGATATCAGGTGGTAGAAGATTGAAAAATTTAACACCGTTGTGATTTAGCCCTGTTTCTTATTGGGCAGTACGGTGATGGTCTATAGCGAGTGCATTTTTAGCTCTTGTGTTGCATGTGTGACTAGATTGGTTATCAAATGAGGCAATATCATACTTAACAAATATAACACATTTGAGAACATAAATATACGCTACAAGATATTGAGAGTCCTAAAAACACCTCCACAGCTAAAATATATATAATGAATTATATATATATATATGAATATGATGATGGAATATATATATATATATATATATATATATATATATATATATATATATATATAAATATATATATATATATATATATATATATATATATATATATATATATTCATATATACATATACATAATATGTAAAAAAAAAAAAAATATATATATATATATATATATATATATATATATATATATATATATATATTATGAAGATAGGCTAGTATATAGTCGTCACTACCGCTATGGATATATCGGTCCATGTATAATAATACAAATAAAACATATATTATTAGTGAGATTGAAGTGCAAATTTCCAACTCACAACGTACAGGAATGAGTCCTCAGAGCACAAATACGTTTGGCAAACGCATCGAATTAAGCCCAGCCACTCTAAAGTTTGCCTGCTAACCGACAGTCAGCATGTGATATCACGTCTCCCCTAACTGATACCATCTCGTCTGGGTCCAACTCTTCCAAAAACACTTTTCCAAACGCCGATAAAATTCAATCACACGTCAGTAGAAGTTATTGGATTTATGTGGGAAGTTGCACCTCCTCGGGGACAGAATGCGATAAGGAACATGCCGGATCGTTCCATCCTCAGGTTTCACATTTTACCAGGAGAACTTTGCCAACTTCGTATACAACTAGGGAAACGTAGCATATGCGTTGTGAGATTATGCGTTGTTGAGTTTTAAAATTAATGTGAACATTAATCTGTTGGACAAGGAGTTTTTTGATATTGACGAACTATTATTTGAGTTCTGAACAACTGTATTATCCTGTCGAAACATAACTTGGAAATGAGTATTCTGTGAATAAACCATCATTATTAAATTTAGTATTCCTTAACTATTGCAAAGTTTTCATTTATTTTTTCCTTGTATAATTTGAGAGTTGTGAAAACAGAAATAGATGATAGACACATGTTTATTTCAAGTAGGCCTAACCCTTGATTCATAAAATAGTTAAAAAAAGTAAACACTTAGTGAACTTGTTTCATTGTTTCATGATATAAACCCGATTTTTGTCCAAGCTATTAATTTCATTTCTCATCCCACAGATAAGCCTTTTTGGCTTTGTGGAAGAGTGTATTGATTAATCTTGTATGCATGTATTATTTAAATCTAATGAAAAAAAAAATATTATTATTATTATCATCACTATTATTATTATCATTTTTATTATTCTAGGTATTAAAAATTCAAGTCGATTTCATTTGTTTTCTCTCCAATTTCTCTCCAAATGAATTATTATATGTACGTATGTATATATTGTTTTTCTTCTATTATTCTATAATTACATATCTGTGCTCAATGAGTCATGAGAATAATGTATGTGTTCATTATTTGTATTTGAAGATAGAAGCAATTGAACACGATAGCTTCCGACTGAGACGAGTGGTCGAGTGGCTAAAAAAAATACACACTGAACCGTCATTCATGAGTCCGGTGTTCGTTTCCCGCCAAGGTCGACCATCCTGACAGTTTTTTTCGTGGTTTGCCTTTTGTTTTTCATGTCAATACTGGAATGATTCCTTAACAACAGGCAAAGTCCAACTACTTCACAATTTTCTTAAACACCTGGTGAAATATCCTTCCCTCTCATCATTCCCGACGCCAACTGATTCCCGACTGATGATCGTAGTTATCAGTACAATGTGTCGTTAAACTCAATATAAATGATGATACAATGAAAGATGGCTTTCGCCATTGAATATAATATACATAAATGATCATCATTTCACAATTACAACCCTCATTATCAGTCGACATTCTACCTGTTCCTTCTGGTCACACTTCCGGGATGGTGTTTTGCGCACTCCGTGGCTGCGTCGCGGGCGTCGGCGCCTCTCATTCACGCGTCGGGATGCCAGGCGTCGTCGCACCTGTAGCACAGTGGCGTCACGACGGCAGTAGTGGTTAGACTAGTGGACGCTGTGGACAGCTAGAGCTCTCGATGGCCGTGATTTGCGAGTAGTTGTTGGTATAATCGTTTTGAAGGGAAGTAGTGTGTGGAAAGTGTTTTTTTCTTGTCGTTATATTGGTGAGTCTATTGTTACAGCAAACACATGTTCATAGAAAATGTAATAATAGCGAAATTTTTGTTTACAAAATGAAATAATAGTATTTTTGAGGATGAGTGCACATGGGAGTTGATTCAGCGAATTATTGTTTTCATGGGGATAATTTTACACATCTATGGAATTCAGAAATTCCTAGAATATTGACAGAAGTGCTCTATGAATGATTTGCAATAAATTATTAACCTTTGATTCCAACATTTTCACATCTGTAGGCCTACAGTGAACATTATGTACTATGGCTGTTGAATTGTGAAAATTATGCGATATGGTGTGAATAATACTTACGTGTAGCAATTTGGAAGTATTGAGGATATTCAAACTGAGCCTCTATGGTATTCGATTTTCGATATCTCATACCGTTCGTAAACACCTAGATGAGCTGATATTCACCTGAATCCACTCCATGTGCTTGCAACTGTTAGTATTTCATATAAAATTGTTAATGAATGAATATATGAATTTTATATATATATATATATATATATATATATAAATATATATATATATATATATATATATATATATATACATATATATATATATATATATATACATATATATATATATATATATATATTTATATATATATATATATATACATATATATATATATATATATATATATATATATATATATATATATATATATCTATATATATCTATATGATATATATATATATATATATATATATATATATATATATATATATATATATATATATATATATATATATATAATAAATATATATATATATATATATATATATATATATATATATATATATATAATAAATATATATATATATATAAATATATATATATATATATATTTATTATATATATATATATATATATATATATATATATATATATATATATATATATATATATATATATATATATATATATATATATATATATATATATATATATATATATATGAACATATTCTCAATCGACGATTGATCACATGCAATTGATGATAATGTATAGCATAAATTATCAAATGGAAAAATTGCATTCTCAAAATTGTAGCCAATTTGAAATTTACTGTTTACTTTTCCATTACCAGATTTTCATCACAAAATCGAATCAGATTGGTGAAAATTCAATATTTCAATAAAATCATCATTGAGGTGATTCCTCATCGTTGAATGGTGATGTTCATTTCATTTCCACAGACAATTTCGAGTGTAGTTGCTATTTATTTCTTCAAATACGCTTCAACTCATGGAATATTTAAAGTTGCAGTTGATCATCCTCTTACAGCGAAATTACATTATCAAAAATAACAGGTTGTGATATATTACTTCATTTTGGATACAAATTTTTGTGTACACGTGTGAATACATGGGTACGCGAGGTAACACGCATCGCACTAATTAGTTACGATTAGTTAAGTAGATATCAAAGGAGTGTTTATGAATATGGATGGTAACTTTGTACGAGTATCGCATTGGGCGAGCTATTTACCAAATTGACGACGCTAAACCAACATGCTGGTGAAATTATGATGAAAGCTTTTTGGTATACGATTTGGTAAAATTACACTTCGAGAAAAAAATAGCGATTTATGTAACATCTAGTTCACATTCAGAAAATTTTGAGAGATAAGGAATAAGCAAGTTGGGATAAAGAAATCCCGAGAAGAATACCTAAACACTCGATTCATTTTCACGCTCAACACATTATATATATATATATATATATATATATATATATATATATATATATATATATATATATATATATATATATATACATATATATATGTTACCGCCGATCTTAGAGATGGCGATGAGAGACCAGTGGACTGTATTCGGATGCCGACTTGGCATTAATAATCAGGCGAGCATAATCCAAACTCGGATTATGCCTCACCCCAAAACGATACGTATTTGGTCTACGTCGACTTGACGTTGTTATTGACCAAATCAAAGAATAAATAGAAAGCGAAACAAAATAGATCAAACCTGAGTGGTGTCCCCGCACACCATTCGAATAAACAATAAACAAAAGCTTGAGAGAAACAAAACAACCAACTTCGTAAATGATAAAGACCAAAACAAAAGTGAAGAATTAGAAACAAGAAAGTCTGGAAAGAGGTCCTATTAACGACTCAAGAAGAACGAAAAATAGAAAAGAAACAACTGCGTACATGCGAAATGATGTACAGTACGTCCGAACTCTAACAAAGTAGAGAACGACGGGAGATGCTCACACAACAAGAGCTGGTCGAGAATATGACCGAATTCACCCACTTGACGAGCGACTAAGAGACGTCCGAACTGAATCGAGTATGGACAAGAACTGAGCTGCGAGGCCTGACGGGTTCAGGCAACACGAGAATGGTGAGCTGTGATTGGACGCACACATCGCGTGACAACCCACCAGCCAACCAGCAATGAGAAAGGAAGGTCGACTAGAAACACGGTTTGCAATGTATACAACATTCCATGACGCAATCGAATGATTTCATGTTCAAATGACAAACTAGGGAAAACGAGCTAGCTGGTCTCAAAAGACCGGCGTTAACATACCGCCCACCAAAATGAACATTTTAAAGCTGAGGTAAACGATACGGAAAATTTGGAACATGAAATTAGTACAGCAAACTGTTCGTAAGAAGCCTTGTAACTTCATAGGCAACGTGAGCATAGAGATTTTCACCGACTAATTGGATTGCTTCCCAATCGGATCGGAGAACAGCAAAGAAATCGCACATGATCCGAGCGATTCATTGAGGAGAAAACGCAACCATTTTATTCAATGGTCGCTGACTTTTCAAAAAAAAAGAGAGAGAGAACAACAAGAAAGTAAACATGAAGAAATGAGCAAAGCACCAATGCGTGCTTTGAACAGAAAAAATACACGAATGAATGCAAATCTGCCATTGGAGGCTGCATAGGCTTTGCGCGAAACTTGTGGCGAGTAATGCACTGGTGTATGCGCTGCCTCAACAAACCGCGCAGAGAAACGATCCAGTAACGCTGCTGTATCAGCGCCTGTACCGTTCTCGGGCTGGAATGTAGCGATGTTCGGTGGAAGGCATCGCAAATGAGAGATGAGAGGTGAGCTTCTTTGGGGAGTAGGATTGGGTACCGCGCCTCTTCAGGAAGAGAAGAGTGACGCAATCTTCCGCCCACCTTGAGTAAGCCCGAGGGTTCGAAAAAGGTTTTAGCGAAGCGATCCGGGATGAAACCTGTCCCTGTTTGGCAAGTTGGCTGATCTCGGTTGCATAAAAGTGGTTTTGAGTGACTCTTATGATCAGTTCAAGAGCGTCTTGCAACTCCACAGGTTTTAAAGAACCCGTAGGAGGGAGAATCTTGGATCGTTTCGCCAATAAGAGACGGGCAAATCGAACTACATACCCAAAGACCCGTTGTGCTTTGAGAAGTGTGGAAAACTTTCGAAAATTCACCAGGAGAGGATCTACTTTGACCGTTGTGGCCAAAGTGACCATGGAAGGCTTAATGTCTGGCAATTCAGACAATAAATCAGTGGAAGGCACAGAGATAGGCCACAGAGCATGGGGACTCCTGAGAAAAGAAGGACCCGAGAGGTACAACGGGTATTCCATGAGCTGAGAAGGCAGTATTCCACGAGAAGCGCAGTCAGCGGGATTTTCTTCGGAATCCACGTGTGCCCAATTGGTAGGAGTGGAGTTGTCGAGTATCTCCACTACTCGGTTGGCGACGAGTGTCTTCAGTCGATGTGGAGGGGTGGCAAGCCACGCGAGCACAATAGTCGAATCAGTGTAGAGGGTTACTGACTCCACGACAAGAGTGCTGAGTGAGGGAAGAGTATCTTTCAGCACACGCGTTAGAAGCAAAGCAGCAGAGAGTTCAAGCTTAGGGATGGTCAAGGGTTTGACCGGGGATACTTTACTCCTTGCTCGCAACAAACTAATATGCGAAGTTGCATGATTCGTTGTGTGAAGGTAAAGTATCGCAGCGTAGGCCTTCTCGGAGGCATCACAAAAGCCTACAAGTCGATGTATGCCTTGTGAAGCAGGAAATGCGCGTGGAACTCGGAAGTTCGAGAGAAGACAGATCTCGGCTACCGCGTCCAACCACCTTTGAGCAAGAAGCGGTGGTAAAACGTCGTCCCACTGCACCCGCGATAACCAAAGTTGCTGAAGAAAAATCATCATCCAGCATACGAGCGGGGTGAGGAATCCCAAAGGATCAAAAATGCGCGCAATGTACGACAAGACCGTGCGCTTCGTTACCACGCCTTCGAATGGTAAGGTGTGGAATGAGAAATCATCCGATCGGGGATCCCAGAACAGACCAAGGATCTTGATGCCCTGATCGTCATCCGAAAACACGACTGGAGTCTCTAGATGATCCTCCGGAAGTGCACTCAATGCTTCTGGGAGGTTACTGGCCCACTTTCGGAGTTCGAAACCTCCACTAGCTAGAAGAGCCTGTAATTCCGATTGAAGAATGCGAGCTTGAGCGACGTCTGCTGCGCCAGACACGATGTCATCCACGTAGATGTGAGATATTAAAGCACGCGAAGCATTGGGGAAAGGAGCCCCTTCGTCGTGCACGAGCTGCTTCAGCACTCGTTGAGCAAGAAAAGCTGACGGTACGAGCCCATATGTGACCGTGTTGAGCTCATATTCTTTTACTGGAGAGTCTGCATTGGGTCGCCAAAATATGTGCTGATATTTGCGGTCAGATGGTTGGACCAGAATCTGACGATACATCTGACGAATGTCAGCACAAATTGCGATGGGATGAGAACGAAATCGGGTTAAAACGCCCGGGAGTTCGCTCTGAAGCTTGGGACCACTGAGTAACAGCTGATTCAAAGAGGCGCCTCTCTCATCTGGAGAAGAGGCGTTAAATACCACTCTCAGCTTCGTGCTGGAGCTGGTAATCTTGTGCACACAATGATGCGGAATCACGTAGTTTGAAGAGGTGCTTGCAAGTTGCATGTGGTTCGATTGAATATAGTCTTGCATGAATGCTTGATACGCAGCATCATGCTCAGGATTGCGTTTCAGTCGCCGCTCCATACTCAAATAATTCTGGAGGGCGGCCTCACGATTATATCCGAGAGGAGAGGATGTGTTCTTGAAAGGGAGTGCTACCGAATAGCGTCCGGAAGGGTTCCGTGAGTGCGTAGATAGAAAATGCTCCTCACAAAGTTCATCGTCCGGATCAACTTGAAGAGGACGTGAAACTTCTTCCGATTCCCAAAACAATCGAAGAGTACGATCCAATGGAGAACCAGTGCAAGCAAGCAGAGAGAGCGGAGGCTGGAACTCGGCATCCAAACACCGAATAGGACCCAAAACCACCCAGCCGAAGACCGTGTTTATGGCAGATGGACTGCCACTCATCACAATATCACCTGACTTTTCAAGAATATCAGGGTATAAATCGGCGCCGATCAAAAAGTCGATCTGATCGGGCACATGAAAGCGGTCGTCGGCAAGAGAGAGACAGCGATAACGTTCAAACACCTCAAGCGGAACGGTGGTGGTTGGAAGTTGACTCGCTATCGCAGGCATAACGTAGGCTTGTACGCTGAGAGAGGTTGCAGGGGTGAACCGGGAAGCGATGCTGCATTGAACAGTCCCGATTACCCGAGCACTAACGTGACCAATACCAGAGAGTTCGGAATGACAAGGATTGAT
The DNA here is from genome assembly GCA_964007535.1 of Brachyptera risi. Taxonomy (NCBI): domain Eukaryota; kingdom Metazoa; phylum Arthropoda; class Insecta; order Plecoptera; family Taeniopterygidae; genus Brachyptera; species Brachyptera risi. The sequence goes on along the minus strand of OZ023333.1, from coordinate 23,078,149 downwards.
TTTCAATCCTAGCTTCTGAAGGAACGAGTGAGTGAGAACAGAGATTTGTGAACCACAGTCGATAACCGCACGGGTAGGTTGCAGTTGACCGTGAGAGTCGCGGATCAAGGCGCGAACAGTGCCCAACAGAGCTGTGGGTAGCACTGGCTTGCTTGTCTTGACTTGACAAGCGAGAGTTTGAGGATGAGGCGAGGTGGTCTCCGGAGGAGAAGAGACTTCGTTTGCTATTGTGTCACGAGTCAAGGGGTTGATTCGTGCAGTGTGTAACAGCGAATGATGTTTGTTACTTTGACAAGTACCGCAAACACTCTTAGAGGTGCATTGCGGTCTAAGATGAGCGCCCATGCAGTTGAAACAGCGTTGTAGGCGACGTAACGTGTTGTATTTGTCGTCAACGGACTGTTGCCGAAATACGGAACACGAGTATAGAGTATGCTCCCCTTTGCAGACTGGACACGAAGATTGTTTCGTGGTCGAGCTTGCTGATTTGCTCTGCTCGCGAGATTTAAAGCTGACGGGCGGAGGATTCGCAACTAACAACGAATTGATTCGCTTTGTGGAAGGAGGAATAGCTTTTGAAGAGCTAGCTGCTTGTTTGTCGAGACCACACAATTCCATCGTCCTGGACTGCTCTTCAATGAATTTGATCAACGACGCGTAGCTAGGAGTGCTGTGCGAAGAATGTTTCTGTTCGAAAGCCTTGCGCGTTGATGTGTCGAGATTTGTCAGTGCTAACGTGAAAAGCAGAAAATCTGACAAATCTTCGATATTCAGAGCTTTCAACGCTTCAATCGAAGTTTTGTGAACTTTCAGAAATGATTGCAGCCCAGAATGTGAATTGGTTTTGAGAGGCGTAAATTCTAAAACCTGTTGAACATACGTGGTGGCTAACAACCGAGGGTTATGATACCGACTGACAAGAGCATCCAATGCCACAGAATAATTGGCTTCCGTAATCGGAAACCCGGAGACGACAGACAAGGCGTTGTCTTTGAGGGTGGTCCTCAAATAGTGGAATTTCTGAACTTGATTCAGGTCGTTGTTCTCGTCGACGAGAGATTTAAATAGCGAATAGTATTCCGTCCATCGAGTAATATCACCAGAGAATGCCGGCAACGCAATTGTCGGCAATGAGATGGCTTGAAAACCATTTTGATTTGGCGGCGGAGGCGGAGTAGGCGTCGTCGCGGCAACGGCGGCGAGATACAGATCATGAGTCGCATACAGCATTTCCTCGAAGCTGGCTTCAATAGCGTCGACCGGCAAAGCATCGACGCCTTCGTCAAGTTGAGCGTTCAAAGCTATTACTTCGTTTTGAATGGCCTCAAAGTTGTCTTTCAAAACGGCAAGTTGGTCATAGCGAGGCTTGCACAACAAAGCTTTGGCACTATCAAGCGTTTTAAATGCGTCGTAAGAGCGTTGTAATGAAGCGAATATCCGCTCTCGCTTTGCCGTGAGCACTGCCTGTTGCTTTGCGATTTTAGACGCCATTGTAGCGAATGAATAAATTGCAAATGCAAAAACACGAAACTAAAACAAGGACCAAAAACTAATGATATGAAATATCACGGAGAAATACGGCCGAAATGCACAGAAAAAGAACAATGCAAAATAATTCAAGAACTGAATGTCTATCAAACAAGTTAAATCAAATTGTTGATAATAACTCGCAAACAAACAGAATAAATTATTGCGCCGTGGAAACCCAATTATGTGGAAGCCGATTCAGTGCGGAGGACAAAGAAGTCATCCATGCGATGCCTGATCGCGGGTGCTGCCACGAATGACTGTGGAATCCGGAGGTGGACTCCGCGTGGTGCAAAGAAAGGAATCCACAAATGGATTCCAACAAGTAAAAGCAATTGGAATCCGGAGATGGACTCCGCGTGGTGAAAAGAATGGAATTCACAAATGGATTCCAACAAGAGAACGAAATAAGAATCCGGAGATGGATTCCGCCTCACGAATGACGAGAAATTGGAACCAAAAATAATCTTTGGCTCACAGGGACCAAAATGTTACCGCCGATCTTAGAGATGGCGATGAGAGACCAGTGGACTGTATTCGGATGCCGACTTGGCATTAATAATCAGGCGAGCATAATCCAAACTCGGATTATGCCTCACCCCAAAACGATACGTATTTGGTCTACGTCGACTTGACGTTGTTATTGACCAAATCAAAGAATAAATAGAAAGCGAAACAAAATAGATCAAACCTGAGTGGTGTCCCCGCACACCATTCGAATAAACAATAAACAAAAGCTTGAGAGAAACAAAACAACCAACTTCGTAAATGATAAAGACCAAAACAAAAGTGAAGAATTAGAAACAAGAAAGTCTGGAAAGAGGTCCTATTAACGACTCAAGAAGAACGAAAAATAGAAAAGAAACAACTGCGTACATGCGAAATGATGTACAGTACGTCCGAACTCTAACAAAGTAGAGAACGACGGGAGATGCTCACACAACAAGAGCTGGTCGAGAATATGACCGAATTCACCCACTTGACGAGCGACTAAGAGACGTCCGAACTGAATCGAGTATGGACAAGAACTGAGCTGCGAGGCCTGACGGGTTCAGGCAACACGAGAATGGTGAGCTGTGATTGGACGCACACATCGCGTGACAACCCACCAGCCAACCAGCAATGAGAAAGGAAGGTCGACTAGAAACACGGTTTGCAATGTATACAACATTCCATGACGCAATCGAATGATTTCATGTTCAAATGACAAACTAGGGAAAACGAGCTAGCTGGTCTCAAAAGACCGGCGTTAACATATATATATATATATATATATATATATATATATATATATATATATATATATATATATATATATATATATATATATATATATATATATAATATATTACACAACTCTCAGTGTGAGTAATATCAGAATAGAGTGAGGCTAATCTATTCGCTGAATTTTGAGGAAATATTAAGAAACCATGCAAGTTTTTATTTCAACTATAAGAGGAAAACGCGAAAAACTTCAGTCAGAACGGTCGACCTACGATCTCCTGAATGACGATTGACCGTTCTATAATCCCTGGTCCACCCATTCATTCATAATCTAACTGACAATTCTGGAATAAATGTAATGAAAGAGATACATAAAAACAATATTTCACACAACACCAGACAAGTGTGAAGTATGAAATATGAAAATTGCCGGAACGAAGAATATCTGGATTTCTGGTAGCAATGTGATAACTCCTCCCCCTTCCCGTCACCGTCCATCCTCACAGAAGATTAGTTTTTCGCGGTTTACGTATATATAGTCTAGAATCTAGATAAATGCCATAATGGTTTCAACAATATTCACGAACGCTTCATTATCTAAGAAACATTCATCTCATCATCCCATTATCTCATTAATCATTCATCCGACGCCAATAGATCTCATTCATCTTCAGAGTGCGTTGCAAAATCAAATTTAAATACGTAATTAAATGAATGAAAGACTTTCTGTTTCACCAAATCTCCGCAAAGTTTGATGGCACGCTCCATCGAGTCGTGACAGCCGAACAATGTTGGGGCTTACCAAGATGCATTGAGGGTTGCTTTGGTTTGCCGCTCTAACCGGCAAACCGGCAAACTGGCCAACCGGCCAACCGGCCAACCGGCCAACCGACGCAACCTTCCATGCATCTTGGGGCTTACATTCGGGTCAGCTTGAATAATTATGCAGTTAAAAAAAAACTTGTCAAGTAAATACGTTTTTTTTTGTTCATTATATGCAGAGAGTACGGTTTTTATCCACATCTCAAATCCCTGGGATTAGACCGACTCGGCCCTAAAAAGAACTACGTGGTGATATGGGATGGTTGTACAGTATGAACCAAATGTGAATGTCCCATGCTTAAATAATTGTAATAATTGAGTCAACTCTGTGCCATAGTTCAGTAACGATTATTAATATTAACTATAAGAAAATCTTCGAAATTATCGTAAAACTGAATGGTTGTTGAAGATCTTACACAAAATGAAACGAAGGTATATATTGAAGTTTTGATTTATTCGATGTTTTCTGTCTTTTGATTGGCTGTTGAACAAACTCGTCAGCCGAATTTCTCAAACGCAGTGCAACAAGTTCTTGTCAATACCACAGATAATCGAGTTATCTTTGTCAATACTGCTGAATATATTGCCATAGTGAGACACTTTGAATCTATCTTAGTTATCCGACATTTTAAAACTTTTGATCTGTTTGATGATACTTTACAAGTATCTTATTACAATGTTGAATCACTTCATGTGAGATATGGATATACACTAGTCATCTTACAAAGTAGTTGGCCAAGTCACATCAAATTATTGCATCACGAATGAAATATATTGATATTATACAAACTAGCAAATAATGTGAATAAGCACTCGAAGTACTCGAAGAAATTGTACACTAAAATATGCTCCGATTTCATATTGATATATACATTTAATTATTCAATATCCGCAACACTATTTTATACATTTATACACTATTTTACACTATTTTCTGCACAATTTAATGTTTCTGAATGAGTGAAAGTGAAGACATATTTTGAAAAATATTAATGCCTCATCGGAAGGTCTTACAATTCTTCCAAATTGAAGTCATTGAAAAATGTCACCTGAGATGGAAAGGAAATAATAAATGCAAGATTTCATTTTTCCGATTTCTTGTGGCTCGTAATTGGCTATGCAACATTATTCCGTCACACAAATGTTCACATCGCATCTAAAAAAAGCGTTCTGTTGAATCCTGATAACTATTAAGTATCGCTAAAATCGCTATCAGAATTTTTGAAGAATCCTCAATTGTTTATTGTATAAGTACTATTTCTGTTGAGAAATCATATAACGGTACCTTTATTAACAAAAGAAGAAGGTCGTCTAACAACAGCTGAAGAAATGTAAAATTTTCGGTAAATACATAATTTCTTTCACCTTAATTTCTTAATTTCTTATTTTTTAATTTCTTCCACTTCAATGATGCAATTCTTTTCCAATCGTGAATTTCGTGTTGGAAAACATGATATTCTATAAATATTACAGCTATTCAAATATAACGGGGTTATTTGTTTTTGTTGTGTTGGCAGGAAACCTTTCGTGGATAGAAATTTAGCTGAAAAATGCAGTGGATGAAAATATTCATCAATCCGTTGTTGGTACTAGCAGAACCCTCATAAATGAATCTCAACCCACTTGTTTAAAGTATATTCCAGATACTGAAATGGACAAATGTAGTAATATATCTTACAAAGTTATTATATCACTTGCTATGGAAACCAACCCAATTTCAACAAATCAAATTCGTGTTTTCGCATTCGCGTATATGAATCAATTCGTAAGCCCATTTATGATTCATATTCTATTCACGAATCAACAAGAAATGTTGTTCACAATTTCATTCAACAATTTGTTTATTTTCAACTAGTTTGCATCGCATATAAAGTAATATATACACACATCCCTTGCACGTTTCCGATGCGATACATTTTATGTAGCTTCACCTTACAAACTGGATGATTATATAGTCATATCGAGTTACTGGCAGGTATCGATGCACTCTATTGTCGGAACTGCTCTTCGTGCAAAACATCAATTTAAAAAATAACTAGATATGAATATCTATTCCGTAGATATAGGATTTCATAAATATTGTTGATTCTGGGAAGAAGCATCATATCGTTATAACACGATCTATATATGTAATATATATATATATATATATATATATATATATATATATAAAAGAAACCTAAACACTCTGGTTTGAAAACAGTTATACCTGATTTCTATGAAATTTGTCAAACGTATCAGTTATCGATGTTGTCCTGAGAAGATGTCAAAAATGAAATTATCAGTATTCACCAATAAAAATAACAACATAATGCGTTCCTAAATGCAAATGTAGCCGGCGAATTACAGGAAAAACTGACACAATATTTGACATATTTAATCAGTGTTATTGTATTAAATCGCGCTCTTCTATTTCCACACTTTCTTCAACTTAACACCAACTGCATAATTGCAACTTCTACTGCTGAATACAGTTTTTTTCTTTTGTCGTCGTGTTATTCAAATGGGTATTTTCATAATTCGATAATCAATTCAACATCTATCTGATCAATTGTTGAAAATATTAAACAGAATTGTGACTTTGAAGATTTTATAGAAAAGTTTCACGTTGATCGGCTTAGCCTTGCAACATGTGGAAGAAGCACAAAAATATTATATAGCCGATTAGGACCAATTCTAATATTTCGTTTACGATATTCATTCAACTAATTTGAAGTAATAAGTTGATCGGCTTATAGCCTTGCAACATGTGGACGAAGCACAAAAATATTATATAGCCGATTATAACCAATTCTAATATTTCGTTTACGATATTCATTCAACTAATTTAAATTAAAGACTCCTTGTTTTCAACAGCGACATTTACACTGATATGGGTGATGAACAGTATGTTGTCATCTTATACTCGACATAGCAAAGTAACATAAAAAAACTCACTTGTATAAAAGCAAGTTATTATACAAGCGCAATCACGCTAAACAAAAAAGCAAATAAAACAACTCTGTAATTCAAGAAACAAAAAGCTGTATACAACAGTCAAGTTCCATTGCGCTACAATAGCCACTAATTTCTTGCCAACCTATGTTGTTATCTTGTAATGAGGTTTAATCCTTGATGGTAGCTTCTTGCTGGTAACCGTCTCTAATTGACATCATTCTATAATTCCAGAATATTACAGTATGAATCTGGTTCAAGTACCTTGCCAGCACAAGTCGACCTGCACAAGTTTATGACGGCATGGCCGCTATTACATGCATATATAACCCGACCACGAAAGTGGAAGGTGCGAACCACCCGTGCGCTAGTGCTGTGTGGATGGAGAGGAGGGTAGCTCTGAACCTTCTTTTATCTTGTATACACGTATACAAACGTATATGAAAGTACGTATATGAAGCTATAACTTTGCAGCATTCAAGAACAGCTTAGCGGGAGACATTGATCATTATAATATACATCAAAATGTTTCTGTGGTAGGATTACTTCAATATGGTTCATACTTCAATGACGATACTTCAATAATATCTACACGTTTTTTTTTCATGCAAATGATATTAACGACTATCGCTGAAATATGGTACTACTTAATTTCACTCATTTCAGTCCGCACACAAGAAAAAAACCGGGCTCATAACATATATTTTATTCTCTCTCTTTCTCTCTCTTTTTCTCTCTCAATTGGGTACCCTCGCTATAGAACTTCTTTTCCAAATTCACCAATTATTTATTCATTTAGATTTCACCATACTTTCAATACATTCCACAGTTTTTATTCACGTATCTGATATTTCATTCATATTCATGATAATACCTTACACATAACTGAGTAACCTCACACCACAAATCAACACCTTTCTTTCTCTGCTGATCTCTACCATGTCTACATGATCCGGTCTCATTTAATAATGCAATAATGTATGATATATATGCCTACCAACATTTCGGCCATGAATGTGAAAAAAAAACTGATTCATAAATGACAAAAAAAGTTACTCACATATCATGATAATTCAACTCCACATGAATAATACACATATAATGTGGTGGTACATAATAGCTCAGTGTTTGAGGATATTCCATCTTGGGAATTTATAGATGTTTTCAATACTTATTTTCAAGTTCTCGAATATTTGAAAAGAAATTTGTCTATCAATTGAATAATTGTAATATCTTCGGTATAACTTCATAATCTCGAAAACATCCAATTGTCACAGATTTATGAACTCAGTACTTTGTATTGAAAACCAACGGATTCAAGTATTTGTATATTCATCGAGTTATATGGTTATATGGTTATATGGTTATATGGTTATATGGTTATATGGTTATCGCTTAACTTGGATGTGTTGAATTACAAGGCCAGCCTGAATATTAGCAGAAAATATTCTTTCTCAGTTGGACATGTTTTATGTGGAAAGTCAAGCAATCACTGCTGTGTGGCAAAAGCAACCTCATATTTTGTCAACACATTTAATACGAAATGACAGTTACTCTTGGCGTAGCTGGTTCACATACCATTCACTCATTAGTCTACATCATTATTTATATTTCATCATCATCATTTGTTTATTTACAAACGATTGATTATTCAATTCTATAATCAATCCAAGTTTCTTCTTTGTTATATTCATCAATGCGTGTGTTAATTTGAATCGATCGATTGGTTTGGATTAGCTGCAATTAATGGCCGCTCATTATCTCACGTGACGCTAGAATCTATCATTCAAGATTATACCGTATATGCTCTTTTGTTTCTACGTCCCTTTATCCGTTACAAAAAATAACATCCTGACAACAGGGGTTTTTACCGTGGGAGGATGTTCCAAATCGCCAATTATCTCAAAGTGTATGTATTTATAGGCTGCAGTTTATTAAGCCCACCCATCATTGAGGGGTGAAAACACGAAACCGAATAGAAAAAAACAACAGAATATAAGCCTCCGTAGTGCAGAAATAACCTCATTAGAGAAATGGGAAGATGTTGTATTTTGGAAGTATTTTTCAGAAGAAAAAAAAATAAGATATGACCCATTATTTATTGTATCTTCAAATGACTTCGATCATAGCGAAGTAATTGGCCATTTGGTTGAAGCTGGAGGCTCTATCCTTCATCTTCATTTTTTTCCACAGCATTGTCAAACATAAAGGAGTTTAGTATTTCATGTTGTTTGATAAAATCGAAAACTTGGCACAAAGGCATTGTTCCCTAATAGGTAAAATGCGTGCGTTTGATATTTAGTTTCATTTTAGATGAAACGTATATTCTTTTTGAGAAATGTCTATAATATAGCAGCCAAAGTATCGTCTTGAAATGGTATATTTGAAAACGTCGACGGTCAAAATATTCCGACAATGATACCGCGAGGGACATATAATCGAGGATACATAATACCATGGTGACCAGAAGTGATTGCGGGCATAAGGAAGCTGCGATCAAAATGATCGTGGAAGATAATCGGCTAGGTAGACTTTGATAAATTGGTATAAGAATAAGCTATAAGAAAAAATAAATTTATTTCCATCTGAAAATTTCAGATTTTGAAATGTAAGTTCTACAATAACGGACATATTTCATTTACTACATAATGCAAATCTCTTTTTCGTAAATTGAACTTTGTCACAGTTTTTGACATTTTCATCTTATAGGATCATTATGCTATACGTCAGGTCATATCCAATCTTTAAGACGTCCACAATAAAACTGTTACTTTATCCATATCAACCAATAGTCCAATGTTTTCATCAGCTCAACTCTATAACCATCTGCTACAATATGTCAAAGTCAGCAATTCAGCTACTAGTTTTAAATTGAACGAGAGTAATTTCTAGAAAAAAAAAGTTTCTATGATGCTAGAAGTTACTTTTTTTTATACTTGTATTTATTTATTTGTCAATTCAAGATTATACAGAAAAGTTCACAATATTCCACAGATAAGACTGTAAACAGGCTTATCTGTGGTCTAAGTGGTCTGACTTAGACTGACTATTGTAATCTCAACTATATTAGTGACAATATTTTGTAAAACTCACTGTTAATTAGTTAAATTGATCATTTTCTCGTAGGTAAGGTTAGGTGTAAGAACAGTCGTCTGACTGAATCTCGTCATTTTTGAATGTACCAACTCTTGTTATAACTTACATGATAAATAAAGACTTTCTATATTATTATTTTTATCAATATTTATTTTGGAAACCACAGTGCTCAAATACGAACTTCTATATTCAATCAAAAACCAATTAATTTTGGTGATACAGAGAGGTTACTTGTGTTTTTCTGATGGTCACCAAGGTCAACAGGCTTTTTTTGATCATCTGGACTTTTTACGCTAGATTCTACTGCATTCTAGATTGGAATATTTGTTGACTTTTTAATGAAAATCGGATAAGTTTAAGAGAAAAAAATGTTTATATTTCTATCACATTACGTGCAAATATTTCGCTCATTTTACAACGCATATCCTGCGTTTTCCTAGTAGTTTAAAAACAATGTTACTTCACAACCGTTTCGATTCGGTGTAATAACACCATCGCCCGAAAGTTTCGATCCGTCACTATACTGGCAAATTGCATGTAAACACGTATTCATGGTAATGACAATCATTACGCTATGTTGATACAATATTGATAACAATAATGATGCAAATATACATAATGTATGTATTAATGCGCAATGCGTGCAGACTATGAGCGTCGCATTAGCGTGCATGAGCTGATACCGATAATGCAGCACTCTGTTTTTCCAACTGATAGCCCTGTTCATTTGTTTAATTCAGCCAAATGGCAACAAAAAAATGATCAAAATGATTATTTTAAGAATGAAAGATAAGAAATTAGATTTTAGAGATTTCGAAGTTTATTGAAGATTAAACAGAGGATATGACTAGCAGTAGTGAAGTCTCGCGACGTTTCGAGAAGGTTGCACTTTTCTTCATCAGGCTTCACCCTGGAACTGCCGGCGAAATAAGTTCTAGAGTGATCTCGAGTGAAGCCTGATGAAGAAAAGTGCAACCTTTTCGAAACGTGGCGAGACAATATCGCAAGGAGGACTGCGTAAACAAGTACTTAGTGGCAAACGTGAAATCAAATCCTCACATAAGTGACACCAAAACTTTCGTTGTATGTACATATATATATATATATATATATATATATATATATATATATATATATATATATATATATATATATATGTATGTATATGATTAGATAAAATTCAAGTATATCAAGTTCAGTTTGTATTTATTTGAAAATAAATACAAACTAAACTTGATATACCTGAAATTTATTTAATCACACAAATATGGATCAAGGAATTACTTTTGATAATACCATATATATATATATATATATATATATATATATATATATATATATATATATATATGTATATATATATATATATTTATATATATATATATATATATATATATATATATATATATATATATATATCTCTCTCTCTCTCTCTCTCTCTCTCTCTCTCTCTCTATATATATATATATATATATATATATATATATATATATATATATATATACATATATATTTATATTTAATTATATATATATATATATATATATATATATATATATATATATATATACACATACCCCCTCGTCATTGAAGCTAGCAATTAAATGAACTTGAAACAATTCTAAATAACGATGACAAAACGTATTTTAACGATCCATGACAAAACCGTTAATCTCCCTGTATCCCCATTTAATTCAACCGTTCGAATAAAGTTTCGAAAAACACGTAGGTTACTGAGTGGTTCGCCATATCGTTCTATCCTTGTTATTGAGTACAAGTTACAACTGATAGCAATGATAGATGTTTCGAGTGCGGAGTTCAGCGTTCAGGAAGAAAGTACCGTACTGTTTGACAGTAAATATAATACTGTATTATTCAATGGTAATGAGTATACAGCTCTGACGCAACAATGAGCGGCAGGAGCAATCCAGGCATGTGTGTTTAAACGATCACTGGAGGGTTGGTTACCCCCTTCCCACTACCCCGTGTCACTCTTCAAACGCTTTGTAGTTTCAACTCGACAAACATGTGTATACGTGTGTGGATGAAAAACACAATATCCCGTGAATGTAATAAGTTTTGTGAAGTACGGTTTCCATGATGATTTCTTTCTCGACGGCGAGCATATTATCGGACCATTGTCAGCTGTTCTGGAGACGTGATAGCGCTGCTGTACATCATGCAATTTGAAAGCTGCCGTTTTTGTGTCAAACACACTGGATGCCATATGGTTTGTTTCAATTCCTTAGTTTTTCAGTTCTCTACTAGCAGCGTACCTGCAGCTTTCACGAATTAACCTATAATAGTTGCAATCAAAATGGTGGTCTTCAACTTGCAATAAATATGCCTGCGATTTTCTTACGAAGTATAGTACGGCCTTCGTTTTCATTGAAGCAAATGCACGATAGTTTTCGTAACTGATGATTTTGATGTGAAAGAACTGGTGGTATGGTTCTGTAACAACTTGGCTTTATG
>OZ023333.1:23036071-23061071 GCA_964007535.1 Brachyptera risi | reverse complement strand
ACCATCCCCTATTGGCAACACGTACACTTGCGGTCACATGAACTGGTCGATATAGCCATATTACAAGGCATCCCGAAGGAAATTCACTCACACCATACGCACTGAGACTAACAGGCAATGTGGGCCCCAAGTACAGTCTGATGAAAAAAAATGAGTGACTACATGCGAATATATTCTCATTCAAAGTTGGATATGATATCCGGGAAAAACAATATTTTGTGAGACCGCAAGTGTATTCGCTTACACCTGCACACTATCATGATGCTCCCGAAGAGCATATTATTATTGTTTGCTTAACGACCCTCTAACAGCTAAGTCATACGGGGGTACGAATAAACAGGGGATTATGAAACTATGATGTGATGATAAGTGCAAGGATTTACAAAAACTCATGCCTCATGCGGGACTCGAACCCACGTCCGACGGTGACTTTAGTTTCTGAAGCGGTGCCGCAGCTGACCGAGCCACTGAGGGTGGCTGTAAATAAGTGCCATCATTGAGGTATTTTTTATTCCTTTCATACATTTTCAATTGATTGACCAGTCTACTAGCCGCTGTGAGCCGGAAAATGTTTGATTTATTTTTACACCTTGCTTGCTCATACTAGTGCGCAACTTTTGAAAATATGGTCTTCTCTTGACTATTCATATTGTGATGAACCTAACCTGAACACCCGCCAAATTTACTACTACCCTATACCACTATTTAGTATGTCCAATACCAAATCACACGACCGAGTTTTAATTATTCTGATATATGCTCTTCATCGTCCGTTCATTATATTCTAAAGCAGCCAATATCGAATGTGTGTGCAGTGTTCTAAAAGTACCCTTTCAGTCATGAACATTTTTCGAAAAATCGGGATCAAAATTAAAATCAAATATTCAAATATTTAGCCGCGCATTTTTTCAGTGACTACATTGAGTGCGTGGCTGCTTTGTCTGCTAGTTTCAGTTTATAAATAATGTCAACAAAGTATTTTCAGAGTGCATTTTAATGCTGTCTCTGACCGACTACTCCGCGTGAACGCGAGTGTATGCCGTCTAGTCCTTGTAAACCACACGGCCGACTTGATTAATATCAAAACAATTGCGTTCAGAGAGCTGAACTCACGGCCTATTGGGGAATACTTATGAGGATGAAATCCTCGTACCGTAGATCGTTCTACAATAGAATTGTGGTGACTGTATTGAGAGAGAAAGAGAGAGAGAGAGAGAGAGAGAGAGAGAGAGAGAGAGAGAGAGAGAGAGAGAGAGAGAGAGAGAGAGAAAGATAAGAGATAAGTAGATAAGGGTATGTGCAGATTCGACTATGTATTCCCATGTAGGCCTATATGTTCAGATTTTCTTTCTGTTTGTTTATTTTTCGTTTGTTTGGATGTTTTCTGTGTGCGCTTCATAGATCGCAATTCAAACCGATCCACGTGAAACTTTTTCCAGTCATCACTCATCTTCTAAATGAGAACTGTAGGTTTGTGCATCAATCGGTCAGGTGGATTTTGAAAAATCTAATATTATACATTTTGAATATATATATACCTTTCTGAAATAACTTTACGAAAAACGACAAACATGATTGATAAGTTTTCTCCAATGCTATTAGGGTCAAGGGTGAACATCAAAACCAATTCAAGTATATTTGTATCCACTTCAGAAAAAACTTTCCGGGCGACCGTCTCTTCTATCCCACATCACTAACGTGCGGGTGGTTCTTGCCTTCTTCTTTGCAGATACAAGTATTCTATTACATATCATATGAATATCTCACTCTTCTTTCAACGCATTCGTTGCGATTTCCGAATAGAACTGAGAATCGGTCTGAAATATTCGTCATGTTTTCCACCCTGTTCAACAGAATACGACTGATGTAAGACTATAGAGCAGTCACGTGTTATCGTTACCAAGGCAACGGCAAGATGACAGATGAGGCACTTTCTGTGGGAAATACACATCTTGACAATCATATATTTATACCTAGACTTTACTTCGTACTGCTTGTATTCATGAGTGAAGAAAGAGCGAACCACCCGCGTGTTAGTGGTGCGAGATAGGGGGGACGGTCGTTCGGAATCTTCATTACCCGGAAAAGTTGCACACGTAAGATGAAGGCGCAAACCACCCGTTGGTTAGTGGTTTGAGATAGGAAAGACGGTCGATCGGAATTATCGACGTTCGTGGATACAAGTATAATATATTTCTGCAAGTGAATGCGAGTGAAAAGCTTTATTAGAATTTATGAAACACTTGACGTCTTTTTTTTCCCGCTTAGGTTATTTCGTTTCGTGGAATTGTGTGGTAAATGGAATTGATTATAATAAATGAGAGAACGTTTTGAATAGAGCTTGGTGATTTTCATTCTAAAGACCGAAGTCGTCTTTCAAAATCATGAATGGAGATGAAAACGACCGAAATAGAGAACTAGCACAGAAAAGATTTTACAGTTGACATTTTCTAAATATCTAAATTTTTTTCTCTGCAGTTTTTTTTTTCATTTTTCATTTCACATATTTTTATAAATTCTCAAATCCATTTTCTGAAATCATTACTGAACTGATTTCATTCAAGAACAATCTTGATAATCCGAGAAAAAGATGCAAAATGTTTGGTTACTTTGTCTGACCTGTATACGATAGTATCTTGAATGGATTTTTCTCTCTTTTCAAATTAACACTCACACACACAAACATACATATATATATATATATATATATATATATATATATATATATATATATATATATATATATATATATATATATACATATATATATATATATATATATATATATATATATATATATATATATATATATATATATATATATATATATATATATATACTAATATATATATATATATATATATATATATATATATATATATATATATATATATATATATATGTATATAAATATGTATATGAATTTGACATCTTCGATTTTCTCGTCTCGTCTCATAACTTCCACGTGTTGAACTCAAGCTCCGTGTTTCAAAAGAAAATTCCGCCGCTTTCTTTTCCTCTCGTCTCGTCGTGACGTAAGAAAGTTTGTCACCGACGAAGAGTTTTCTCTACGACTGAACCACACCAACTTTCAAACACCAAATGTTTGGTCAGCAAAACTTGGCCACCATTTTCACTCTGCTCGAAAAACGACCAAGAGTTTTCTTTTGCTAGTTAAGTTTAATGGTTTGACGACCACATGTTTCACGTCTGCCACGTATACGTTCTATAGCGTTCGTTAAATATTAACGTGAACTTTAAGAGTGCATGAATTCGTTAACCCAACTTGGGCATTAAGTTTATTGGCGGAATGGTAAGTTATGGATATACCTTCATTCATGAAAAAATCTCGTTTATCAACAATACAAACAAAAACACCACTGTTATAATTTCATAGCTGTATAGTTCAATGATGTGTAATGATTTCCATATCAAGTTTTATAGTAGAAACTACATCTTCGAAAAGGTTGAAATTATCAAAGCTGCAGTAAATTGTTTTTAAGTTCCGAAGTTTTCACTGTATTTTGTTACTAAAATAATCAAAATAATGTTATGATGATATTTGTGTAGGTGTGGTAATTGTTACTATGTTTTTTCAGACGAGGTGAGTGATTTGAAGTAACTATACATCCACCAGAATCGTATAAATTCACCGATATATTCACATATGTTTTGGCGACAAATGCCATATATAGTGAATACAATTGTGCCATACAATATGATTGATTACATGTGAGTTTTCGCAGAAATTACCAGCGTGTAAGTGGCTTCACCTGAGTTGAAAGTGCTATCACCATGCTCATTCGTTCTCACTCACACTGAGAGTGAGGCTAATTGAACTTTGTATAATGTCGGGCCAGCAATAAATTCGATTGTTTTGTTCAAGGAAATGCAAATATACAACAAAAAAGCTATGTGAAATTCCAATGCTGAGAAGCATCCTATACAGCTGTTGTGTTCAATTACAAAGAGCAATAATTATCTTATCTAATTATATTTATATAATTAATTAATATATAATATAATATAATATTAAATATAATATTAATTTAATATTAAATATAATATTTATATAATTATATTATTTTCATGAGGGGAAATCAATATTGAAACTATATGAATACTGTGCATATAAATTGAAAATTAAATAGATTTCAAAGGAAATCATCAAATTTACTCCAAGATTCCACAAATTAGGTGTTTTATTAAATACCTTTTGATTTTGTCTTTATTGCTTCTTTGATCTTCAACATGCCAACATGCCTGCATGAGTTCGGTTTGTTAATTGTTGTAAAGTTGGTTGACGTCTCTGTGAGAATATAAGACGAGTAGTGATTATCGTAACAAGATCTTTAATGTAATTAATAATTAACTAATTGACATCTAGCAGTGAACCGAACAACTCGACACCGTCCTTATTTTAACTCATTCATGAGTTTGTTGGTAGAACTTGGTGAACCGCATTATATATAGTGTTACAATAGCAAACTTCGTCACTTTGTTTATAAGGTTATCTAGGATACGTAGTGTTTAATGTTATAGTTGAAATTAGTAGCAAATAGTTATCTTTGAGTATCTTTAATCTTTTCTGTATTCATCATTCATAACAACTAACTGATGATGTTGATTATTGTTTGCTTAACGACCCCAACAACAGCTAGGTTATACCAGGGTACGAATGAGCAGGTTATTATATGAAATTATAAAGTCATGATGAGTGAGAGGACGTTCACACAAAACCCATGCCTTAAGCGGGACTCGAACCCGCGCCCAACGGTGATGTCAGTTTCAAAAGCGGTGCTTCAGGTGACCGAGCCACCGAGGGTGGCAAAAACCACTAACTATTGAAAAAACGCGGAGTATTTATATTGAGAGAAGAACGATATATTATATATATTATATAATTCTATTTACATACATCATTTTTAAATCTTGTCCAATTTTCAAGAAAATTGCCGAGCATTGTAGAGTTGACCGTCATTGTTGTGCTTCAATATTCCAGAATCTAGTTTTCGAAATACATTTTGTAATTTTTTTCAACAATGTTCTAGATGAGCGGATTAGATGGGATTAATAAGTTGAATATGAGTTTCCGGAGTTCAAAATAATAGAAATCTTATAACTTATTGGAAAAAATAGCTGATTCTGAAAAGAGGAGGAGGTTTTCAGATTTTCTATCCGTTTGGAGGTGGTAGGGGTGATGGGGTGCATGTTTTTTGGGGGTAGAATCAATTACGCCAGCTTGATTAGGATTTTATAAGTCTGTTTTAAATTGGATATATTATTTTTAACCCATATTTATAATTTTCTCCCCAAAAAGTGATATTCACCTAATTCAGAGTCAAAAAACTAAATGTTGATATGGTCTCATTGAATGTTTATAATTCCTCTTGAACGTACCTGTGAC
The DNA here is from genome assembly GCA_964007535.1 of Brachyptera risi. Taxonomy (NCBI): domain Eukaryota; kingdom Metazoa; phylum Arthropoda; class Insecta; order Plecoptera; family Taeniopterygidae; genus Brachyptera; species Brachyptera risi. Next base: position 23,055,664 of record OZ023333.1, on the reverse strand, counting down.
CTTTGTGACCCATTAGATAAGAAATTACAGGTAGAATCTAGACAGCACATGTAAAATCGTTTTTTGATGGCCGGGGACATTCTATATACCACGACATTTGATCCACAGAAGTAAAATCTTTGTGGAAATAGTTTTTGGAAAAGAAACCACCAAGTTTGGAGGGTTTGGGGATAAAATCTGGAGAATTTGAGGATGTACCTGGAAAACAAAGTTCATTCTGTTGGAATAATAAGATTTTGATATTTCTCATCCGTTTCCGGGTGGAAGGGAAGGGATGGGGAGAAGGGAATGTTTTTGGTTGTGAAAATTATTGATTTCAATTTAAAAATTTTGATATTCCATCGATCACTGAATCCTAAAAAATTAATCTTATAAGCACCAAAAGTATTTTCACATATTTTCTGTTAGTCAAAAGTCACGGTCTAGTAATTTCTCTGTCATCGGAAAACTCAAATACATGTGTTATCTAAATTGTCGTCATATCTTAGCTGTGGATTTAAAAATCCCACGACTCCAGGTAAAAACTTGAATCTTCATCACACTAATCATTGGTCATAAATTTAAATGTATTGGGGGAAAAATTGGGATGATTTTTTCAAATACTGGTCCCATAAATATGGCTCACAAACAATATATCTTATGAGAAACAAATATGATATCGAAACCAATTGGATTAATTCATTTTCTACACTCCAAAATGTACCCCTCCTCCCCAAGTGTGTGAGAAATTTGAAGGCCTCTTTCTTTTTCTGAAATTAGACATTTTTTCAGAATATGTTCTGAAATTTCATCACTGAATCCTGAAAACTTGGTCTTCTCCGCTACACTAACCTCATTAATTCACCATATTATTATTATTATTTGAATCATCGATTTCCTCAAAATCCATAAAACCATTTACTACCAGAAATAATACATTTCTAAGTTAGAAGATGAGCATATCCAGAAAACATTGTATTCGGATCGGTCTCACCTTGTGATCTGTGGCGGGCACAAACAAACACACAGAGAAAAACCACATTTGGAATGAATGGAAGTATTCGCTTACGCTCATCCAATTTAATTTTGTCGACACAATAATTGAATATCTACAAATAAAAGATGTACGGACATGCTAGAACCAGTTCAGAACATTCATTTCCAGAGCTGTAATATTTAGAAATATCGAAAAAGTAGTTTGTTCACAAACTATATATAAATACTCATACAATAATCGTGGTTTTGTTCGTTATTTTCGTTGTCATTCATGGTCGTACATACATGGTTATGGTTATACATGTTATTGGTGCGTGGTTCGTAAATTTCTGTTATACAAATCTACAATCAACCCAATGAAGCCACAGTCATAGAAGATTGATTCAAATATAATAAACCCGGCACCTCCACCGTGTGAAAGATAGATAAACAAATGTTACTTGATAGTGTGAGACATAAAGTGACTATGACTATGTTACTATGACTCAATGGTTCATTGTTATTTACAACATGATCATTCATGGTCATACAGGATCATACATGACCATAATGGTCATGGAAGGTCATTATGATATCGCATGGTTTTCCATTAAAAAATACTTCATTTTCCTAATCTGAATCTGTATAAAACGCACGCCATCGGTCTATCAAAGATTGTTCCTATTACAAGAAACCCGGCACCTCCACGTATAATAAACTTGACTTATCCCACTTGATAATATGACACATTGTGAGATAATTCAAGCGTGCACATTGTGTACAAAACCTAACATATGGAATGAGGACGGAAAATTAAAAATTCATCCCAGTTTTCAGAGAACACACGCATGAATAAATTCTATATTCAGGCGTTATATTTGATTATTATGGTTTTCAGTCAGGGTATGCTTTGTCGATAAACAGCGACGAACACGGTCAGGCGTACAATGATACAAATTGTCAATTCTTTCATTTTTAGACTACAGTACGCGTTGAAACTAGTCGTTCGATATAAAAACTGCAAACGATACGGTAACTGTAATAAAGACGAACGATCCATGAATATATCGGAATTCGATATCGAAAATATCGGATCTTGATACGATCAATATTGATTTCTCGGCAACAGCGCCTCATTTTGACTATTCACAATTTTTCGAATCGATATATTTATTCATTTATTTAATCCAAAGATTTGCACATTGCACAAATATAGGAAATATAAAAACTAACAACTAGATATAAAAATGAGTAGATAGAAGAATAGATTAAAAGAGACAGAATGATATATATATATATATATATATATATATATATATATATATATATATATATATATATATATATATATATATATATATATGTATAAATGTAATGGTGCAATGATAGTCTAATGTGATTTTGAAGTTAGGAATTCTTTGAGGTCATAGAAGTGGTTCTAGACTAGGAAATATTCAAGGTTGTATTTGAAAGATGAGAGTTTGGTGAGGCTAGTTATGTGGGGTTATATATCGATCGGGGTTTCGATATCAAATGTATAGAATATTGAATATTCAAAATTGATATCGAGACGGAGTTAATTATTTTTAAATTACATCGAAACTTTATACACAATAATTTTTCCCCAGTCGAGGGAATGGATGAGAAACATAATTCATAAAATGATAAATTGATCGATAATATTGAAATCGAAAACGATCGAGATGAACGTGATCATTCACGTGATCGATCACGTGCCAACCACAGAGTATATATATTGTAATTTATCAACATTCTGTATCGGTGTGAAACAATTTTTTTTTTTTTTTTTTAATAACATCGAAACTTGATACAAAATCATTGTTCCCCAATTAAGGCTATGGATGAAAGATAGGATCGTTTGGACGGGGCACCACAAGGGCAATCTTACCACCCAATTTTAATTATTTGAAACTAATGAACTTCAACACCAGGATTGCGCTGTCTGTGACCATAATATTCCGCTGTAGATAAAAGTATTTCAGTATAAACACACGAATGTTGATATCTTCCACTTTGAACTAAGTCTCTTGGGCAATGAATACTTCTTTCCCTTGACAGCAGATGTAAAATTGATCATTATACAAAATGCACAAATTGAATTAGTGATGGGCCTATAATGTTATAATTAGGCCTATCGCTCTACTAATTAATGGTCGTGGCCAATTAGTACTTCATCCAAGCATTTGCTTCAAGGACTGTGGGAAACCACGAAAAACCAAGTCAGGATGGATAAAAAAGGTGTTTGTTGGTCTTGAGCTTTCTCTTCCAACTTCTTCTCTTCTTTTCTTCTTTTCTTGTAATGTTAAAGAATATGTCATTGTTTTCATTAACAAACTGAAACACGAGTCATATTGATGCTTGGAAACTATGCAGTCGCGGTGACTTGAAAGTGTACAGGCGCAACGAGCTCATATGATGAAGAATGTTAGTGTATATGAAATAGTCAGAACAAAACGTAGGTGAGACGTTTTCGTTCCATTAAACAGTCAACACCTTAAGACAAATATTCTTGTGTGTGAATGTTCATTCTGGTTTTACGTTGGATGTAAATGAATGCACTCTTATCACGACCCGGCGCAATATAACCTCGTCGTTGACGCGTCGTAAAACCTCAATACTCGATTCAATACGTATTGACGAAAGAAGAAAGTCATCTACCATAATTAAAAACACAAACATAACCTTGTAGAACAGTGATATTTTCAAGTTATTGTTATTATTATAAACGAGGTTTAGAACAAGAAACGCAACTGTATATACCCAAAGCGGTGAATCCTTGAAATAACATCGATATTATTTAATTACCGAAGTTTTCAGAATTATTCATCTGAAATACGCCTTTCTTCTTTTGTAAATACAAGTATGTATGCCATTATGAGTTATATATATCCGTATTCATGATTGGAAAGTAACAAGCTTTTATTGGTGTATAATTCCATCAGGCTAGCGTGAGGTATCACGCAATGCGTGCATGTCTGTTGCATGCGTGGATATAAAAGTCAGCTACATAACACAAATAGAAGACTGATATACTCTATATAGTAATTTATAGCATTTTATAGCATGTCTAATGACAAGTATATATATTGCAGCAGAATTTCAATCTGATGGAAAAAGTATTTTAGCTCACTTTTATGATGTATGAGAGGAATAATGTTATTCAATCGACTCTTTGATTGATTATTGTATGCGTATAATACGCAGAAAATCAGCTAGAATATTGGAAAGAGTTATGAATCAGCGGGTCATGTATGAAATTATGTCGACAAAATGCATGCCTTATACGGGTTTCGAACTCACTTCCGATTCGATTTCCGTTTCTAAAATGGTTTTCTTTGCTGACTGAGATATATTGGAACGGCAATATATCTCACTTATGAAATGAATGTATGCGTGGTATGAATATCATATTCATACGATATGCTTGTAGAGTAATAACATCGTAAAGCTTTGAATTGATAATTTCAGGTTTCCCATAGAGATAAAAGTTTTATTGAACCACGAAAATTCTACTGCCATATGGACTCACAACTGAGACACAGAATAATGATACTATATCTGATTATTAATATGATTCAGAATTAAAATAAAAGATGAAGTTCCTTAGTGGCACTAATAGTATAACTGAGAATGAGAAGTTATGATAATAATTCGAGTAATTGTATCATTTATAATGTTGTTTGATTACCAATTCGAAATCTTATCACATATTTATTATCGTGTTGTGATATTTGTCTTATTTCAAGTTTGATTTATGATATCATTGAATAAAAAGTGGCAATTGTTTGAATATTGTGAGGAAAAATAATTCATGTTAATTTCAGAGGATTGATTTTTACGTATTTACTCGAAGCAAATATTAGCAATCAATACAAACTCGGACGTGATTGATGGGAAATGAGTGAGGTTTGTGTTTTCAGTTTTTTGTTGACTTAAATCAATAATTTCATAGCTATTGAATTGAAGGAGTCTATTTAGTAATAATGAAAATATTCCCACAGATATATAACGAATAAAAACGTCGCTCTTGAATTTGTGTGACTTTTTAAAGTATATTAAGTTTTTTCAGGGCGACGTTTTCGAATGCGAAACCCACCTGCAACTTTCAGAAGCGTTGTATTAGCGTTGAAGCATCGATAATATATATAAATAAATATATATATATATATATATATATATATATATATATATATATATATATATATATATATATATAGAAACTTTTTATGTAGGCCTACACGCGAACTTATCCAGTTCGGAACTCTATAGTTTTCATGTTGGACTAGTTTTAAAAATATCATCTCAAAATTTCTAAAAACCCCATGAGATTATGGTGGACAAGAAAATACGAAAATAAAATATCTTCAAAAAAAATCTGTTTTTTACTGAATGTGCACACCCAAATGATACACACTATAACAAACTTGTATTTTTTTCAATTTGGACCAAACGTTCTGAAGAAAATAATTCAATACATAGTTTTAATTCATCAAATAAACATAAATAATAGTATGAATTATGTTGCCAAAATTCACTGCTTTCTGAATTCAACGATTCGATATTTATATGCGTCAAGGTGCGTATAGTTTCCGATTATACTTCATATAGATAACTCGCTCATCCTACAAAGCATATGCTGCGTTTTCGTAGTTCTATTGGTAGACGATATATACCTTGGTAGACGACCATCTTGTATCTCATGTATACAAGTATCCCACATTGAGTGACGGATGGGAAATTGCGACAGATATATTCCTTATCAGTGACAGACGATCAAGGCGTTAGGTCAGTGCTACCACCACAACAAAATGGTGCACAGAGATGCATGAGTGAGATGAGAGTGTTTTGACGTGCTCAACTGAAAATTGGGTCAACGATGGAGTTGAAGTCAAGAAATATTATATGGTTTTGTAATAGCGTATTTTCTCAAGTGAAAAGAGTATGAAGTGCATAAAATATTCCCACTGGATACGTATACGTGATGAAATAATAAAAATTGTCGTCATTTGACAACGATTTCATTATATAATTGAGAATAAACTTCAGAGATAATAATATTGTGAGGGATGAATTTTGAAAATATATATACAATACAAGGTTCTATTATTTGAATTGTTAATTAAAACATTTCAATATTTGTACGAGATTCGTATATCAACACAGTTAGACTCATAATTGAATGAGTATTAATGGTATATCAAAATAATATTGATACACATATTATTTGATAATCAAAATCGTTTGGGCTACTCAGATAGAATCAGGTTTGAATAAACTTGGTGATAATCATTTCACTTCGAGTAATTCCGGTAATTCCGTGGAAATATCAATTTTCCGTGGAAATTCATTCGAAGATTATTTGCCCATATTAATCCCACTAGGTTTTTCTCACGGTGCTTTTTGACATTTCGAAATTCTTCTACTCAAAAGTAATGATTGCGCCTCAAAACTTTACGGCATCGAGTCATATTATAGCATACGTGCATGCCAAATTCTATCAAAATATTTTTTTCCGTTTGACCTGTGAAGTGCGATTTTTTTTCGAGTACGGTAAAATTGTATGTTTTCTTCGTTCATTCAATACTAACGACTACTACTAAATATAATGATATTCAATACTGATACTTGTTGAATATTTAATTTTCTCAATTTAATACCAAAGTTATATGCAAACTGAAAGTCGTCACAATAGTTCATAACTATGTAACGTTGACACGGAAAATGTTATGCTGTGGTTAGAACCTTCTGAAGAAGTATAGTGATTTATGAAATATTTTGTTTTGAATACGGTATTTCATTTAAAATGAATCCAAAATATCAAAAACGAACTGAAACCAATAAAGTAACAGTATTGCAAGATATGTTTTATTCTACACAGTAACTTTGAAATATCATAACTGTATCAGGCTAAAGTATTTTTTCTTTCTCCGCGGAAATTTAATTTCATATTGTAGAAAAGCCCTCAAGTCATCGTCCATGCTCTTGCTATATTGCACGTGAAAACATACCAGATCGAAACTTCCAATCGTTGATTGTATACCAATGGACAAGACGAGAACGTCAACCTTCACAATAAAGAAAACGGCGGGTTATTGATAAAATACCAATATGACAGAGAAAAGAGAAAGAGTCCCCAGAGGTACCAACAAAGACCACAATATAGTTGTATCGACGTTTTGGAGAAAACTGTTCATAAAATGGTTTGACTCATTTCAGTTTTTCCTTTGTTTATTTTATGTTTACTTCCACTCAATTTATTGCTTCGCAGGCAGCGTTGTGACAAGATAATTTGTTTGCTTCGATATATATATAAAGATAACTGAATTCATTTCATCTAGATAGATGAAGTTGAAAAATGATTGTCCAAATTAGTTTCTTTTGAATCAACGATAATTAGCAGAGTAAGCAAATTTCTTCTCGAGACAGCTGGACATTTCCCAAGTTCCAACTCATCATAATCTATGATTTTAATCAGGGTAGGATTATCAGATTTTTTTTTTAAATTCAAAAAATGAATATATATATATATATATATATATATATATATATATATATATATATATATATATATATATATATTAGTGCAAACAGATAACGATCATAATATGTGAATGGAGATACAGATAACACAACATATCTGAATGAAATTAATGAAGAAATCTAGGTACCCATACATAGATAACATTGACATTGGGATATCATAACACTATGCAGAGCACCGTGTCAAGGTCATATAGTGTCAAGGCCATATCGTGTCAATGCCATATAATGTCGAGGTCATATCTGGATCAAAGAGTAAAAGCAAATTCATATGGCATGAAATTACGTATCATACGTCCATTGAACTTGACATCGCAACTTCAGTGACGGGGAGGGGTGTTTCGAAGATTATGTCACTATAACATATGGCAATTGAGATATAGATCACAGGAAAACTATGTGAGAATAACAAAGAGAGCATGAAGAGAATTTTGTACAGATCGATAATGTCTGATTGTCAATTGACTACGCTTTATTTTTTCTATGTCGTAGTCAATTTTTGTATTCCGAAAAGATATGAAAAGGGATGCCCGCAACATTGTGGAATATAGCTATACGATAGATACGCGACTCGTGCTAATTCCTACTGCGGACTCTACAGAGCTAAGAAACTTGAGAGTGAGTTGTTAGATCTTTCAGTTTTGCCCGGTAATTGAAATTAAAATCATATTGTAAATTGGTGTATTGTGTGATTCATGAATTTTTACTTGGTAATTCCTACTTAACTACTTTTTCCAATTTGTGCATGCCATCTTCTATCTCCAATGGTAGAGATGGTGCGCGTAAAAATTGCGTGAAAACTTATAATAATTCATCTTCCAGGTTTTTATATATGAAAAGATTGTAGATGGATGATTGAAACTGAACGTTGGACGACTGTAGCGCAATATAGAAGAAACCAATGTAAATTGCACCACGGCCTATCAGCGCATTTTCAGTTTTCAGTAAATAGCTGGTAGCACAACTCTGGAACACTGTTGCCAATCGATATGCGGTAGCTAAAACTGCCCCTCTCACAAAGTGCCCATCCTGATAACTGACCATACAATACTTACGAGAAATTGAAATTGAATGAATAATTCAGACACTATATATTCCCCATCTTACAAACTGTCCAACCAGAAAATTCACCTTCCAAACCAAATATTATTGATAATAGAATTGAAACATTGGTCAACTGTCCATCCAATACTCTGGTGAGAAAATGTATTTGGTGAAAAATGATTTTATTTGAAAACAAAGTTGTCCTTGTGTAACTACTAGATAAGTCTCAATCAGTTGATGAGTTCAGAGATAAATAACAAATGATAATGGAAGGATAATTTGTATAACCTTTGTACGTACAATGTGATGTTTTCATACAAGTAATTAGTGTTAAATAAAATGCCAATAAATACAAATACAAATTGATAGATTAATATTTTCGACATTGATAGGGTGTGAAGTTGTAGCAATATACCTGACCGATCCTGAATGCATCATGAATTTAATGCAGTTTTTAACCATTTATCAGCCCTTAACGCAACTCTCAACGCATCTTTTCAGTTTATCACATGGACGTAAAAATAACATGATCGTATTTGTTGAACTCAACATTCAAACGAGGGAACAATATTAGCTCAAGCGCCTTCAATCATCCATCAAACTCCTCCCCCCTCCCCCCAATCCAGTACAATATCGCTGTCCTCACGTGAACTTATTCCAAAGTCCAGTACACGCAGACCAATACAACAATGTCACTCAGTTAAAAGCAATCAATAACTGAACCCCATCTCTCCCCGCTTTCTCCTAGATGACCTCACCTTCGTTCCTGAAGCCTATATACTTCAATATACAACCATTTCCTCGTTCCTCTTCTAATATTTACGACAAGACTTAATCTTCTTCAACGTCCAAGGCGATCAAAATGAAATGGCTATACTTGTTTCCATAAAATGAAAGTTCCGAGCGATCGTCTCTCCTATACTACATCTCTAGCGAACAGTTGGTTCGAAGCTCATCTATCGTGTGTAACTTGTATCCACGCAAGATGAATGTTCCGAGCGACCGTTCCCTCTATATCACACTACTTGAGCACGGATGATTCAAGCCTTTACTCTTATAAGTAACTGCATTCATGAGAGATGAAAGTTACGAGCGACCGTTCCCCCTATATGACACCACCATCGCGCGGGTGGTTCAAGCTTTCATCTCTTGTGGATACAAGTAAACACGCAGATACATGGCTCTAAACTATAGTATATGTAGACAACCGAGAAACAGCGTTCTTCACAACGACTTGTATGGAGTTTATTGTGGCTTTACGAGAGATAAAATGAATTATATTGTGTTTCGTCGACTTTCAATATCCTTATAATCACGAGAGACGACGATCGTCAATATAGGCCTATCTTATATCAATATAGTAATACAAATTAAATATATCTGTGAAAACTATCAATACCTACATGATCTGGTGGCAATTCTCAGGATATAACGCTTCTGAAAGATGCAGTTTCGTTTTTTATTGTAAAACTATTATGAGAAGGGTTGAGATGGAAGTCGAGAAGGAGTAGAAAGCGCATAATCAGGCAGAGGAGTAGATATAGGAGAAAGAAAACTGGGGCCTGTCATACCCAAGTCGACATGTTTTTGTCCTAATTTGTATGCACTCACCTAACTTTTTTAGAAATAAGTATTTGGAAATTAGAAAGAAAATGAAAAAATTGTGAGACTTCTCCTATCGTATAAATACCCTGATAGAGCTGTACAAAAATAACGGTTGATATTTTTATTTGTCATGGTTTGTATAGAGTATAGGCGACCTTATTTCGTGAGAACATGAGTATATATATATTGAAGGTTGGAGATGAGGTAGTAGGATATATTTTTATACTTTCCTCTTTTCATCTTTTTTTTATTGTGAATGCTTGTGTTAATACTCGTGTACTTTCTCCGGCCAACGTCGGGGGATTACAGGATTAAGGGTATTTAGAGCAATAGTCTGAACGGTTACAGCTGCCGTTGGTCACTGTTAGCAGTGAGGCGGTAACTATCGGGAGAAATGATTTTACGTATGGCTTGAACCATAAGTAAAAGTCTGTTTCTCTCGTTTGATACCTGTTGAATCCTATGCAATATATTTTTGCAATAACATCGAAACGATAAAAAATCATTGTTCCTCAATTAAAGCTATGGATGAAAGGTAGGAATGTTTGGACTGGTCACTACAATGGCGATCTTACCACCCCGTTTTAATTATCTAAAACCAATGAACTTCAACACCAGGACTGCGCTGTCTGTCATCATAATTTTTCGTCGCAGGTAAAAGTCTTTCAGTTAACAAAAGTCTGGAATACATTATAAGTAAAAACCGTTTCTGTGATTATATCCGGACATTACCATGCAGCATCGGTATTAAGAGTGAACAAAACACACGAATGTTGGTTTCTTCCACTTTGAACTAAGTCTCTTGGGCAATTTTCACTTCTGTTCATTAACAGCAGACGTCAAGTTTATCATTATACTAGGAAAACGCGGGATGCGCGTTGTGAGATGAGCTTACTTGTATGGCAATCTATAATGAAAAATAACTTGTCAGCTCAATACACATCTACAAACCTTGACTTACTTCAAACGTTCAAAAACCTCACCTGCAACTTGTTGATATTTATAGTAACCTGCAACCTGTCGCATAAACACTTTGCAAAACTAATTGATCCAAATATTCAATAAAATGTACACGTTTATTGCGTTTTCTTCATTATTTCTCATTCGATTGTTGTAAAAATCTCTGAAAAGGTGTATAATAGTATTTTTCATATTCTGTGAGAATTTGAGAGCTTCTGAAAAATTCTTGTTTTTCAAGTATTTTTCCTCCGGGTTATTCTTATGAGGATTTTCCAAACTTTCCGATTATTTTCCGGAAAAACCTTCCGATCGATTCCTCTGAATATCAATCCCAACCTATTCTGGTATGACACCAACGTTCAGAAAAAGTTTCAAGTTGATTGATCCATTTCTCTGACCTGTATGCCGCGTACATAATTACAAAAAAAAAAAAAAACATAAAAACGAAGCCCATTTTTTTTCAGGGTGTGAAATGGAAAGCTTCGCTACGCTCATCTAACAAAAGGAAAACAAATGAGTGATGGCAATATATGCATATATAGGTGCAATATAACATGGTCAACTGGTTGGACCAGGTACCAAAGAGACTTTTACTTCTGCTTAAGCTGTACATCCTGAAACTGACTGTCTATTGGCACGAAAAAAAAAAAAACTTTTTAGCGAGAAATATATTCGTGACAGAAATATTTGTGTCAATATAAAGTTTGTTGAAGAAATGTTATGTGTTGTGTCTATCTTATATGGGTCTTAAGCCTGGGTTGATTTAATATTCAATGTCTATGATTCGTTCAAACCTCAACGTCATGAGGATTGCTATGGTGCTTCATATACCTGTTGCATCCTATTGCACTCGCCATGTATGAGAGTTCCAATTAAGTTTCTCATTCTCGTCTACACGATTATTAAATACTGCAATGTTTCGTTATTTCTTAAACAGATCGGAATCGGTTCTGAATTTTGATGATATTTGATATTTGATTGATTATTGTTCGTTCAAACTCAATCAACAGCTTGGCTATTCGGGATACAAATAAGTAGATGATGGATGAATGATGTTTACAAAAAAACTTCTCTTAGGAGACCAGAACTCCCGACTCGACTTCAGTTTAGAAAGCTGTGCCTTACTTGAATGACCCACGGGCAGATAGCGAGAGAGATAATGCGAGATATAAAGAGAGATATGAAGAGAGAGAGAGAGTGAGAGAGAGATGAAGTTGATTAGGCCTTCATTTTTCATTAAAAGTGTACGATATACAGTTTGTGAACTATATATATAATTGCCAATACATAGAGATATGGCTGATCAACAATGCTGCAGTTTTTAGCTTTGCTACATAAATTCTTTGTACTCGCTAATTACATTTTTGACCAAGCGAAAAATACGAATGCCTCAGGGCGTATTTTAATTATAAAGCCTTTCATATCATACGAACATGGTACTCAGGTTTCATCACAGAATATGAAGTAATATAGAATACAATAGAAAATATATTTCCTAGTCACATTATCTTTGAGTTTTCGTTCTTGTTGTATCTTTTGTTGCAGTTACAAAATGGCGAGTTCACTGGAAATTATCAGATGAGCATCCGCAAAGACTTCCTGTTCTAATCAGTCGGAACTTTGCTTGTGTTTTTTTTTTGTGTTCTTCCGTATCCACTGCACTGATAAAACATGGAAGTTTTTCTGCGTACACAAAAGTATTCAACTTGGAATTATATAGTTTTTATGTGGTATTGGGGAGAGACCACTTTTTTTCAGCAAAACCATGACGAAAATCAAAATCACTCACGAGAAATTGGAAAATTAAATCTGATTTTACTGTATATGACTTCATTGAAGATAATCGACATTAATACAAATTTTCACCTTGATCGTACTAGCAGCGCAGAAGAATATGATTGATTGAATATATTTCTGAAACTGGTAGAAATAATAGTTATTCAGAACCTCGGGTTCACAGCTCTTCATACTGAATGGTTTCCAAATTAAGGTTTGTAGTGGAAGCATCCAGGGGCCGAATTCACAAAATGTCATAGCTCTGATCGGGATCAACTCTGATCCCGATCAAAGTTGCTACAAAGATATAACCGATCAACTTCGATACTGTCTCAAAGATAAAAGATGAAAGATTGAAAATAATGATGAATTTTAATAATTAATGCATAATTGAAAATGAAATTGATGAATTGAAAATAATGGATGAAAATATGGTATTATTTCTAGAAATTGTCGTAACTTTGAGCCGGATCAAAGTTATGACCTTTTGTGAATTCGGTCCTAGTTTATTTCATACAGGTTAAGCAGGGTGTATAGAAATTTCGATTATATCTCATATGAATATCTCGCTCATCTTACAACTCATATATGATCATATATTATATATATATATATATATATATATATATATATATATATATATATAAATATATATGTATATATATATATATATATATATATATATATATATATATATATATATATATATATATATATATCTATTTATATATATTCAAATATATATATATATATATATATATATATATATATATATATATATATATATATATATATGTATGTATCTATATCTTCATCTATCCATCTCTCTCTCTCTCTCTCTCTCTCTCTCTCTCTCTCTCTATATATATATATATATATATATATATATATATATATATATATATATATATATATATATATATATATATATATATATATATATAATATATTTATATATACATATACATATATATATATATATATATATATATATATATATATATATATATATATATATATATATATATATTAAATATGTATATATAAAATTGATTCAACACATTCTATCACGATTTTGTGGAAATCTCACCCTCACTCTCTGCCCCCCCCCCCCTCTCTCTCTCTCTCTCTCTCCCTTCACTCTCTCTGTTTTATTTTCAACATTTCCTCCCCTGATTCAGGATAAAAGACTGTTTAGTTCCAGCCATGCATATATGATTAGTGTTTATATAACGGTTAGTAGAGGCATAACATTGTGTTGTTGGGTTGAAATAATGATTCAACACAGCATTTGGATGAAACAGGTTCGAATTACGAGCGAATTCAGGCGTATTTTTACGGTGGACACGATACACTGAATAGAATTAATATAAAATCGAATTAGTTAACTGATGCATTTCGGTTTATCAGAGTGAAATGCTTTTACCTTTGGCAGCTTTCAGTTCGCTATCGTTTAACGTTCTTTTCACAGCTGATGCCCAATTATAGCTGATAACTGGGCATACCATTATAGTAACGATGATTGAGTAGGATTAAGTACAATCATATATTATGTGGACATTATGAAGAATGTACCTAACTAAAACACGGCATACACGATCAACATTACCTGTCAACATGTTGATATCAACATATTGATGAGGTAATAGAGCATATTCAATTCTCGGCAATATGTTGACGGCAGCCATCAACATATTGCCGTCGCGTATGGGCAAGATCAGAAATACTGGTTATCTACTAGCTGTCAATATGTTGATTCAACATGTTGACGGGTAAATGTTGATCGTGTATGGTGTGTTCAATGTAAAGTTCAACGTGAATTTGTTTTCGTTCGATTCTTATGGTATGTGGATTCATTTGGACGGTATAAATTTGGGGAAAATGTATAATTTTCAGCATCATCATAGAATATCTTGTTATATCATTTTTCGAACAATGTTTTTTTCAATTAGAAATTCACTCATGCATTCAGACTTAGATTCAGTTCACATAGAACAAATGAACGGTTTTGAGTGATCATAAGTGAGAGGACGTTCACAAAACCCTATGCCTTATGCGGGACTCGAACCAATAATAATAATATATACACGCTTCACCATTCTCATCTAACCATAAGAATAGACATATAATCGATTGTTTTGTTTTGAATATTGAAAACATCTCGGGTTGGAATAGAATTGACTATCACACATGGTTCAAAACATTAATAATGTGAAATGAGAATGTTTTGAAACTATTATAGATATCACAATTAACGGATGTTTAATCGTTTCAACGTTGGCAGTTACTACAGTATTTATACTGCTTCATTTCAAACATTTCAGATTCTACTCACCTCTTTTATGAGATGATATTAAATCATGATTTATGAATGGAATCCAAGCAATACTTTGTTTGACGTTCCGAAAAAACTTTTTTCAACTTTATTTTGAATAAAACAATCCACTAGACCCGTTTTGTTCAAACTGAGAGAAATATCCCTCATTAATTCAACCGAACAATACGAATATTTCACACCGAATTCTATAGTTTATACCGAAAAAAATCGCCTACTGTAAGCATTAAGGCGTCCTCAACCTCTATAGGGTGAAAAACTCTCACCAGGGTGATTTCACATAATGCAGATACAAATGAACTTGAACCGTGCACGATACAAAATTAACAAATACATCACCTGATGTGGATAATATTTGTCGAAAATGTTAATGTGTCAAATTTCATATTAACAAGGGTGGATCGATTACTTGTTCGTAACCGTGACACTCGTTTTTTAACCAACTGTTACCTCGAAGCGTACCGTTACATACAAATAACATGTAACATTTTGTGAATGTTCATTATGGATCTACAGTATTTCAGAAAATACTTCTCTGCAGAAATTGTTTTAATTTTGAAAGATAATATCCACTTTTTCAAAATGAACAATGATATTCATGGTAACAATACAAGGACGAAACATACGTTATGATTGATCGACCACAAATTGAAGCTTACAGTGAATGATCCAATATTTGCTGACTCAAAAATCCATAATAATTTGCCAAAATATTTCAAGGAAATAACAAGTCGACAGGTAATCAAAGAAAATTGAATGTGAAAAAGTTTCTGATCGACAATTGTTTCTATAGTTTGAATGAATTTTTCACATAGTCTTATTGGTTTCTAATAGTTCGTATTGTATTTAATTTCAATGATAACAGTGACACATGTATAATTACGTAAATGCCTACGTACAGATTTTTCTGAGTTTCTTTGCTTATAAGTTGACCAGGGCCCAGATTCACAAAAGGTCATAACTTTGACCCGGCTCAAAGTTACGACAATTATTTTTCATTTTTTATATTTCAATCTTTGATCAAATTCATTATTAGTATCAATCTATTATTTATTAAAATTGAAAAATATAATATAATAGATCAAATATGGTATTATCTCTAGAAATTGTCGTAACTTTGAGCCGGATCAAAGTTATGACCTTTTGTGAATTCGGCCCCAGTAGTATCTAGTGTTCATACAGAACTATTCATCAGTAATTTTTTTGGGTCCATTATCATTTATTATAATGATAGTCATATGCCTTTATAATAATATTTTATTTAAATTGAAAATTTTTATAACCTTTGTCAGTACAATGTAATGTTGTCATACAAGTTGAATGGTGTACACTATGAAATGCTAATAAATACAAATACAAATACGGTGTCAAGAAGTTTGTACATTCAAAAATCACTGCTATTATTTATAAGTTACGTTGACACTGAAAATACTACGCTGTGCGTGGGTTCCATTTAAATCAATGTATTCAGACAGCTATCTATGGAAGTGGTTCTACTGGAAGCAAGTATACTTCCTATATCTGAAAAATGGTTATATATTGTTTCTATATAGCGTTACTAGTTTCATCAGATGAAATGAAGTGCAAACTTCATTGAAAAAAACCCCAGACATTGAGATGGAAAACGGAAATTAGAAACAGTTTGTGAGTTTTAATTTAATGAGTGACGTTATCACGTTAGGAGAAGAAGTGTTTAATTAATTCAATATCTTGTCACTCAGGAAGGAATTTAACTAGTTTCAAAGCTCATTCCGAATCTATTTTGATTACATTAGAGTATGTTTCTTATCATAGAGAAAGAAAACATTTTCATCATGGATGAATTCAACTTGAATATTCATGCAGTTGACTATAGACTTGCTCAGTTCAAATGAAAACAGACAACAATTTGAATCTATGAACTGAGAAATATCTTGGAGAAATTTCTTATTCATATTTAATATGCTCTTTGAGAGGTTTCTATGCTTCGTTATATTCATATTGAGAATTTCAGGAATTCAAAAAGACAAGATGATCTAGAGTCTTTGAAATCATTATGTGAATAAAATATAATCGAAAATCGAAGAGTAAAATATATGCACATTAATTTCTCTCTTTGGGTTGATTTTATGTATTCATATCATAGGCAATTTCCGTTATTAAAAAGAAGGAAGTAAATGAATATTGCTCCAGATATTCAGTTTGAATGTTGAAGACATCAAAATTTGTGTGCTTCATTTGTGTGTTTAGTTCATACTTGATACCAATTTTGTAATTACGGAACACAAATAATAATGACTCATACTTACAAATGTGTTTCGGACCCTGAATGCATTTTCGTCTGCGGCGATAAAGTGCAGTTTGCAATCTCAGTATCAAAGTTCAATGTTTCCAATTGGAATTGTTTTGTACATAATTACTTCCAATGTTGGCAAAACTGCTTCGAAGTCTTGAAACAATAAAGAGAAGTCACTACTAAACGATGCTACTAATTAATCCTTAGCATCATTTGGGAAACAATCATTGAACCTCGAAATTTTGATGTTATGAGGATAAAAAATATATATTGCATGATTTATGTATCTTATATAATTATATATATATATATATATATATATATATATATATATATATATATATATATTATATATATATATATATATATAAATTATATTATTCATATATAATACAAATATATTATATATATTGATACATATGAATGAATATATATGAATGAATGAATATATATATATATATATATATATATATATATATATATATATATATATATATATATATATATGAATATATATATATATATATATATATATATATATATATATATATATATATATATATATATATTATATATATATAAATTATATTATTCATATATAATACAAATATATTATATATATTATTACATATGAATGAATATATATATATATATATATATATATATATATATATATATATATATATATATATATATATATATATATATATATATATATATATATATATATATATATATATATATATATATATATATATATATATATATATATATATATATATATATATATATTTGAATATATATATATGATTCATCATTATTATATTCATTGACTTATATTTATTCATTCTTGTATCAACTTATTCAGCACATGTGTCCATTTTCTAATCATAATTTTTAATTCTTTCATTCTTATTCACATCGATTAATTGAGTAATCAAGTGATTTATTAATTTTATTTTATTACTCTGCTTCCATGTGCTGCGGTAAGCAGTATAGTTTCCATTTTCCAAACAGAAAAGTTTGTCTCTCTAAAAGAAAATACACAAATCTTCCAGCGTGAATTTTCATGGTGTATTTTTTGTGAATTGTATTTTTTTAACACAATATTGTTTTGTTGACGTATAAATCTGCCAAAGAGCCTAAAGTTACCGTTATTTGTTTTATACGAGGAAGATTTGTACCACCTGTCAATATTTACTTGACGGTACAACCTCGCTGAGCAGACCGATCAGCCGAATATAGCAAGAACGAAGAATTGAGAGAGAAACATATTTCATCCATCGATTTTAGTTTTCATTTTCATCCATCAATTTCAAGACATTTATTCTCTTCCCAACTTTCTACAAGATAACAAGCTTGTTTGGTAACTTTTCGCTACATTTTGTGTATAATACAGAAAGTTTAAAAGTTGAACATCAACTTTTTCTTGTTCGATGTAAATCTTCAAGTTAGATACAATATACTGTAACAAATATACTATCCATCTCGTAAATATACTGGCAATCCTAGAATGAATAAGATTGTATATCCCTCGTATATGATACTAGTTTCAAAAGCTCCCATCCAATTGGATCAAGTACTTTGGATTCTGAAATTGTATTTAGTTTGACTTTATATAGCTAAAAACCACGCTAACTAAGTGACTGCGTCGAAAAAACATTGTAGAGATAACGTAGTCGTGGTGGTTCATTCCTGCAACAAGAAAAACCAAGAAACCGGAAGTAACCTGTTAAAACCGGATTTAATCGTACTGGAATGTGCCTCTTGATGTTGAAGTTGATTGTTTTGATTGAAAATGGGCTTCAAACACAGTTATTCATATTCTGTGATTAGACCGCCACGAACTCTTGGAACATTTGAGAGGCCGCTAACAAACGGTCAAATATACTAATTCATCCGTGAAGCCTCAATTTGGAATCGATGAATATGTATATATATATATATATATATATATATATATATATATATATATATATATATATATATATATATCAATATTTTGATGCCATTCTTCTCGAATATAGCCTCTAACTTACGGAGCTCATATAGCTATGACGCAACTCAAATTATTCGGAACTTA
>OZ023333.1:22996071-23033571 GCA_964007535.1 Brachyptera risi | reverse complement strand
ATGAAAGAAAAAATATATATATACATATATATGAATATATATATATATATATATATATATATATATATATATATATATATATGTATATTTCATATTTGTCCTCCATATAGCCTTGATGTTCATGGGGACGGAAAGCGGCATTTTCTGAGAAGTTGAGCGCTCAGTGAATATAATGAAACAATAATCGGTATTTCTACAGAAACTCACTGCAACTCAGAACATTCATCTCATTCGTGAGATGTAGTTCTGTTTCTAATCGTAAGTCTTGTTCTGAATAATCATTAACACTCAGAATACCACAGCTATTCAGGAATGATAGAACGGTGTCATGAGTGTGCTGGCGGACGACTTCCAACTCTCGCGGATACAAAATATGAATAATTCAATCGGTTGATAGTTCTGTGAAAAGTGAATCTGAATTGTTGATTTGGAGGGTAAAATGAAATCGCCTGATCGATAAACGACCCGGTTCTATAAGCATTCATATTTGATGTTATTATTACGATAAACCGCTTTATAATTCAAAGCCTTGTTTCTAGTGGATTAGCACATTAATTGATGGCACTCAGTCCTGACAACCTCTTGCCGCATCATGACGTCACAGTAATACGAAACCAGAGTACAAATTAACAAACCAGGAAAACGCTCCACATGCATTGTAAGAAATATTTGTATGCAAATGTTTTATTGAAAAGTTATTAAACCCACCTTGAGTCTGAAATTATCGAGTGTGATCACCTCCATTATGCAGCCAAATTGTTGATCATCTCCAATAAACCTGAAAGGTGTGAATAATCATTTCAACTTCGTATCCTCATCATATTCTATGATAAGTTTGGCCGTCTGTATGTGAGTATATGTACTTATAAAATAATATATGTATTTATACGTATGATCAGCCAAAATTTGGCAACTGCTGGGTCGATCGACCTGAGAAAAACGCCAAAATACTAGCCGAAGAGTGTAGAGGGAGATTCCAAAAAGAGCCGACAAAGAGTTCGACATTCGTACTGGATTTAGACCACTCGGATAATAGGCGTGTGTCGTAACACACGGAAATCGTCTGCTCACAGCCCGAAAATGTAGAGAATGACGTCTGAGAATCGTAGACAGTGATTTGAATTGGAAGGTGCAGAGGAAATGAAAGGTGGTTACGCAAAAATATGTGTCAAGATGCAGAGAGGTCATATGATAAATACGTCAACCACAGCTAACTGCGCTCGTTAAACATGACATGTTATGCTCGCGCAAATTTCGGGCTGCAATTTTTGAATCACGATATCTCGCCAATGGCTTGGCAGATCGCCATGGGGCAAACGACAAATTGGCCAACGCGGGAGGACTTACAAAACCCGACATACAGTAGTCCCAATTTGTCCATCGGGATGAGGTTTCAGTATTTGATGATGGCGGCAGGACACTATGGCACGCACCAAGATGCATTGATGGTTGCGTTGGTTTGCCGTTTGGAGATGGTGTCCTCACTTCCCATCCCTCCCATGTTGAAAATATGTACCAATTCACTGTCCACGTTTAAAGTACTATTGACCGTGCGTAAATAAGTGATGATAAATGGAACCACATGAAACTAACGTTGCGTTCAAGCCCGGCTCGCTGTCATCAAGTTTGCCAGTCTATCAGTCGTCTCTACAAAAAAAACACCAGATAGAGCAGCGATCCATATTACACAGAAAAGTACTCAGGAAATGGAACGAGTTTTCGAATGAGTAAAGTCACCATCTCCCGGCGGCAAACCAACGCAATTAACCCTCAATACATCTTGGCCCGCATTATAGCACCACGCTTGACTTAACTAACTCGTACCACTAACTCTGGGCGCCTATACCTCAACAATGGCTCAGCGACTTGGCGAGCGGTGACGATGATCCGTGGGGACTATTGCAAAAGAACGCCTTATGTACAGTACATAGAAACAATATGATTCTATTGATCTATTGGCGTCAGACGAATGATTGGTGAATGATTGGAATGATGATATTGTTGGATGATTCTCAAGTAATGAGAAGAAAAGTGGCAAGTAAATCGTCATGGCTTATATTGTGGGAACCATTCCGAAATGTCTTCTGAGGTAGATCACGAAAAACTACGGTATGAAGATGTGCGGTGTCGGGAATCGAATAGTCACCCGATCTACCCTCATCTCCTATAGAGCACTTCTCTCGTGTATACACAATTGTTTCATCAGTATTGACAATTGAGTTTCGACAGAATTTCAATCACAATTTTCTCTCGTATTTGTTTTTCGATTGATTAGTCTCTGATTGTGGGTGGGTTCATGAAGTGGGCTCATAGTCTCGCGTGGAGCGAACTGTGGGCGTCACGTGATTACAGTTCGAGAGAAGTGGAAATAGAATTACAAGAGGTCATTTTATTATGACAAGCAATAAACAGTAATTATAAGTTGGTAATTAAATTACACTCGTGCATTAGTGATCGCGTGTGTCGCGAAATGAACCAATCACAGATAAGGGGTTGTTAGTGACGATGAGTGACAATTGGAAGTGGAATGGAAGAGGCATGGAGAATGGGATTGATGAATTAACGAGCGTGAGCGAGTATGGCATTATACCGTATTTTAAAAAATCGAAACGTTTTTTTTGTTCGTCGTTCACAGATCAAAATATTGAATCACAAATTTTGATGAAACTTAAATTGGTCGTATTTTATCAACTGGCTTGATTTCGTTTTGTGTGTGTGTGTGTGTGTGTGTGACAACATCGTTTTGATCGATTCTGAGAAAAGTTATCGGGCGTATGATATTTTGAAAAAAAAATATCTCGGATTATTCATCAAAAAACTATTTCTTTCGAAACGGCTGATTCGATATTGATGAAAATTAGTCAAAATGTGTATCATATATGTGTTCACGCTCAGTGAGGATTCGGATCACTTTGGAGAAATTCCCCCATCCTAATTTTTTCACCCGGCATCATCAAATATTTTTTTTTTCGAAAATTTGTGATGGATTTTCTCAAAAGTGACCTAACCGACTCGAAACTATGCAGTTCTAAGCTGTATAATTCCGCATGTCCGGATAAAAGTTTCATGATGAGTGAGGGATTCGAACTCACAACCGGCTATTCGTATTCTCTTTTTGAGACATTTTAATATTTACTGTTCAACTATTCCATACATCAGTGCATCCCTAGAAGAAAGATAACTTAGATGAAAAATATGAAATATAAAAAGATGAACAAGAACCAATTCCGCTGCACATGCCCATTTCCCTCGCATGCGTCTGCAATTAGTACCTATGCTCGCCACATGAAGAGACGGTGTTAGTGCCTGCTTGGTAGCAACACAATCCGGCATGCCTATAGCGCTTTCCAGTGATGTGCGTAGGTAAAACAGGTGTAACAGGTGAGGGGGTTAGAAGAGAGTGGAGGTAAAGTAATGAGGGTGAAAGTGGGGTTATTTTCATTTTAACATTGCGTTACATGTCTTTGTTGTATTATCGCTTTCGGCTATAACATCGTGGTGAATCATACATAACTGTATCTCTATTTTGGCCACTGTGTTTATCACAACACAGTGACAGGAGATGTGAAATACAACCTTGTGAATGTATTCATTCTTAATCTGTTTTTCGAATGTAATAAAATGAATGAATGAAAGAGTGGAATGAATAAATACATCACGACATTATGCTTCTGGTTCAAGTTACTTGACCAGACATTCGAGTCTCGACAAATTCCGTTTTTTTCTGAGATGTTAAAAATTGGAATGATATTAAATGAATTTTCATTTTTCACTGTTTTTTTAAAATTATTTTACTATCACACAAAATGTTTTTTTTTTCCAATGAAATTGAACTCATCGATCAACTATCGATGAAGTGCCTGATGATGCGTAATGATAGCATTTTTTTATTTGCAATAATTTCTTCATCTGGTGCGTGAGGGGAAGGAGTGGAAGGAGTTGGTAGGGGGAGTGAAGGGTGTGGTTCCCATCTTCCTTGTCGTATGATCGATAACACTGTTACCAGGTCGCTGCTCCACCCCCCCCCCCCTTCCCCCCACCCACCCTTGCACAAACCACCCGTAACCCATTCCTTCAACAGGAATCACATCTACAAAACTGGCATGCGTACGGGAAGAATTAAACTCATTTTTTTCCCTCTACTTTTTTCTAATTTCTATTGTCGCCCCCCTCTCTCTTCTCTCTCCACTTCTCTCCTTTTCTTTCTCTCTCCCTCACTATTTCTCTCTCTCTCTCTCCTCCCCCCCTCCCTCATTTTCTCACCTTTGTCATTGATGAAGGGTGTTATCTCTACGCACAGGCTGACATGGACGTATTATTCTCTGCTAGAGAAGAACACTCACTTTTCAAGTTCAGTTTCTTTTATTAAAAAAAAAAAATGAAATTCTTTTCAAAATATCGAACCTCTATCAGAAGTCAATTGTTGGATCAGACAGAGAAGATTTTCACTTTGAGTGATTTTGTTTTTCATAATATAACATTTTCTCAATAAAAATTCCAACCAAATTGATAAGAACTTTTAGAATTAATTCTATCTTCGAATAGAGGAAGTTTTTGTACAATAAACAGGTCATTGGATTGAAATTAATTTTGAAGGCTTGAAAATATTTTCAAAAGAATCTCAATTAGTTCATTGATTCACAAAAGTTTTGTAATTCCAGTTTGAGTTCAGACGAATAATTTCTTCTCTGGTTTTGTCTACTTCATCAAGTCAGTCGACATTACCGATCGTCAGTGTTATTGAATAGCAGAGACGGCCGATCGTATCAGTCAACAATTGTGTTCAAGTTTCGAAAGTTCAAGGGAATTGTTGAACGTTCGACTTGCCGTTTCTCGAGGAATTTAATAGGAACTTCATTATAATCATACATTTCAGTACTGTTACTATAACTCACACCAGCACACGTAGTTCAGTTGCTGACGCACTCATTCCATGTGATCCGGGAGGTGAAGGGCATATTGAACCTTGGTTCGATCCCCGCTACCTTCCAAACTGACAGTTTTTGTTTCGTAGTTTTCCTCTATAATCAAAGCTGACATCGGGATGGTTGCTGAAATATAGGCCACGACCGCTTCCTGCCCACTATCATTCCCATTACCCGAGAAAACTTCATCTCATCATCCCGTCATCACATTCATCATTAATCAGATTCTAGTTACAGTGTTGCCACCTTCGGTAGCTCGATCAGGTAAGGCACCGCTCCAGAAACTGAAGTCACCTTTGGGCGTGGGTTCGAGTCCCACATAAGGCATGGGTCTTTGTGAAGATCCTTTTACTTATCACCACTTCATAGTTTCATAATCACCCGCTTATTAGTACCCCCTAAAACCTAGCTGTTGGTGGGGTCGTTAAGCAGACAATAATCATCATCATCAATAGTCATCATCTAGTTAAAGAGCGTCGTTAATCGCGATATGAAAAAAAACTATAGCTTACATGAAGAGTTCACGAAATATTTCAGAAAGTGCCGTTCTTAAATTGAGACAGCGTAGATGTTTTCTAGTCAACAATGCATTATACATTATATAGCATCATGAACTTGTTTAAACTTTGTGAACAATATCAAACTGACATCAATTGTGAGCCAACATCGTAATTCTGCTTTCTAATTAACTTGAAACTAGTTAGATGAGCGTATAGCAAGGCTTTCATTTCATAATCCGGAAAGAATCGAGCTTTGTTCTCATGTATTTTTGTGTGCGCCATATTCATATATTTTTTCTAATTTGATGAAAAGATACACATATACATTGATTTTAAAAGTAAAAGAAATAGTTTGTGTGTTTCGTTTGATGATCAATTTGACCGTTTCGGAATATGATTGGTTTCAACTATTGAATCCCATTTTTTAAATTTCCAATAGAAACAAGAATTTAAAATTAAAAATTATTCTCCAGAAAAGATTGATTTGATTCATATGTAATACTTTGAATCAATGTGTCGAAGATTGTATGATTGATGTGATGTATTCTTGTGCCTGAATACGCCTGAATAGCGTATACCGGAATAAAGTATACTCAGTTGCGTGACATTATCACGCAATCGGTGGCAGACCTTATCTGAACCATTGATATATAAATATATGATTAACAATATGTAATAACTAACGCACATTCACTGCATATATTACGTGATATTTGTATGTAATGTTGCATATAGTGAGGTAAAAATCAATGACAAAAAAATCAATTGTAATCAATACACCAATCTTTCCACATTCATTATTCAACTCTTCATTATTAATTAAAATCCAACTCTTGATCAAAATTATCAACAAATAAATACTCTCTGCATCTTATGATGTGTTTGCTGATTTTTTATTCTGCATTGTTTGAATGTTATAATACGAATAAAAAACATGTTGAAATTAAAAATTGAAAATTACATTTCCGAAATCTCTCTATTGCCATCTATGTGCTTTACTTACGTCGCAAATGTGTGATGACCCCCTTGCGGAAACTGTTCCGCCTTCGAGAATTAAATTCACCTTGAATAATACTCTTTATTGGTTTATATAACTCACCACAACGCTGTGCTATAGATATTCGAGTGGCGAGATTTTTTTTCCAAGTCGGTTTTTGAATGGGAATCAAAAACAATAGTTGAAAATCATAACATTTGTTTAGATATTATTGTTTCTTCAATCTAATTGAGAGAAATAATGAGCATTCCCTGCAGTCGACACAACATTCAATGGTAATTATTCTTTTAAAAGTGACTGCGGCGGGAATCAAACCATAGACCACAAACAACCGACGCAGCAATGCGGACAAAAGCACCACAGCACCATATGTTATGAATACTGCTTACGATTTATATCGTAACACGAGTTGGTGATTGAGTTATGACGTCATACATCTTGGCGTTTCCATTGGTCACTTTTAGCCCCATTTAAAAATCGACAAAAACGGAAATTCTCGCCTACCGATAACCGCAGACGGTGATGCTGTTCATGACAGATGTAATTTCAAGATTGGTAGGTGATTATAAATGATTGATTATTGTTTGGTTAAGGACCACACCGACACCTAGGTTATATGGGGGTATGAATGAGCATGTGATTATGACACTATAAAACGATGAGTGAAAGGACGTCCACAAAAACCCATGCCTTATGCGGGACTCGAACCCGCGCCTAACGGTAAAATCAGTTGTATATGAGATGAGCGAGATCGAATATTTCATTTCACGTATTGGAAGCAATATTTTTTTTCTGTTTGTATGTATTTTTTTGTGTGAGTTCTCCACACAAAATGCATTGCGGGTTGCATTGGTTTGCTGTTTTCTTAAGATGTCTCTTTACACGTTGACCACAGGCTTGATTGCAGACGTTCAGAAATTAAAAGTTGGTAACGGAAAATCAATCATCGTATCAACATACAGTTTTCATTTAAATGATCAACAGTATTCAATTACTTGCTAGCTTGAAGAGCTTCAGTTCGTTTAATGTTTTCAACCCATTCAGAATGATTGTCAAAAATCAACATGTTTCTACCTGTTTTTCATTGTTTCTACGATTTTTTCAGAGAGATATAATATGAAATTGTAATTTTTAATGAACGTAGATAAACTTAGAGATACTCATTGTGGTTTCATTGCAAGAAGAATCAGACAGATTGCTTGGTCCCACCTTTCACCCCCATGTGTTGTGAGCTGAAGGCCTGCATTGGCGCTTTTTGTCCTGTTTTGACCGTTTCCTTGGATGTTATGGTCATAGGTTGTAAGATATAAAGTAGCCTCTTGAAGAACCAATGTTGAGGAACAGGTAAACCAACGCAACCCGCAATGCATCTCGGCCCCACACGTCGAACAGGAGTTGTTCTTGATAATATCATCAAGCCGCACCACCACACTACACGGAACAGCGAAGCAACAAGTTGCAACTGTTGCTTGCTATAGCGATAACTATTAATAATTGCCTAGACTACTGACCTGTGAAGTCGTTTCATACGTACAATAACAACAACAACAACTTCTTTTAGTTTCAGGATGACAAACGCTCAGACATGAACAATCATATGTCAACGAAGTTCACAAGTTCACAGTTTCAATCGAAATAAATCTATCATAAGGAGTCGAAACTTTTAATCCAACTCTAGTGAGGGGCATACAACAAATAGCATGCTTTCTGTCATATGATGTTCCATCTAAATAATATATATATTGATATATATATATATATATATATATATATATGTATATATATATATATATATATATATATATATATATATATATATATATATATATATATATATATATATATATTTATATATATATATATATATATATATATATATATTTATATATATATATATATATATATATATATATATATATTTATATATATATATATATATATATATATATATATATATATATATATATATATATATATATCGGAAACAAGGAAGCAAATCAGTTTTCCGATACGAGATGAGCTGGTGATGTTCATTTTACAGCGTGAAACAACCGTTTTCCACCTTGTTCTCCTATGTCAGCAGGAACGTAATTACAGTCACTATACAAGTACATCGAGCAGGCTCAGCTAGGTTCAATTGTAATCTATTGTAATGACGTGGCGGTAACGAGACTGTCATAGGATGCGAGTGCGTGGTCAGCGACACGTGACGTCATCATTATATGCGGCGTTAATCCGTTTTCTGCATTGTTGCCCTGCAAAGCGCTTTGTTTGCGTGGTCGTGGCTGCACTGTTGCATCGACATCATGCCGTGTCGTGTGATGTGGAGTACGCAGGGGGAAGATTTAGCGATATATCAGGTTTTTGGTGATAACTTTTGAAAGGTGTGAGATATTAAAATCAGAATAAGATATTGATACGGATCTTTCTAATACCTTCAAAATGACATGATAGAAAATGATCTGAGGCTGATTTTAAAATTTTAAAAATGTTTTTTTAGACGTGTAACTGTGAAAATAATGCGATATAAGTTGTATATGCCAGCCTCGGTAGCTCGGTCAGCTGAGGCACCGCTACAGAAACTGAAGGTACTTTTGGGCGTGGTTTCGAGTCCCACATGAGGCATGGATTTTTGTAAACGTTCTTTCACTTATATATCATCACCTCATAGTTTCATAATCACCTGCTCATTCGTACCCTTATATAACCTAGCTGTTGGTGGGATCGTTAAGCAAACTATAATCAATTGAATAATTCTAACTTATCGCGCATACCGTCTTGAAAGTAATCAAAAGATATGGATTTGATCTTTATTAGAATTTGTATAGCTCTTACTTGTCAAAAGTCATCAACATAAAACGGGTATTCCGCTAAAATCGACTCCCATGCACTCGAATTACAGATTATTTCATTCAGACGGATTTCATTTTCATTTCTCTACTATGTCGCATCCGATTCGAGTAAAACTTCCAGACATTGTGGATTACTCCTGCTTTGAATTCTATGAAATATCAACCTTCACAAAGACATTTCTTTTTCACAAATTCAACTCGCCGTATTCATTACAATGGTTATTGTCAAAACTTGGAAATGATTTTTTTTTCAGAAGTAGTCGGCAGTATTCAAAAGTTTCAATTTGGTAATGGCAAATATTCTAATGCGCTTAAAATCACACTTTCTGTTGACTTCTTCAATTTAAGAAGTGCGGATAAAGTATATTTTTTCGTTTAAATTACAATATTAGGGGAGAAATACGGTAAATTTGAATCGTCACTCATTCTCACGCTCTTTTAATCACTCTGACGGTGATATCATTGAATCTGAACAAAATATTTTCCGTTTGATGTCGAATGAAGCTGAATGTGAAACGTGTATACGCGCTACTTACGACAGCACGCAAACCCGGCACCTCCACCTGTACTAATCCTGCTCGGCTTCACCTGCTCCATTCTTTACAGACTAGTCGAGTTATTTCAATTAAAATTTCACATTTAATACTCCATCACATTAAACAATTACTTTATTACAGCCCGAAAACCTGGCACCTCCACGTGTACTAATGCATAGATAATCCTGCACGGCTTTACCTGCTTCATTATTTACAGAGTAGTGCAGTTATTTGAAAGTTTCAGCAACTTCAATACTTAATTACATTGTACAATTGTTCACTACATGTCAAAAGCCATGAAATTGACGTAATCAAGTTATCAGGTCGAACTTATAATAATCTAATAATCTATCTGATGATTAAAATATGATGAGATAAAAATGTGTCAGTATAGGTATATTGGTACTTTATAGTTCATTTATTTGATGTGCTGAATAATATCAGAAGAATTTATGAACAATGCGGACTCAATTTCGAGATAATTCTCAGTTAGAAGTTTGAATTTTTTCCTGTCATGCTGTATTCAGCTTTCAGTTTATCTCCCTCATTTCTATTATTCAACATACTATAACAATATAGAAAAATTGATGACATTCAGTGGGAAAAAATATTGTTGAATAGGAAGATATTATCAATGAAATTATGCAACAATAAATATATGTAAGCTCACTAACTCCCATCCTCAAAAAGAGCCAATTCCAAAACTAAGTGAAATTAGGATTTTTCACCGAATTTAAGTCAAAATAGCAAACTAATTTTTTTTCTATTGCTGTAACTTCAGACACACTTTTTTTCCAGTTTGTCTTATTCAAATTCTATATTCAAAAATATACTTGTTGAATGAAGATTCACTCAAGTATGCTCAATGAAGAATTATTATTCAAAATACATTTCGACTCTACTGACTCTTCGACGAAAATACTTCAAAAAACTTATCACTAAATAATTTGTCATTACCTAATACACTTTCTATGCTTTCTTGTACTTAAACTCTTCCTTCAGGATAAGTCAATTATGAGCCTCCGAAAGTTTATATCTACGTGCACTCTTACTTCTCATTATTCACATAATTAGGTTTGGCGTCTTACAGGCGATACGTTCTCGTAATTCCTCAATGTAAAATCAAAACAGGTGTTTACGCAATAATGACCTCTGCATGTTCCGATCGACCGTCTTCTCTATTAACTATCATCAACGATTACATGTTTCGACTCTACAACAAGCGTGACACTATGTTGGGTTTTGTTCGGCAAAGCAAAAGTGGAAAACTACGTAATTGAATTTCCTTCGCTTGATACGTTTAAGCCTTGGTAGAGGGTGATGGTGTAGATAGAAGGGGGTAGGAAGTGTGGGAGATTTCACCTTTATAAGATGAATCACGCAGCTTTCAAACGTAATTTATTAAGCTCATCTACATCGACAATACATGTCGTCTACATCTTTTGGCTCACATTGGTTATACAAAAATGATAATTCACTCCTTCATTATCATAGCAGGGACAACTTTGTGAGATGAGTGAGATATTCATATGAAGTACTCAAAAGCTTCGAACATACTTTGATTTTGAAATCATTCATTATCTCAACGTTTTCGTAATACACTCCATCTTTTGTGGATCAACCATGACATACTTGAAACTCTTCTCATCACGTTTACAAGATAAAACACTCGATTTATTATTTTCGACAAAACTAAATCACTTTGAACTCGATAAAAACGTGTCATGGAACGATAATAATATTCAGTGGGAATTTTAATTCAATCGTATAATATTGAGTTATTAGAATAGTTGTACCTATATTGTTCTAATAGTGGATGTTAAAATGGTAAAATTCATTTCACGAATAAAATGCCTCACCAATTCAGATTAAAAACCATCCCGCGCCACGCTGGTATGATACAATGTCCAGAAACAGTTTCGAATTATCGGATACATTGTCTGACTCTTATTCCACGTACAAAGAAAAAAAAATCCAATGATGATTAGAAAATATTTTCTCTAGTAAAAAGTGGAGGTCTTTGCTACGCTCCTCTAATGGGTTACTTTCACATGAGTTCCCACACTCACTTCACCGAAATGAAGGATGAAATAAATACGAGCAGACTTAAATCAACGAAAGATAAGGAGTGTCCAACGGAAAAATTGTTGTAAAACGTGAGTGATAGCATAATTTCTCTGAACACTTTTGACTGATGAAAATACGTTCGTTTATTTTCAAAAAAATAAATTTCTCCATTAACATAACACAGTTGTATTTTTCAATGATATTTCAGATTAGTCGATTATATCTTCTGTTTTCTATTAGGATATTCACAAGATTCTTCTTTCGTAGTTGCAAGTATATATTAGAAAATTACCAATCTTTTTCTTGTTTGTAAAGTTTGAAATATTTAACGATGTTTTCATTCACACTTCGATCGACATTAAATAAACAACAAAAATTCGAGCTTGTTATTCAAATGCAATGCAAATGAGATTAGTTATTTTTGCACGCTTCACGAATTTGCATGTCGAGGTGACGTGTGCAGGTCAAACTTTTTATGTAGTCGCGTATTTTTACGCCTTTTTCAAAACTAATATAACTTCGTCAAGTTGAACTAGTGAATAAATTAGTTTGTTGGATGCAATTTCGTTCACTTTAAACTAATTCTTATTCAATTTCAAATTGTTGACACTTTTCTCAGTTCTTTTTTTTATTGCCGATTCCTAGAGCATTCTTAATTGAAAATGATACAGATTGCAGTATATATATATATATATATATATATATATATATATATATATATATATATATATATATATATATATAAATATATATATATATAGTTATATATATATATATATATATATATATATATTCATATATATGTATATATGTATATATATATATATATATATATATATATATATATATATATATATATATATATATATATACATATATATATATATATATATATATATATATATATATATATATATATATATATATATATATATATATGAATATATATATATATATATATATATATATATATATATATATATATATATATATATATATATATATATATGTAATGTATGTATTATTTATGGTAAAATAAAATAAACTTTATGGTTTAAAAACAAACGGTCGTCGAATTGATAGTAGGGACATGACTCCAATAGATGCAGTTGGTGAACCTTCTCGTGCATACAACCTTCGTTCTAAAGAAAGATTATGAAAATACCCTGATTTTTCACGTTCTCATCGGGAGATCCACTCAGCGGTGGAAGAAGCCTTCTTTATATCAATTTAACAGTTTTATATTTTTCTATCAAGTGCATATGCACTATCATTGTTGTTTTTCTATTCATATTATTTTTCACTTCCAAAATGTGAACATGTAATATCAAAAAATACGCTCTTGATAAAGACTGTTACATTGCAGTAGAAACGTTGAGCAGCAGTTTAAAAAATAAATAATAATCATTATTATTTCGTACCACGTCTTTATTTTACCATAAATAATACATACATTACATATTATGAGTCGTGAAAGTTTTAAATATTCTATATATATATATATATATATATATATATATATATATATATATATATATATATATATATATATATATATATATATATGTCCGTGGTTTTAATAACATTGCATTGTTTCAGCCGTTTCTTTTTGCTTACATATACATAGTCACACATGCATATATGCATACACATATACATGCATGGTCTCAGAGACACAGAAAACATTTGAAGGCTTATATTATCTTCAAAGATGGTGTTCATTTCTCTTAAACAATATTAACCAATCAAAGTCTCTAGGAGCCAGCTAAAAGCCTATTCATGATCAAACTTAACCGTGAACTTGGGAACTTATAAATTGTAAGTCATACGGTAATTTGCGTTACTGCATTTTCGCAACAACATTAAACTCATACTCAACAGAAGCACTAACGTAGAAGTTTGCAAACTCCAAACCTGATTTCTTAAGTTCGGTGAGAACGTAGGAATTGACCAATCAGCTTCTAGATCAAACATACGGTCGATCGCCATTTTGGAGGTATGTGTAAAAACTATTGTTTGTTTTTTGAGGTATGTGTAAAAACTATTGTTTGTTAACTACTAATAAAAATATTGAGAACAATACTCAATTCAGTGTGAATTAATTATGACATTGTAAAAACTTTAATAACTCTATAAATTATATATCATACATCGTACAAAAATGATTGAAAGCTCTAATTGGACTTTGGAGATACAACTTTTAGGTTATGTTGCGCTCAAGTGACAGCTGATACATAGAAATGTTTCAACTGATTGAAATTAGACGTGAGAAGAGAGTCGTGAATGAGGTATTGTTCTAGTAAGTGCACAACTTTGAGGTAAAGGTATAAGTTCAAGACTACGTGCATATAGGCCTTCAGACTGGGAAGTTATTTTACATTGTTTTTAGGTGAGGATTCATTGCCGTTTTAGCGAATTTCACTCAAAATAACGTTCCAGAAAGGACTACTACTTTGATTAGTCAATGTTCACTGAAAGAGCTCAATTATATGGCAACGTGTTGAATCCATGATTATTTATATTGTTGTTAGCTCAAAATTCAGGTATCATTCATGTTGTAGACTAAAAGATGTGTGAAGTTTTTTGTGGTCCAAGAGAGCACGATGCTGATATAATTGTGTATCGCCATGGTAGTTGGCTCCTCCAATAACCACAACCAATCAAAGTTCCAGGCTATTGTAGCTAGTTACGCGTAGAACATCGGTTTAAGTGACAGTCGCTGTCAGGTACCAGAGCCAAATCAACCAACAATTATCCCTTCAACTTTCGATATTAATATTGAATTTTCACAAAGAAAAATTGACAAAGTATTCAGCCACTTTTTGAGTTGAAATAAAATTCTAGATGAAATAATAATATTGTTCTCCTCATTCACTTTCTCAGAACTTCAGAAGAAATATGATGATGTACGAGTGAAAAGCTCTTCGATTCTGAAAACTCATTGATATTTCATAACGATCACCATATTCTGTGTAGTCTCCCACGTATATACCGTGTCACGTCTCTTTCATACGTCATGTTACTCGAATATTCTATCGAATAACTATTTAAATTTCATGTAATAAGCTTCTTCTTCTTCTTCTTCTTCTTCTTCTTCTTCTTCTTCTTCTTCTTCTTCTTCTTCTTCTTCTTCTTCTTCTTCTTCTTCTTCTTCTTCTTCTTCTTCTTCTTCTTCTTCTTCTTCTTCTTCTTCTTCTTCTTCTTCTTCTTCTTCTTCTTCTTCTTCTTCTTCTTCTTCTTCTTCTTCTTCTTTTTATTTTTCCTATCTCTTCGTCTTCTCCATTACACTTCTTTCCCTTCGTCTTCTACTTCTCTCTCTTCGAGTCTTCACAAGAGTTTCTTCTGACGTCTAATTATATCTGTTGAATTGAGCTCGTGACGCGGAAACAGCGTGCGTGCGTGCGTGCGTGTGACGTGCGTGCACGCACAGAACAAGTGCGTGACGCCCTCGAACGCAACACAGACACTTACGGCTTTGTTGTACTCAGAATTGAGCCGACAATGATTGCTTCAAGTAATTGAATCATTCTTGTATTCAAGAGAGAAGAAAGTCGTCTACCAACTGAAAATCTGTGAAAATGTCAGTAATTACATAAATCTCTTTGCAACTCTGAGTGTTCAACACTTTTGAAAGATGAAGTTGTGTTTCGTATCGTAAACCTCGTCCTGATGAATCATTGACTCTCAAATATTACAGCCATACAAAAGATAAGGGTGATACTCGTGTTTTTTTTATTGATAGATTACCTTCTTCCATCGTAATAACTAGGGTTGCCTTGTATTTCAATATTTTCGAACGATTCAAAATTTTGAGACTTCGATTCGATATCAAATAGTAATATGGAATATTCGATTTATTCGATATCGAAACAATGATCGATATCGGATTGAACGATCGGAAATAGCTGAAATAAGTAATGAGCAGAATAAAACCAAGTGACAAAAGAGAAATGTAAAAGTGAAAACTCAATTGAAATTGAATGAAGTAAATGGTAGGTCCTTCACCACGGTTTCTCTCGTTGCTATTAATAATGGTGTATTCTGAGTAGAGTATGTGTTCATAAAGGCTCGACGTGTTCGTACAATATGTTCTTATAATTACCATTTTGAGATAACTAATTATCAGTTAATTTCTCCTTTGAGAATCAAATTACCATCATAAGAGTCAAATATAATTTCGTATATATCATTGTAGAATGAGTGGAAAATAATCTGGGAGTGAAACTAGTATTATTACATGATCTAGAATTGTGACTTCCAGTCTTGCATTTTTTCCCAATGATATTTTCTATTCGAATCGATATTTTCGATTTAATTTCATATCGATTGGAAATGGAAAATTGCGATATATTTCAATTGAAATTCAATATTGAAGTTTCAATATAGTTTGCAATTTGTATATCGAACAGCAACCCCAGGGATAGCTCACAACTGCTTTGTCAAGTAGATGAAGTAGTAAATATTAATCAGACTTGCGAGCAGATAACATTTTTTTTTCTCAAATTTAATTTTAATTTCAATAAAATGTGGGGCAATGCATATTTTACCACTAATATTATGGGGGTTGTATATGCATACTCATCTTCAATGAGTAGTATGAAATGTCAGTAAATGATGGATGCGATAAGGGATAATATAAAATGCAGGTTTATTTCACCATGTGTTTTGGGCATCGGGAAAGCAACGGTCGTGGCCTGGTGTTAGAGAATCATCCTAAGTATTCACCTGAACGACGGGGGAAAACACGAGAAAAACTCTCGTTGAATGGTGAAAATTGAACCTGGCCTCCTCATTGACAG
Source organism: Brachyptera risi (assembly GCA_964007535.1). Classification (NCBI taxonomy): domain Eukaryota; kingdom Metazoa; phylum Arthropoda; class Insecta; order Plecoptera; family Taeniopterygidae; genus Brachyptera; species Brachyptera risi. The sequence goes on along the minus strand of OZ023333.1, from coordinate 23,016,895 downwards.
CTCAGCGTACTACCTACTCGTCCACTATCAAATTATACACAAATATATATATATATATATATATATATATATATATATATATATATATATATATATAAATATAAATATGTGATAATTAAACTTCTTGGATACGATCCAATATCGAGATATTTGGGATATTATAGTTATGTCGAAAAAGATACGCCTCGACCGGGATTCGAGCCCGGGACCTTCCGCTTGCCGGGTAGGTATATGTATATATATGTATATAAATATATATAAATATATATATATATATATATATATATATATATATATATATATTTATATATATTCACACAGACCCTATGTGCATATGATAATCTTTGTGGATTCTTCTAAATGAAGAAATATAAAATGTATTTGTTTTACGGTTGGTCAGCCTAATAGCACTGAGAATCAAGTAACAGTAGCACGTCAAATGAACTTCAATTCGGTTCACATCCCCGCATATATTCATATCATTTCATAATGTTGATAATAATATTAAAGTATCACAATATAAATGCATGAGTTACAAATTCACAGTAGTAAATGCACAAAGTTTCACTAGTGTGCATTCTACTGAGAATAAACTCAAACATAATAATACTTGATATGCATCAGAACACACTGTGAGGTATATTGTACATTATTATAGTCTATTTTACAGGTTTATGTATTTCAAACCTTCATTCAACATCTCGGATGCATTCACCGTTAAAACATTTCATATTTATTCCGTTCGTATTTCATTGTTAAATATTAGAATATGTTCCATCAGGCTGGTAGTGACATTTTTACATAATATTGCATTCAATATGTGTGAAGGCAATATGGCTATCAAGCGCAGATATTTCAATCATATATATTAATATAAATATATATATATATATATAGTATATAGTATATATATAGTATATATATATATATATATATATATATATATATATATATATATATATATATATAGTATATATATATATATATATATATATATATATATATATATATATATATATATATAGTATATATATATATAAGTATATATAGTACTGGGATGTAGTGGGATTGATGGTGGGAGCTCGCGGCACCATTCCTCAATTTTTATGCACTTTTCTTGATAATCAAAAAATCCCAAAGAAGGTATTATTAAGAAATATTGTAAACTCAGTTTTGATAGATTCGGTAGGTCTTTTACAGCACCATTTATATTCTTTCAAATAATTTCAATCATTTTAATAATATTAATAATACCTTCTTTTTCTATTACCTTGTTCCATTTTCATATTTTTTTCATACTTTTGTTATCTACCCTCAATTAAGTTAGTTTTATAATATTTCAGGATTTTTCTGTATTCAATTTTTTATCACTTTTGTAAATAACCATTGTACTATATTGTATTGACTATTACGCTGTACCATCTTGGTATCCCGCTATGCGGACAGCCGTCAATAAATTGTCATTCTCTCTCTATATATATATATATATATGAACGTTTTTGTCAAATCATTAAATATATATATATATATATATATATATATATATATATATATATATATACATATATTCATATATATATATATATATATATATATATATATATATATATATATATATATATAAATATAATATGAGGATACAATGTAAAGTTTTTTATGGGTGAAAGATTTAGTCTGGCGTGCTTGTACAGTAAAACAGTAAAATGAGTTGACAAAGTTACTGTCTTATCAGCTTGTAACATTATACCATTATACGACACAGGTTCAGTTTCATCACATTCATCGGTTTATTATAGCTTCTTGCTTCGTAAACTTGTCTATAAAACCATCAAAACTTCATTAAAACGAGTGAATTTAATGTTCTATTGTATTTAAACATTAGAAAGCTATCAAACTGCTAGATTTAATAAGAGTCCATAAAGCATTTCTACCTACTCTAGCTATATGCTTCTTTATCTACTTTCATGTAATGTTTTGATTCGACGTGATTTTATGTGTTTGTATTGTTGTAGAAATGGCATATTAGAATATGTTTTTAGTATAGCACTGAAATAATACTAATATGGGTCACAAGGCAGATCCCCGTTGTTTGTCATTACATCAGATGAAAGTACATGATGTTTATATTTTCATTTTATGGGCATTATTTTGGAAAATATAATAATGTTATCACAAGATTTTTCTCAGGCTTCTCGATAGAATCGATGACTGTATCATTAAGATTCCATGGGAGTTGATTTAGCGAAATATAAGGGTTTTGTGGTTGAAAACTTTTGAACGTTTCAAGAATGTTGATGTAGGAGTGCGACGGCAATGGTGAAGAAATTGAAATGGAACGCGCTGAGTAAGAGGAAGAAAGTGGCAAGATTGGTTGCAATGTACAAAGCGTACAGAGGGGGTAAACGGCATGGCAGAACATCGGAGCCAGTTTAGAAAAACCTCATTTTAAAGGCAGGAATGATCACAGCCATAAGATCAAGGTGAAAGGATTTGGAAGGCGGATGAAGGTTACGAAGTATCATTGGTGGATAGGGGAATTGCTGAGTGGAACGGGTTGCCTCAGAAAGTATTCGACAACTCTCCATCAATCAAACTATTTAGAACAAGAGTATTAGAAATAACTCAGACTTGAGTTTGTTATTATTGAGATTGAAATTGAGAATATAGAGAATAATAGAAAAATGTGCTATGTGCCACCGAGTTTGTGAAAAATTCAATGCATAAATAAAAGTTTCATTCATATCAAGTTTCTAATACGGAAAAAACACAGATATTTCTGATACCTTCAGGATGGTATAAGTTGTAACTATTCAACTGCAATCGCCTAATTGTCGTGTGTATACAGCTACACACATATCGGTTAGCCGTATACGCTTGACAATTATGCGACATAAATTATATAGTCAACTTTGAAGGTATCTTCTTGCAGGTATTCAAAATTGCTATGTTACCTCTATATTTGAATTTTGATATATCATACTGTTCAGAAGTTATCAAGAAAAAAACTGATATTTTGCTGAATTGAATCTCGTGGACTCTTAATTTGTTCACATCAATAATTGTCTCTGAAAACTTGTTCTCTATTCATGACTCCAGATAATCTGTCTGTAGCTGAGTTCGTTGAATTAATTGACACGATATAAAAGTGAACGTAATAATAACAAGGATGTTTTATGGTAACATCATTATCACTCATAAGAATCTCATCGGAAAAGTTTGGTTAATTAATTGGTTCAGTTATATCTACTTGAACTTGACGACAGAATGTCGTCTTCATTTCTATCTACAAACGAATAAAAGTTTCGAACACGTATAACTTCTCTTTGGTGTTGATAAGTTGCCATCACGATATAAACCATAATTCAGAACACTTGCTGTGAATATTGTTTCAGCAAACAGCTGAATCACTGAGATGAAAATATAAATATGAATAAAGTAGCTATCAAGTATTCAAATATGGTGTCTCAAGCATAGAAGTACGAAGAAATTTGATTTGATTTCGTATTTGATATCATATACACGACACAATCTGTACAAAATGAACTGGAGAGGTGTGGATGCGTTTTCATTATTCAGGAAAGTGATATCAACTAGAGTTTATGGAATTGTTCAACAATTCTCTGGTATATCATGAAAATTTAAATCTTACGCTTAAGACACGATGATAATATTCAATAGTTACCTTCTTTATTCATATTTTCATTTTCACCATGCCACTTTGTTGTTTACTGAAATAATACTAACTCAACCATGGTTCGATTCTTATTACAGGCGATTATCCTGACCGAAATGACTGAGGTTTTCCTCTGTCATTGAAATAAATACAGGGACAGTTCCCGAATAGTAGACTTTCTTCTCTCTGTACTGATAACCCTTCTATCTATTATTTCTATCTTCTCATCCTCCTTTCACAGAACGCATTAGATTCATTATTAAGACGCGGCTTCATACTTGATGCCGAAATTACCAACGTGGGAGTAGCTCCAAGTGACAGTTTAAAGTTGTTAACACCATGGTTAAAGCTGTGGAATTTATTTTCACTAACTCTCAGATGAAGTCTATAACTGGACTTGGTTATACCGGACCTTGTTATAATATAAATATATCAATATTAATAATAGATGACCTTAGGCTAACTTCTCTGCCCCATCTCTTCTATACAATCTCTTCCTTGACCGGGTAGACGTGTATGCATAGTTTGATGTGAAATCAATCAGGGTAGAAATTCTGACCAGCCTTGGTTATGAAGCATTTTGCATATGTTGACAGATCGACACTATTGACCGTTAGTGAATGAAGGATCAGGAGAACTGTCGTTCTAAGAACATACTACAGACAATAGCGGATATCAACTAGGCCAATGTTGTGATTAGAGTACATGGGAGTCGATTTATAACGATATATCAGCTCTGGATGGTGACTTTTCAACCGTAGAAAATGCCAGAATCTTAATATAAAAAAAAACATTATCTCTTTGATACATTCAAGAAAATGTACGTGAAGACCTGTTCAACTTACATCAAATAATCTTCATATATATTCTGCTTGATAAAACATTATATCAGCTGAATTTGGCAGTCAAATTTGCTGCTTAAGGTGAATTGAAGATCGTATGAAAAGCAGTGGAAAATTAAACGCGCAAATTACACCAGTGACATTCATTGAAATGATAAAATAATCAACAATAATCTTGAAAATAATAATAATGATCCAATAATAAAATTCAAAGTGGTCTGAATGAAACCCTTTTTATCAAATTGACTAATTTTCATATAGGTATACAGCTGTAAAAACACATTTTACAGCTGTATTTCTGTGACTATTTGAGAATACAATGTCAATTAAATTTATTTCACATCATTTTGAATCTAATAAAGTATATGTGTTTGTCTCGTGGTATAATTCTGTTACCTCATACCGTTCAAAAGTTATCACCAGAAAACTGACATTTCACTGAATTGACTCTCAAGCGCACTCAATATAATATTATATAAACAGAGTAATTAATTATCCTCATATAACATTATCGTTTATTTGAGTTGTCACAGTCTATTAGTTTAATGTGAGTTGTTGGTGTATTAGTGTTATGTTATTAAACTATAACCGTATTGTTAGAAACAACTATATTCATACCGGTACGAATAAGTTTGAATCTCATGATAACCAATCAGTGATAGCATCCGATATAATACTGTACGAACAATTATGTATTTACATGAACATGTTTCAATATAGATTGGATTTGAAATTAATGTTGCTATATAAACAAACATTATGTGTGTACGTTGGTCGGTGATGCTGCGAGGAGTTTGAATACACACATCCGGTGATTTAGGAATAATTTAGGGCTGATATGACGCTGAGGTTTGCAAGGCGTGTGAGCTAGTGAGTTTTTGTAAATTTTTGAAATTTGTATTCGATTGTTTTTTCGTATGTTGTTAGACGAGCGATAGTGCCCACTCTTTTGGAGCTGTATCATTTTTTTTCTTTTGGTTTGTGAGCACTGCACAGGTCACAGGGTTTGACTGATCCACATGAAACTTTTTCTGTCCACGCAGACTCAGAATCCAACTTGAAATTGTTTAGTTTTTATGCATATGCTAATGCCATGATAGTTCCTACAATATAGGCCACGACCGCTTTCTTCCCACTATCCTTCCCGATACCTAAGAAACCTTCATTTCATCATCTCATCATTTCATCAATCATTCATTCGACGCCAATAGATCTTGGTCATCATTATAGCGCCGTTAAAAACCAGATATAATATATATATATATATATATATATATATATATATATATATATATATATATATATATATATATATATATATATATATATATATATATAGGAAGCGCAACAAATATCCATACACGGAACAGTGAATCAAGATTTTGAGTTGTTTATAAGCATAGTGACAATGGTGACCATAAAAAAACCAATTTCAAGTATGGTATTTAATAAGTGACCAAAATGCGTTTTTTTGCACTGCAAATCTCATAACAGCTGTACTGTCTAAGGGGACATTGACAGCCCTATACCGACAATGTTGAATTGGCACTTCGCCGGTACCTGTTCCTCACAAACTACGAGAGGTACACGCACGAAAGTTTCACAGTAGTTACTTAAGACCTTTGTACACTTGCACTGGGAAATACAAAAATCTAAGAAAAAATTACATGTAATTCAAATTTTTTTAGAAAGTGTAAAAAAAAACACATTTTTGAGCATATAACAATTTTTATTTCTGATGATATTATGAGTAGACAGAAAAAAAGCTCTACACAAGTATGGCACACTTGTACCTACATGTGGTAAAAATTTGAAGGATTATCTTCAATTGTTTCAAATATCCAGGTACCGGCGCTTAGAAAAACAATATTCTGAGATAAACGCATTTGAAAAAAATGTGTCAAAAATGGGTCGCATTGAAATTTGAGGAGTAGGCCTACGAAGCGATCAATAAAAAAATTTATATAATTAGAACCACTTTGAATAATTTGATGAGTCTTGCAGTATATAATCATTGAAACATTATATTATCAATCGAGCGCAAAAAAAAATCTCGAAATTATGAGAAATTAGCTGTCAATGCGGGTATATCCTGTCAAAACAGAGAGTAGGTCACAATGAGCCTCCCACAGAATTCACGTGTTGTTGATATAAATCATTTTGTTGTATCGACTCAGGCAGTTTAATTTGGCATTGAGAATGATTGATATTTTATTCACATGCGTTGTTCAGTTTCGAACTGTTGGGAAAAATGTCTGAATAGCTTAATAGCTTCAATGATGAATTATCATTGTTTCATTTGATAAAAAAAAAAAACATTATATTATTTGGATAATGGATAACATTATCAACAAACCTTCACAATTGTGAAAAATGTATGACAGATCATATCAGATCAGATCAATTGAAATCACAATCACTGCACAGTTGAGGAAATACACAATTCACACCAAAACAATTATCCTCGATCACTTATACGTTGCCAATACCATATCTCTCTTTCTCTCTCTCTCTTTCTCTCTCTTATTTAAAAAAAATATATAAGCCTATATAACGAACAATATCTATGCCTACACTACGAAAAACGGTGTGTATATACAGGCACGTGGGTAGGGTGGATTATGGTGGAAATGACCCTCTTCACCGATGTCCCTGCTCCTCCCTCGCACGATATGTCTTGACACCTTCACAGTTCACTCACTTTCGTTAGAAAATACGCCAACTCATGTCGAATATGCTTTCAAAATGATCAAAGGACAAAAAAAGAGCTTACATTATTTTCTGCCTCTGGGCGACTGGGAGCTCAGAGACTTCATTCATGCGTGGAGCCCTAAATATATGTATACATGAATATATATATATATATATATATATATATATATATATATATATATATTTATATATGTGTATATATATATATATATATATATATATATATATATATATATATATATATATATATATATGTATATATATATATATATATATATATATATATATATATATATATTATTGTATATATATATATATATATATATATACATTCATGGTCACCATATATATATATATATATATTCATGGTCACCAACAGCATAGTCCTGGTGTTGAAGTTCATTGGTTATAAACATTTAAAATGGGGTGGTAAGAACGCCTTTGTGGTGCCTCATTCAAACGATCCTATCCTTCATCCACAGCCTTAATTGGGGACAATGATTTTGTATCAAGTTCGATGTTATAGAAAAAAAAAAATATATATATATATATATATATATATATATATATATATATATATATATGTATATATATATATATATATATATATATATATATATATATATATATATATATATATATATATATATATAATGTATAAGACATAATTTTTGGACTTATAATTATGCACTTCTCCCTCCTCATTCAAATCGGAGTCCCTACATGCCTGTCTTCAAACAGTTTTGTGTTGATCAGGAGCTAGTGTTCTCATTCGAGTCAATAGAATACAGCGCCATCTTATGGCCTCAACGGGTATCACTGAAAAGTACTGGTTAACGTATATATTACAAATCACACTCGCTACGGTATGTGCTTCAAAGTATTTGCATTGTTCGGTCAAACCAGTTGATAAGTGAACCATTCTACAATGTGGAATTTTTCATTCCCATTCATTCGTTGAACAATTTCAATTCTAATAGAGATCGCATAAGAAACATTATCACATTTTTCTCGAAGAAGTTACAGTACCGGAAAATGGGGTCACTTCAACCCACTGGTGTGACTTTGTCCTCTTTTGGTAAAAAGTTTCAAACTGATACAAATGAGAAAGTTTTGTTTCTATCGTATCTATTTTGATACGTATTTTGATTTTGATATGTATCTATTGAGATACAAAAAAAATGAATACGATAAAATTAAAAGAATTTCATTTGTAGCATTCTGAAACTTTTTCCAACAAGAGGGCAAAGTCACACCAGTGGGTTAAAGTCACTCCACTTTACCGGTACTTGTAATAATGTCAGTTTGTCTTTCTGACCTGACTCATCAATATAATGATATGTATACACATTGGACATGATAATTATTCAATTTTCTGTATGCTGAAGCTGGATGAATGTATTAGTATTCACCTAGGCTTAGTTCCAGCAACACAATTAATTTCACAATTGAATTAACTCTTTTTAATTGCATTTTTAGTCGGCAATGTGTCCATTTTTAAACGCATTGTTCTGGATGATGAAAGTAATCTGCTTCCAGCTCCACTGATTGCGCTGCTAAAAGGTCATACATTATTACTATGAACAAAGAGCGAGGTATTTCGACCAGATTTATTTGATGGTAGTTTTCGTTTGCCAAGCCAACAACTCGTCGTTACAATTGAGGTTCATCACAAACTTTATCGTCAGTCGGATTTCACATTTTATCTCAGCTCTCTCATCGAAATAAATGATTAACGAAGCTGAATGATAACTACCACAATTGGATTCACGGATTTTTTTTAATGGATTTCATTTTTTTAATAATCTATATAGTACTTATACTGCAATTACATAGATAAAATAGTTTGCTATTTATCAATATGAAACGGAAACTACATTGATTATTCTCAACGTCGAGTATTTTTTACAACAGAGCAGTTTGTGATTGACTTTCAGGCGAGTGATTGTTTGAAGTATTCAAATATACTACAATACGTACCAAAAAGCTATCATTCATTATTTCACAGATTGGGAGATTACCACTACGTAACGATTGTTATTCAATATACGCTATGGGAGAGGACATGATTTCAAATTAGCTTGATAATTTATGAAAAGATGTGTTTACATTTATCTATCCGGTATTATATTGTGTATATTTCATTTTTATGTACCATCATATATTTCAGTGACTTGCCATTATAATATGGAGTACAGTGACCGTAATGTGATAGCAATAGCATAGCGTTTTATATTGTCTGGATGCTTATTTGACAGGTGTTTGTATCATATTTTAACCGTATAAAATTATAATATGAAGTATGATATAAAGTATGATATGAAGTAATCATTTGACCTGGATGTGAAATTGTCTTTTGTATTCACAATACGTTTGTTTCTTGTTCAACAGAGTGTTAACTATCATCAGAGACTAGTTGTGTGAAATTAACTGAAAACTAAAACATTTATATCAGAATACCTACGTATCCAATTAAACAGAGTGAAACATTTGTCGTACCATAAACGTCGAGATAGAGTGTAAAGAGGAATTAATTCCACTCCATTAAGTTTATCCGTGTTATTTATGAGCGACGTCACATAAACAAACAACAATGAGCTTCTTCAACACACTCCAACAATACGTCACGAGTAGTGTCGCCAACCTGAACTTGAGCCCGAAACGATTCTCACTGAGCCGTGAATCGAGTGGAAATTCGCCGGAAGTGGTGACGACACCGCCCGGAAATGCCGCCGCAAGTGCCACGTCCGGCCGCAGCGCGTCTACAGGCGCCGTCATAGTACCGCCACCGTCACCAAATGTTGTGCACGGTTTTCCGCGAGTGGTACCCGCACCGGGCACGGTAACTCCACCGCATAGCCGGTCCCTGTCTGCTCGACGGCGTACCCTGGAGTCGACGGCGTCTGGATTGGCGTTACCTCCCGGTACCGGACCGCCGAGAAGGAGTTCGTTCAGGAAGAAACATCAACAGTCGTTGCCGACAGCGATGACCGCGGCACCGACTCCTGGGGGATTGAGGCCCGGAGTCAGGCAACCGTTGATGTTTTGCAGGAGGAGACAATCTTGGCCGGAAGTTGATCAGCATACCACATCTGGGTAAGATAAGGAATTTCACAACTTTCCACTTTTATTATGTTTCGCTAGCTTGTGGTTCTTACTGTATATGAGGCTTGTACTCATAATGATTATCTTCATACTTATATTTATGTAGTACACGATTAATTTGTTGTCATCAAACCAATAGGTATATGGGCAACAGTGTGCATGAGTTCCTGAAGTCAACAACCAGATACATACTGAAAACTGAAAATGTGCTGTTATCGCGGTATAAATTGCAGTATAGGTATTTCTTCTATATTGCACTACGCGTCAAATGTTCACTTTCAATTATGAACTTCATAATATTTTCATGCATGACAACAGATAGGTGAATAAACAATTGTTCTTGTAATTTTTTGTGAAACATTTATTCTGTACACATTGAAGTCTTGTTTGTAGAACATTTCTCGCACAAATCGGAAAAACAGTATACACCACGCAACCAAATAACCGTCGAGGGTTACAATAATTCCATTTACAATATGATTTGAACTAGGATCACCACGCAAAATTGAAAGAGACAACAAAATTCTCAAGTTTCTCATCTCTGTAGGGTCTCATTGAGACTAGCATGTGCTGCGTTCGAAATATCTATAACCAAGGTGTGAGGAAAGACTATTCAACTCATGACGCGAAATGTTCACCGGTATACAGCTAAAGAACACACTTTCAACTGTTTACCTTGGAAAATGTAAGACTACAAGGTTGATAATTTTGATTGATATCATGTTGGTGGACGGATCTTAGTGTTGGAGGTGTGTGTGTGTGGGGGGGGGGAGGTTTTGGGGTGTTGTGGAACACATTTGAGTTTCTCCCTATCAGAATTTGTATATCTCATAGAACTACTGATCAAAAGCTGTCACCAAAAAATGATATTTCGATATATCGATTTCTTCACATCCTCAACCAAAGGCAATAACAAGTTAACAGAATTGATTGACTTCGAACGAATCACTGGAAAACCACACCTAAGTACAAATCAATGTAACATTTAGTTGATTCATCATTTCATTTATTTATGAAATAGAAGAAAAACTCAAAGGATGATATACATAGTATATATTTATTCTATATCTATTTACAGATATGAATTTCAAAATTGTGTGAAAATAATTTCATCAATACACATCTCCTCGGTTTCATTCATCTACAGTATTTATTCAGCACTGAAAGCCGTTACCAAAAATACTGTTTATTTGATCTCAAAGTCATTACTCTTTGGTTTTTCACAACAATTTAGGCGTAAAGATATTCAAACGAACTCTCTACTGCGATGTGTTTGTTTTTTCTTTCCTGTCTGCTCTTTGGAAAGCTTATTGCCATCATTGACTACGCCTCACTCCTATTCCCCCCACACCCCTGGAAGCTTGAGAGTTAATTACTGCATAATTAAGTGTTCACAGCTGCCCCCCCCCCTCCCTCCTCCCGCGAGACCCCGTGGTGCAAGTCGCGTGGAAAGGAAAACTCAATGAAAGCCAACTAGCTGCTTTTAGATGAGCAAGAGTGTAAATAAAATTTACATTTGATATTCGCGTTTTGGTAACTTTTTTTTCACCGACTGAGTCTTTTGAATGTAGCTATTTTTATTCGTTTAATTAACCATTCAGATTTTCTGCCTGCAAGGTTGTTATTCTGTTCGAATTGTTTTTTTTGCACGAATCAGTTTCATTTGTTATTTATACATTTTTTAACTCGGAGCTGAGGTAGTGGAGAAAATATATGTTTGATTTATTTTACAAACAATTAAGAGTAATTCAGGTGAATTCACAAATTCCAGCGTTCACACAACACTCGGAAAAAATAAATATGTGTTGTTTTGGGTTGGTAATATAGTCCTTGTGTGAGCGATCCTACTTTCTCATTATCAGACTTCATCTGGCAACACTGATCTCGTGTCAAGTTCTCAATGGTGATGAAAAGACCGATTTTGAAGATCCCGTACCATTAGTAATTTAACCGCATTACAGATTATTGGTCGAAAATTCTCATTGACCAATGTTGAAGAAGCGTGGTGAAATATTTCAGAGATTTTACCTACTCTTAGAAGTGAATTGTTTTTCCCTTGGAGTAAAATAAGACTTTTTTTACTGGTGATTATGTCATTGACCGAACACACAGACGAGGCTCCATAAGAGTAGGATGGAGGTCTTTACTATCGCTCATCTAATGAGTCAGATGTTTGAAGTTCTCGATTATACTAGGCAAACAGCATATGCGTTGTAAGATGAGCGATACATTGTGCCACGGTCAACCCACGCCCGTACAGGTGAAGTTTTATTTATTCATTTTATATTCGGTATGGAAATGAAATAAAACATTCTACCCATCTTGACTCCTATAAAATATTCTAGATTCGTTAAATAACAAATCTAGAACGTCGTGAATCTCAGCAATGGCTCTGCTATTATTTCTAAATATTTTATTGGATGAAAAACATTTATCAAATCATTTCATTCGGAACAGTTGGTTAGAATTGCATACACAATTGTGACAATGTGTATCATTAATGTGTTCACGTCCAGAAAATTTTAAAACTTTTTTGGAGAGATTTTATTTTTAAATTATTTTCGCTCAGCCAAACCTTATGGAGTTTTTCGAAACTTTTGAGATAATGATAATAATAATAATTTTGTATTCCCAATAACTTTACAGTTGTGATAGATACCCTTCAGGATAAATCCTAATAAGGGTGTATGGAAAAACATATTTCACAAATATTCACAATTAAATTTATACTATCCATCATTTCATTATCATTCATTCATTATCCGTTTCGTTTCATATGGAGTTTCTCAGAAATGTGGTCCAACTGATATGACATGAAAACTACATAGTTCTAGTTTGTATAAGTTCACTTATATGGAAAAAGTTTCATATTGATCAGTCAAACCGTGCAACCTGTGCAGTGGGTGCAAACAAACAAATGACAAAACAAAAAACACAGCAAAGCTCCATAGGAGTGGGATGGAGGTCTTTGCTATCGCTCATCTAACTAGAGTCTTCAGAAGATAGAACTACTTCATCGACTCTGAATATCTATTCATGTTAAGGGTTGGGATGCAAAAATCTATTTTAGGGGTGCAAAATGGTGCATAATTAGTGCAAAAATATGGTGTAGTGAAAAATTTGGAATTTAATTTGGGTGAGTCTAACTCGCTCATCTTACAACACATACTCTACGTTCACCCAGTATAAAAAAATGTCCGTATATCCACGAAATCCTTTTTGCGTGAATACAAGTATATATTATCAAATCCGTGTGAAGATATATAATATATTTCAATATTGTATCTGAGTTTATTTTCTTATCTTTTTTTTTTTTTAATAACATCGAAACTTGATACAAAATCATTGTTCCCCAATTGAGGCCAAGGATGAAAAGTAGGATCGTTTGGACGGGGCACCACAAGGGCGATCTTACCACCCCATATTCTTATCGGCCTCAGATTTCCTGCTTCAACACCAAGTATAGTTTGGTGTGATCAGGTAATGACAGCGTGTAACTGCCGGCATTTTACTGCGCGTTACATGCAGGTAATTGGATTGTCCCCTGCCTTTCACTGCTCATTCCATGTATTTCATCACACGGAATCACCCGGCTAGCTCAAGTAGTTAAACGAGTTATGTTTTCACGTATCTTTCGAGTGGCTGATAGAAACACAGGGGTGTACGGGCCTCGATTTGTTTATTTTTATCGTAATATTTATATTTATCCATGCAATCATTCGTATTTGGCTTAACGACGCACTGTACTGATGACTACGATTTATTGGCGTCCGCCAATTATGATGAGATGCAAGGTTTTTCTATTTTTTTTTTTTTTTTTTTTATAGTGAGAAGAGGAGTCTGTCGTGGCCTGTTGTTGAGAAACCATCCGAGTATTGGACTGTATAGACAGAGGGAAACCACCAAAAAATCCTGTCAGGATGATCAACCATGACGGGAATCGAACCCCGGTCTCCTGAATAAAAGTTCAGTATGATAACCACTCGACCACTCGTTGCAGTTTTATATTTATCGAAGTTGTTTGATAATTATTGTTCGGTCAAAACGACTCCACCAACAGCTCAACTCCCTAATTCCTCTGAACTCAGTTTCATGCTCCCAAATATGATGAAAACTTGATGCCGAATCAATTCTGTATCACATTTGGTTACTCATTTTATTTTTGTACGTTAACTGAAGATTATTATATTAATAAATAATTATGAGATCTCTAATATAGTGACCTAAGAACCGGTTGTACTAAAATTAATGATTGGTAAATTGAGCAAAAATTTGCGAATTAACCTATTATTACCTATGATAATGTATGTTATTTTCGAATTTTGAGTATTGATGAACTCATTTACGACTTTTCGGTTCAATGGGCTCTGAATAACATTGATTTCATATCATTCAACACTCACGTAATATTTATTATGATTTAAACCAAACTTGGGTCCGATATTACGAACTTCATTGGTAACTTTTGTCATGTAAGTTATGTTGCCCGCACACAAGAATTCGTTCTTATGCGGGTTTCTTATTATTTAATCAACTTCTTTCGCGTTCATGGCAGTTTTTCTTTATTTTTATTATATTACCGGTATATCGTATGTGTATTTATTTTGTTACCATCTTCATGTGTTGAAATTCTTTTTTATAATTGTCGTGTAATATTATCAATGGGGATAAAAAACATGTTGAAAATTGAAATTGAAAAATTGAAAAGTGATAGCTGGTGGATTCACTTGTCAACACCCTTGATTAAATGTATGTAATTTTAATTCACTACCTTGACTGATAGTCAGCTAATAAATACTCAACCAAGTGTTTTTAAATCGACTCCAATGAGTTATTGTTATTGATAATCCATTCATATTAATACATATAGTGGAACAAACTAATATCGAGGAAAAGAGATAAAATATTTGTAACAAACAATATTTTTCAAGAACCTATATATATGGAATGAATTCATCATTTGATTGATCGCTATTTTTGGAATGGGCATCCAGATAACCCCTGTGATTCCCCGTTCGAACGATCCTAGCTTGTTATCAGCAGCTTCAATAGAGTTGAAATTACAACTATCCATTTTCTTCATCCCACTTAAATGTATATAATTATATATAGGATATATCATTCTCTTTTAAAGTATTGGTTCATTTATTTCAAATTGCCTTGTAGTTATGAAGCACTTCTGCATTACTATCATATACATCACCATATTGACCACTTTATATCAAGTAGTAATACGTTTACCAAATTATACATCACTTTCAGGACCTGGGTTAGCACAGTATAATCAGCAACTTGGCACCTCCACCAAAACATTGAAAAGCAAATAATCGCGGAAAATGAATCTGTTGAATGAGCGAAGCGAAAAATTATTGAATAAGAAATAAATTAAGAAATAATTATCATTATTGTTGTTGTTGTTGTTGTTGTTGTTGTTGTTGTTGTTGTTGTTGTCTCTCTACAAGTAAAACGAGAGAGAATATTTTGATGAAGCTTAACATGCACGTAATATGTTATCATACAGCTCGATATTGTACAGTTTTAAGGCGCAATAGGTGAAATCATTTTTGAGAAAAATGAATTGAGAGTTTTCAAAAATAAAAATAAGCCAGAGAGGAACATATGGAGAATATATTGAGTCTGAATAAATTCCAATTTCTATGGAATGTGAGCACACAAATAATACACATTTAACCATAGTTGATTTGATAATTTTCACCTGATTCACTAATCAGCCATTACAACCGTTTTTGAAGCATCATTCGATAATAAATTGAACTGAAGATGAAATAACGAGAATGTGAAAATTTTCATCTATGAAATTGTCATATGCTACAAGATATAAATGAACCAGTATCAGTCCCATTATTTTCAGTGTATACTAACTAGTACAAGGCCATAAACAGTTCAAGTGTGCACTTATCTTGAGTTTGTTGTTATTAATAATAGAGTCTCAAGGAACCATAACAGTATCCATTTTGTTGAAAGAGGAAACCAACGTGAAACTGTGTGAGGACAATCGACCATGAAGAGGAATCTAACCACTTTCTCCTGAATGACAGTTCAGTGCTCTAACACTGGTTTTCCTGTTTCATATGTGTGTTGAGGAGCGCATGGCAGGGTGTGCCTGAACAGCGTATACCGGAATAAAGTCGACTCGGTTGTGTGACATGGGTTTGGGTATCTAGCCGTACCTGAACCCGAACCACATTCCATTGAAAAGTTCCGCGAAGCCCATGTCACACGTCCGAGTTGACTTTATTCCGGTATACGCTCTTCAGCTCCCCCCCCCCCACATGGCAGTCGATTCAATGGAATATCAGTTTTTGGTGAACCCAGGTAGCACAGCCAAAATGTCATCATCGGTCCAATCACGGTCCAGTTATGTTCATACCGGGTGAACCGGCGGTCAACTCAGTTATTCAGCCATAACTGGCTCGACGTCGGCCAGTACATATTGGCCCGATAATGAGTCACCAAGAATGGGTCGAGATCGGGAATTGTATTCTGGCACGTCAGTATACCCAATAAACTACCGAACGGTATGGGATATCAAAATTATGATAACGGGGATATACAGCAAATTTTGATACCTTCACAACCTTCAAAACCATATCAAACTTATTAGGCATAATTTTCACACGTGAACTGAATGAAAAAAAATCTGTAGAACTGTGAAAATGTTAGAATTCGAGGTCGATGGATGTATTTTTGTATTGCATTTTTTTGTATTTTTGTATTGTATTTTTTTGTATTTTTTTTTGTAATAATTAATCGTAATTTTATCCAACTGTAAATAACTTAAATCTCTTAATTCTTATTGTTTAATGACATTGAAATTGCATCTATTCAGTTATGTTCTCTCTGGTTCTTGTGACAGCCCAACTGAATTGCATTATTTATTGACTAATTTCATAACATGTACGTTTAACACGATGTGTACAAAGTTACTGTTGAAAGGAATGAATAAATTAATTGATATTGAAATTGCATTCCACTTCGTTCAGAAGGTATTACAATATCTGTATTGCTCCCTATTATAATTTTGGTTCATCTTATACCGTTCAAAAGTTAATACCAAAAGACTTATACTCATCAAGTACCTGTTATAGGAATTAATAGTTGATTTGAAGATCAACTTAATATCACCCTTGCTGGTCACCTATGTGACTTCCGTGCCTCAATTTATAATTAGGTGGCTAATACTCAACTGAATGTTCGTAAAACTGTCTCTATAAATCGACTCCAAATCACTTTCAAGCCATGTCAAGGTACAATGAAGTACACCCCTGTGAGCATGTAAAACATGTGAAACATGTGCTTGATGATTCTAATTCAACCGACCGTTTGGATCTCGTTGATCGTTAATTGGAAGTCATTAGTTGGAGCAATTAATCGTTAATTGTCCAACTGAAAGCCTGGTGACGTCATCAACAGAGGTAATGACAGAAACAGCCACAGCCTGCTATTAGCTGGAAAGCAGAGCCACAGCCCGCTATTAACGACTGACCGTTGATTGGTATTGTGGTATCCTTATTCTAGGAAAAAAGGAATATGAAATTGAAATGGTTATTTCAATACAAATGGATGACAAATATTTCCGAAATATAATTCTCTCATTTCATTCATCCACATATACAATCTCATCTATTTGGAATTTCGAAACGAATTGTGAGATATTGTAAACAGAACTCAATCCTGCCTCTGGGAAAATTGACAAGGTGTGTGAGTGCCTTCTATTTGTGTAACAGTTCACGAGTCTTTTATGAAATATAAATATTTTTACTTTATAATTCATGATCTTTCAAATCAATAATGGCAAAACGAAGGAAAAGTGAAATAAATGGAATGAAAGAGGTGATTCCATTCACTTTAATTCACGAGAACTGTTTCACTCACAGAGAGAGAAAGAGAAGGAGAGAGGGAGAGAGAGAGAGAGGAAGAGAGAGAGAGAGAGAGAGAGAGAGAGAGAGAGATAGAGAGAAAGAGAGAGGAAGGGATATATATATATATATATATATATATATATATATATATATATATATGTATATATATATATATATATATATATATATATATATATATATATATATATATATATATATATATATGTATATATATATATATATATATGTATATATATATATATATATACATATATATATATATATATATATATATATATATATATATATATATATATATATATATATATATATATATATATATATATATATATATATATATATATATATATATATATAGAGAGAGAGAGAGAGAGATTCCTCATTCTCATCCGTATATTATGAAATGATTTTAAAAAATTATATCCAACATCGTTATATATAGTTTCCAAGAAAAACCTGATAGTTCACTTAATCAACTTTCGAGCGCTCCTGAAGCAAACAAAACATATATTGATTTGCGCTGTCTGTGACCACAAAAAATATAACAAAATATAACAAAATATTCACCAAAATACACTAGAATGTGACAACAAAAAATATGAAATATGAATTCGAAATAGAATGATAATTTACAAAATATAATATCTAATATAAGCTCAAGTCAATTCCTTGCAAAGTTTCCCTCTAGCATCCCACTCTGATGATCATATCAAATAGTGTTAACCATATTCTATGAGACTGTTATTGAGGGCTTGACACACCTGATCGTTGGTGCTAACGTGTAGAAGAGACTCTAAATCGTAATCATCAACTCGTAATAATGAACTTCCAAGTGAGATGGAAACATTGGATAAATATTTTGCTAATGGGAATTTGATTCAGTTCTAAGAACTGAAATTATTATAATGTTAATTCATTCGAAATTGAGATTCTAATACGAACATTTTGTCAAAGAAATATCAATTAATAACAGTAGAATGGATGTCTGCTAGTCGTCGCTCCATATACATAACCTCTGTCGATCGGATGTGTCGAACCGTCTATGTTAAGAGAGTTCACCCTAATGGGAAACTGATGATGTTCAATTCACTCATGATGAAAGTCAACAGAAATGAAGGTTCCATTTCAGAGATGAGAATTTTCATCTAATTGTCACAAATAACAATAGGAATAATGTGTTAATTGACAATTATGTTTCACAACGTATTAAAATATCTCACTTTTCTATTAAGGAAAAAGCATTGTTCGAATTGAAGGGAATTCATGCAGAGGGAAGTCATCCTCCCAGTGAGAAAACTGAAGACAACCTTTTTCCCATTAGAAATTTACTTTTTCCATGAATAAAATAATCATAATTAGTTCTCCTTTCATAGAGTATATACATTTTTATTGACAAGTTGGCCAATATTGACAAACCCGTTCGTGAATGGTACTAGAATATATTGAACGTGAAAATATCGTATTTTTTAAGGTGGAACAATTTTGTATGAAAATTGATTTCTTTTGAAAATTGAAAAAAAAATGAAAATTAGGTAATCTGATGAGGAGAAAAAATTATTTGTTGTTGAAAATTCATGAAAATGATTCATAAATGATCAAATAAGTGTACAAGTCACCCCTCAAAATTTATGATAGTTCCTATAGATCCAATCAATGGAATGGGAAATTTGTGAAATTTCCATCATTTCCACTGATTTTTTCTTTCCAATTCTAATTTTTCAAAATAAAAACGCTCACTCGAATGTCCCTAGAAAATTCATCAATTAGATGCCAATAGATTGTAGTCATCAGTATATTGTGTCGTTAAACCCAATATAAGTGAATTCATCAGTTAACGAATAGACCGACCGGTTTTACCGATTTTCGCGTAAAAAAATTTAAATACATTTTCTCGCATCTGTTTTCCCAAAGTGATCTGATCAAATCGCATCATCAAATTTGATTTTTTTATTGGCGACCGAGTGAAAAAAAGTACTATTGAGACGAGTGGTTAATACACTGAAACATCATTCAGGAGACCGTGATCCGATTTCAGTCATGGGCGACCATCCTGATATATTTTTTGTCGTTTTCTCCTATCGATCCGGTCAATACCGGGGTGGTCACTAACGACTCCTTGCTATCCAAAATCACCTGATAAAATAACCTCTTATTTCATTTTCCCATCATCCCACCATCTCATATATCATACACCGACGCCAATAGATCGTAGTCATCAGGACAGTGCGTCGTTAAACCCAATATTGAAAAAAATAATTCATACAAGTTATTTAACCTTCACTAAACCAAAGCTGACGGTTAAATTGAATTGATATCATATTGAATATCAAAACTTGGATAAAACAACAATCAAAAACGCTGTCGAATATAAGTGAAGCGTGAACTACAGCAACTAGTTTTAGTTGATCCTCCATATGATATCGAGCTGCGGAGACTCGGTCTAATTATTCATATACATAACCCGTAGTGAATATCTGGTAGAAACGATGGAGCTACCGCATTAATTCGCACAACATATTAAAGACAGATTATAAGTTATAGTTTGACTGTGGGTGAGAGAGAGAAAGAGAGAGAGAGAGAGAGAGAGA
>OZ023333.1:22956071-22993571 GCA_964007535.1 Brachyptera risi | reverse complement strand
ATATATATATAAATATATATATATATATATATATATATATATATATATATATATATATAAATTAATATATGAATTATATATATTTGAATACATATATATATATATATATATATATATATATATATATATATATATATATATATATATATATATATATATATATATATATAAAATTCTTATGCTTGCTCTTACATATATATTAGTGGTCAAGTTTTGATATATGAATGATATCGATATGGATGATATTATGTTATATACACATAGAAATTTGATTATATAATTTTATCAAACTGTTTTTCTGAACACTTGAGAAAACTGAACTGATGAACTCACAACTGTAACAACACGTTCAACACGAGTGTTGAATTTTAATGAGTCAAATATAGGAAAAAATGTGAAACGAGTCATTTCATTGCATTACTCGCATTGATGAGCGTGAATCAACGCTTTTCATACAGTTATAAGCAATTTGTCAATATGTGTGTAGTAATTAATCGATCATTTATTAATTATTGAATTACAAATAATTTTAATTATTCAATTCAATCAGTTCACCGCAAATAACTAGAGGGACTGCAGAGTCACCTTCGACTTTAATGTCCGATGTGAATATATATATATATATATATATATATATATATATAAATATATATTTGTATTCGCTCCACAGGTCGGACGGTATGTTTGATCAATATGATATGTCTTGTGAACAATCATACTAAAGAACTGCATAGATTTGAGTTATCTTTTTTACCACTTTTGAGAGCAATATTTTCTGAATATTTTCGGAAAAAATTGCGACGTGTAATGCACTCCAAAAGAACGGATGATTCGCTTGATCAACCTGAAACTACCTGGAGATGCGTGGATTAATCTCACTCAGATATTATTAGTTGTTGTTCCTAACCGGTATCACAACTTCTCGGAAAATACATTTTTTTGAATTTTGAAAACTTTTTCTAAAACCTTCTCTCGTTGTTTATTCTTCAAATTTCAACCAAATATTGCCACATAATAATGATGCACACCATCACAGAGTTTGAAATGAATTGGATCAGGCGTTTTGAATAATAAAAATATATATATAGTTGGCCTTGATTCCCATAATTGTATAATTCACTACCTCTTGCACTGAAAACTAATAGAACGAATTCATTCAGATCAAGACTTGAAAAACACCCAATTGATGAATTTTATTGTAGTGTAAGAGAGTTTCTAGATGATTGATAAATTCATTGCTGTCCACTGTTTTCATCATGTTCAAATGTGTTTTTTATATCTGTTTCTAAAATTGTTTATCATAAACCTAAAATTGTCATTACTACATTTTATATTATCATTACCACATATACTATACTGACACGTCTAATATCTTCATAAGATCAATTTGAACCAATAAAGCATATTCCATTCTATTCTACTAACTTTTCAAATTTGCCACTGTCTCAATGTGTCATTGTATCGTTTCCCCTGAACAGCTATAATAGTAATATAAAGTTCACGTTGTGTGAGTAATAAGCATAACTGAGATTTGCTACAACTCAATCGATTGACGACTAGTGATTGACCCGCCCACAAACGTCACAAAACAAAACATCCAATCAAATGGGCTGTTTGTTATGTGGGTGAATTGACATTACCTATCAGAGTATCTCTAAATGCTCTGTAGATCAAGGTGGCCTGCCGATAAGCCACGCCTATCACTAGTGGTCAAAAAAGTTAATATTTAGTTCTTATTGGAGCTATTTATTAGCGTACACCACTACTCAATCTTATGTTGAATAAATGTAACCCACATACGGTATTGACCATTGGAAACTCTGCTTGTATAATTGATGATTTTTTCAGAGAATAATAAAAGAGGGTCAGTGAAATTTGGATAGAGATTGACAATTTTGAATTGGCCTGATGAGAATCTTCAACGAAAGAAATAATGTTTTGATTTTTTTTGGGGGGACGGCTCAATTTTACTATGAATAAACTGTTCTCATGTTCACCTATCATTAAAACTGACCGACTGTATTAAAAACCTACTGTCCTCAACTTTCTACCTTTTGAGCGATCGATAGAAAAGTAAACGGTAAACTCATAATATATATTATTGTACTTGACATGATGGGTGAAAAATATTTTCCGTAACGATCAGTTTGAGGAGATCTTATATTTTACTAGAATAAATTATTTCATCATGTGATATTCTCAGACTATTATGATTGTTCATGACGAGGTTTCGATATTAAACGTGAGTGTATCTTTCTAAACCGGACAATCTTTAAGGTACCAGCGATATTAGGAGTTTACAGATGTTTTTATATTCATTTCGTAGTTAAATTACCTTTTTCTTTGGTGGACATATTTCATTATATTATGTATATTATATAATCCAAAATTTCTTGTGAAGAGAAGATGCAATCAAAATTTAATCAAGTGAGCTAACGACTCTGGCCTTTAGGACGACTGATGACCAGATGAACTATGACCTTTACTCTGTACCATCACTTAGATCACAGACCACCTTTTTTTTCATGACTGAAATTCTCTCCAACTTCAACATCTCCCTTTTCTCCCTTAACAGTTATCACGTCCCATTCTAGTCTCTTTGTCCAGTTCGCTCGCTGAATGCTTCAATTGACCGTCTCTCATGTACATTAGCACCAACGCTCGGATGTGTCGACCTGTCAATCGAGTCGAAACTATTTCGTCAGCAGTAACTCTTACTTTTCCTTCATTTCCTTCTCATGAGCCGACAGCAAATGCTGACGTCAGCACATTCAAACAGTCAGATTTGTGACGTATAAGAAATGAATTCAGACAGAAAGAAACTCGAATAGAGTTGAATTGAATTGCTATGTCCTTCGTAATTTCAGTTTTTTCACCGAGTGTTCTGTAAAAGTTTAACTGGAAATAATTCTACATTGTGGGAATTCGAGTTCAGTTCTATTGAATGAGTACACTTTTGAATTAAAAACACATCAGAAACGCTGTCACATTCATTTCGCTGAAATTATTTCATTTTATTTACTCTCTCTCCCGAATGGGGTAGTAAGTTTCTGAGCTGACTGAAGAATACAAACATCACGGCGATGCACAATATATGTCAGTTGATATGAATGTATTGAGTAAAATATAATATCAGAGCTATATGAGAGTAATTCTATATGAATACTGACAGCAAACATATTGTTATGTTCATGATGGTGAAACAAACAGAACAATAGAATTATCGATATAATACACACACATATATTTATATATATATATATATATATATATATATATATATATATATATATATATATATATATATATATACATATATATATATATATATATATATATATATATATATATATATATATATATATATATATATATATATACGTATGTGTGATAACACATTGTTCTGGGGTTATAACGCGTATAATGAAAACAAAGACAAATCCAAATATAATATTGTTTTAATATATAGATTGCCTAACGTTTCCGGAGTTCTGCCACTCCCTTCATCAGAGGAATAAAGAATTAAACAAAATACCAACAATACATCAACAAAAGCACATCAAAATTACTGCCTCGCAAATGATTAAAAATATCTAGCAAATATAGACCAAGGTACTAAATAATGATCAGAAGAAATGAAAATGATGAAAATAAATGAAAAGAAAATAAACACAACAAAAAATTGAAATAATACAAAATTGGAAAGACCGTCCGTTTGCGTGGATCAACCTATTGACCCGAAACATTTTCAGAGTAAATATGATCTAAGAAATACACGTCAGTAATATTCTATTCTATTTCAATATTTTTCAATTTTTTCATATTCTTCTTTCCAATTTTGTATTATTTCAATCTTTGTTGTGTGTGTTTTCTACTCTACAAGTTTCTTTTAATTTAATCTCAATATATTTTTCTTCTGATCATTATTTAATACCTTGGTCTATATTTGTTAGATATTTTCTATCATTTGCAAGGCAGTGATTTCGATATGCTTTTGTTGATGTATTGTTGGTATTTTGTTGAATTATTTATTCCTCTGATAAAGGGAGTGACAGAACTCCGGCAACGTTGGACAATCTATATATTGAAACAATTTTATATTTGGATCTGTCTTTGCTTTCATTATACGCGTTATAACCCCAAAACAATGTGTAATCATAATACTGAACGCGAAAGTTTGAAGAATCTTATATATATATATATATATATATATATATATATATATATATATATATATATATATATATATATATATATATATATATATATATAAGAACGTTTTTGTCAAATCATAAAAATGTGACCATTCTGGGATGGTCACATTTTTATGATTTGACAAAAACGTCCATACATATCGTTAATGGATCGCATTCAGCATGAAGAAATGTTGTTCAATATATATATATATATATATATATATATATATATATATATATATATTATATATATATATATATATATATATATATATATATTTATATATATATATATATATATATATATATATATATAAATATATATATATATATATATATATAATATATATATATATATATATATATATATATATATATATATATATTGAACAACATTTCTTTATGCTGAATGCGATCCATTAACGATATGTATGGACGTTTTTGTCAAATCATAAAAATGTGACCATCCCAGAATGGTCACATTTTTATGATCTGACAAAAACGTTCTTATAAATATATATATATATATATATATATATATATATATATATATATATATATATATATATATATATTGAACAACATTTCTTTATGCTGAATGCGATCCATTAACGATATGTATGGACGTTTTAGTCAAATCATAAAAATGTGACCATCCCAGAATGGTCACATTTTTATGATTTGACAAAAACGTTCTTATATATATATATATATATATATATATATATATATATATATATATATATATATATATAAATATACACATCAGGTCACAGTTGAGTGGAAAAAAGTGAGTAACACAAATTAACAGTCCAGTTTACAGTGATGGTTATGATAATGAATTGCTATTTTGACTCTATTTTCAGGAAAAATACAATATCTGATAATCAATATCGTAATTTAAATATGGGAATGACTATCTACATATTTTATTCTCGCGTTATCATAATCATAATGATTTCATTAAGTAAAGAAAGCTTTCATTCAGTATGTTAATATTCTGATTAATTTCGATAGTCTATCTCATAATGAAACAGCATAGAATTTGAAGGCTGCACATTCAATTTTGAAATAATAGTGAAATTTGAAACGACATATCTCAAAATTGAACTTATTACAAGCCTGTCATTCGTTTTTATATTACTATCCAGCTCAACGAAATGATTAACTGGGAAAAAATATTCATGTTTTTCAATTTCTATGAAATTATGACAGATATACCGGTAATATAATGTAAGGGATCGATAATGTTCCGTCTAATTTATATTGAAGAGCTACATATTGCCCAGTTGTCAACCATTTTTCCTTCTAGATAAACATGAATACAATTCATTCTGGTATTAGGATAAGATGTGAAAATAGTTTGATAAAAACTCCAGACCAAAGAAGTGTGTTTCAAAAATACTCGCATCTCAAAACGCCAACTTCAGCCAGCCTCAGCACTTTGCAAAATTTGCAGTTATCGTATATATCGCTCCATTTCCTCGCATTGACCGGGTTTGTTCCAAATTATCTACTCAATACCTGATCATTTTTGGTATCGGGAAAATATTCAGCGAACAACACCTTTTGATATTAATAAATGATCAAATGATCAAATGAATCGATGATTTTGGATATATCAAAATTATATTTTAGAATCTAGACCACCATGAAAACAGCAACGCAAAATATCAGATTGAGAAGATAGAAGGTGGAGAACAAATCTGAAGTATGATATAGATGATTTAGTATTTTGAATTCACATTCACACTGCTTTTAGAATATGATTGGAGTTAATAATGTCAGGTCTCAAAAAAGCATCTCCGTCTAAAGCCTTGGATTGACGATCGAGGGGTTCGAGTCCACGTCATGGAACCTCCGAACGTCTCGGGATTTGATTTCGTTCTCATGACGTAATGAAACGCTTTTGTTGAAATCTTCGAGTGGTCTTTAACCCGACGGTGTAATTACTTTCCCTCCTCCCTCTCATTTTTCCTCTCTTTCACTCTCTCTCTCTCTCTCTCTCTCTCTCTCTCTCTCTCTCTCTCTCTCTCTCTCTCTCTCTCTCCTCTCTTTCTCTCTAATCTCCTCTCTATTTCTCTCGTTTAAACGCTAAGACATCTTAGAGACGCGGTGTACCTCGAAATGACGGACTCGAGAAACTCATTTCACTTTGAGCGAGTTTCATGAAGTCTGTCTCGGTCGGTACAAGTAGTAACGTTTGATAGATATGATTCTGATGAACTTGTGTGTAGGTAGATAAGTCGCAATCACACTTATACTGATAAGAGTGGATCAGTCACATAGCTCTGAAATTTCATACAGGAGACCGGGGTCCGATTCCCGTCATGGTTGGTTGACGATCCAGACTGGCAGATGTGTACCACGCTGACCCGCTAAACTGTCATTCGGGAGACCGGTGTAACAAAATGTCATTGCCCCCCCCCCCCCCAAGTTAACTCCTCAGTCAATATGGTAATCGTATACTTATAGTTTATATGGTGTAGTATATTAACATGGTATATATTATATACATCAGTATTACATGTGCTTAGTATACTTTCCCAGTACCGTAATCGAGTTATGAAATATTATCACTCCTTATGAAATTAAATTACTCCTTCAAGACATTGAAAAAGTTAGCTGGCAGTGAATGAGTAAACGATTAATTTATAATGTGCAGACTCTCTCATGATAATTACATTCATATCTGATATCGAAATAGACTAACGGAATCATAAGAATAGGTTGATGAAATATAAGCAGGAAATTATAGTGTGGGGAGCACTCTTTTTATACTAGCCCATAATGATACTTCTCCAATATTAGCTTACACGAATCATGTGACTTTATGTAGGCCCCCAAAGTGGTCACGAGAATGAAAATCAATTGGAGAGCACTCATTTAATGTTAGTCTATAACTTTCCTAATATTATGTTGAATAATATCCATATGGTAATAAATACAATATATAAACCTACAGCCACAGACTATCAAACCTTAGAAGAACGATTGAAAAAAGCTCGGTCTCAAAATGTTCTACAGTAGGATTAAATGTCACCCTTTCCCCCTCCCCCCACTACCCCCTTGGGTTGTTTATATTTCGATTTGTGACTCGAGCCACCATCGCCCACATAAGCAATTTTCCAGATCGACCACTGGTTGTATGGGTAACCATGGGATACCAATACAACAGAGCGAGAGGTCGGAGTCTCTCTAACACACACACACACACACACACCCACACTATCTTTTTTCACCTCTCTTTCTCTCTCTTTTTCTCCCTTTCTTCTTTTCTCTCTGTCTCACTCTTTATCTATGTTTGTCTATCTCTTCACATCTCTCTTTTTCTCAGTTTCTCTCCTTCTTTCTCAATGACACGGTTGGTCTTTGAAGTGAGTACTGTAGGTCTATACACAAGCAATTTATTCAAACATTGTTCAATGCATACTAGGAGAACGCGTTATGTGTTACCGCGTTGATGGATGAGCTGGAACATTACAACTTATCTTTGGATTGGCTATAATTGTATATATCCACCTTGAAATCAAAAAAATTACATCACTGCCACTATATGTCTTGATTAATTCCTATGATGATAAAGGAGGCTTTCTTTTAATCGTCTCCAATCAATTGGTGACACCTGTTGCTTGTTTTCAATTGGTTTCTTAAGCTTTGAGTGATTGGAAAAAATTGGATTATATATTTTTTACATCAAAACGGCTGCTTTGATTCGACTGTGAGTTCAGAATAATGTGAATAGTTATCATATTGAAATTCTCTGGAAATATGAATTCTCTCGAAGGAAATATTTCTCACGAATTTTTTCATCCGGGTTATTTTCATGGGATTTTTTAAAACTTTGAAATGAGTTTTCTCATAAGTGGATTAATCAATTGCGCCTCAAAACTATACAGTATCGAATTAGATAAGGACCCTTGTGTATGCCAAGTTACAACTAATTTTTAATTTTTGTCTGATCTGTGGAGAGCGAACAGAAAAAATCACTTTTTTTCGAGTATGTTGAAATTGAGTCTTCGCTTCTCTAATCAAATAAGATAATTTATGTCACTGTTCAGGCGATACAGTTTGACGGTATTTGGTATTTGTGTATCTTTCGGAAAACGGGATCGAATATTGAAGATTGACGTCCAAGGGAATTGAAGATTTCAGATAAATAGAGTTGGTTGAAAATGACGCGAGAAAGATTTGGAAAAAAGTACATAATGTGAATGTTGGTGGAAAGATAGAGATAAATGGACGTTAGAAAGATTGAAGAAGCGGGAGATCTCAGAACTGAGACACTTCGACTCCAGAGACGCATGTCCTAGATCTGGCGTTGAAGAAGCTACTGGTACAATTTACACAGTTTGGTAATCTGGGATCTGCTGGAATGAAAATCACAAACAGCTTTCTAAGCGTACGTACAGAAAATTCTTTCTATTCTCTGTAAACATCTTCAGAAACAATTCTTACACTTTGTGTATTGTAACCCAAGATGTATTGGGAATCGCGTCGGTCGGCCGGTCAGTCTGGTGAGCTGCATTGACTTCCATTTCAAAAGTATGTAGAATATTTGAATGTCTATTTCGAACTGGTCTTCTAAATCTTAGATATCGACATTTCAAATTGCATTGTCGCTAACAGCTGAGCAGACGTCAGAATAATTTTGCGTCTATTTATGAATGAATTCAGTACCTTGTATCACTACTAGATTGATAACAACAAAGATTTCGAATTTGAATCGGAACATTGTTTTCAATATTGTTAGTATGGAAAGTTGAAGCAATTTCATATCTCTCTCTCTCTCTCTCTCTCTCTCTCTCTCTCTCTCTCTCTCTCTATATATATATATATATATATATATATATATATAAATATATATATATATATATATACATATATATATATATATATATATATATATATATATATATATACATATATATATATATATATATATATATATATATATATATATATATATATATATATATATATGTATATGAGAATGATAACTCCTCAGGGTGACACCGTTTAATTGATAAATAACTTCCTGTTCACATATAGGTATGAATATATATATATGTATATATATATATATATATATATATATATATATATATATATATATATATATATATATATATGATGACAATATTTGCATGAGTATCATATTATTCAGCGTATTGAATGACTGATTAACAATGAGCCACGTCTCGGTCAACTTGGTTTGTCGAATCACATCCTCAATACTTATCGAGGCATGCAACAAGTTATTATCGGTTGACTCGTGACAAGTAAGTGATAATTAATAATGTCGCTGATTAATTACCAACGATAGATCAGCCCTCGGACGTTGACCATTCACCGTTCAGTCTGATCTCTCTCTCTCTCTCTTGCTCTCTCTCTTCTGCATTGCTTCCGTTTGTTTGTAGTTCACACATCACGGTCCAGTGAGTATTATTAATATTAGGTAAAGGCTTCTGGCGTCGTGGTAATTAACGAATCTACTGGAATTACTAAATTATGCTGAAATGAAAATTAATTACAGGATGACTTTAATATTCAAAATTCAGATTTCATTGGTCTACCATAAATTCAGGTTCCGTGGTTATACATGCACTTACTGCATACATCGGCTGATGTGATTGTTCTTTCTTAAATTAATATTTCATTTCCTTTTTTCATCTATGCCTTATTGAATTTCTGTTTTCAGCACATATATTTTTTTTAGCATGAATTTGAGAATTTTTCTCTTCATACTTCGTTGAATGTTGTTGCTACATACACTCTAAAAAATCCGTTCGTTACAACTTGAATAACTTTTTTGAAAATTGTCTTTCAATTCTGTTGATTCGGATCCGTATTGAGAGTCCACGGGAGTCGATTTATCAAAATATCAGTCCCTTGGTGATAACTTCTGAACGGTATGAGATATCAAAATTCTAATATTTGAGAAAGGGAAATGATTATTAAAGCTTCAAGATGATATAAATTATAACTATTGAAGTCATGTCACCTCACATAACTATCAAGAGCATACAGCTGAGCATTTTTTTTTTAGCTGTATACTCTTGACAGTTATGTTAGGTGACATGACTTTAATAGTTAAAACTTATATCATCTTGAAGCTATAAGAAATATCTGTGTTTCTCGTGTATTAGAATTTTGATATCCCATACCGTTCAAACGTTATCACAAAAAAAAAATGATGTTTCGCTAAATCGACTCCCGTGGACTCTTCAGTATGACCTTATACGAAGTTAATCGAGTCATTGTATCTATGTGTGGGTTTATAGACATCATTTTAATTTGTCAGAACGAGTCAGTGACTACACGATTCATTGCCATATTGTTTACCATTCGTACTTCCGACTGGTTCGGAATCTATTTATTTGGTTTTCCGTCCTCTATATATATATAGCGTCCTCTATTTATCTAGTCCTCTATATAGTGTCTGATTTTTTTCATGAAGATGCCAAACTGAAGAAAAATTGCGTTGTTATTCCTCATGATAAAGTACTCAATTGAAGATGACGAATTTGAAAAAAATGTCTTCATAGATTTTGAATTGAATTGAAATATGATATGACACATTAGGCCTACTCATATTTATACATGACCAAAATCGAAAAATCACGCACTCTGATAATGGGAAAATAATAATAGGATGATACTAGGAAAACGCAACATCAGCGATATATGCAGCGATATATGCATATTCACGTGAAATTCAATGAAAAATTATTTATGCATTCTGAATTCGAAACAATTATGTTACTGCCTTCCTGTTTTAGTTATTACTCATTTTAACCTTTTTACAATTTAATTGACGACTCGCAGTCTCCACCTCACATGACGTCAGAAATCATACCGCCCAATCAACAGGGCTGTTAGAACTGTAGTCAAATTCAAATATCCAATCGGGGTATCTTGAAATGACTACGAATGATATGATCCAACTGGCTGAGTGGTAAAGCCACGCCTATTCTACATGTTGCTCAAATTTATATTGGGTTTCTTAGCTTTGATTGAAGTGAGAATACATTTCAATGTTTTATCTTTTTAACGGCCAATCCGATTTATGTGAGAATTTGGATCAATGTGTTACATTATTGAGAAACAATTCTAAAGAAAATTTAATTCATTTGAAGGAAATATTTCCCAATTTTTCTCCTCTAGATTATTCTTATGAGTTTTCTAAAACTTTGGAATGGGTTTTGGAAGTGGTGCAACCCATTGCGCCTCAAAACCATACAGCATCAAATTTGATTATGAGATTTGTTCATGCCAAGTTTCAACTGAGTTTTCACTTCCGTTCGACCTATGGAGTGTGAACAGTTTTCATTTCGAGTACCTCGAAATTAATTCTTCGCTTCTCTTATATAGAAATTAATCAAACTATATTTCTGAAAAAACATGGCTCGATTGTTTATTCATATAGACCCACATTTTTTTCGAGATTAAAAATCAGGAAAATTGAAAAAAATCAAATTTTTCAGTAATCTCAACTTGTATACGGGAAAATGATCAGGTGCCTCTTTTTCCAACATAATAACTGGGGTAATTATAGGGCTGTGAAATGTGATGTAGAGTACCCCAAAACGTGTAACTGTTCAGTTGATTTTCGTGTCTATGTAGCTATTTTCAAAGTTCACGAATAAGTTTCAAGTTCCGAGAAAATTCATTAGCTAAATTTATACAACAAATTTCATTATATTGTAATATCGACGCTGAAGTTTAAAACTTGTGTCATTAACTCCGACTAAATTACCTGAATTAGAACGAAGTTTGTTCTTTGACACACATTTCTCGACTAACAATTAGGTTGGATTGATAAAAGTTGGAAGTGAAGTCCACAAGTCCCATTCACAAATAATGCTTTCAGAATAGCAATTAGCAATAAGCTCAAATCGCCCTCGGTGGCTCGGTCAGCTGAGGCACCGCTTCGGAAACTGAAGTGACCGTTTGGCGTGGGTTTGAGTCCCGCTTAACGCATGAGTTTTTCATTTCATTTCATTTCATTTCATTTCAATTTATTAATCTTGATTGAACATGTACATGTTATAAGATAAGTCAGAAAAATAAAAATACAATATATTATAAAAATCAGTATACATATGGTACAAATTAAAAGGCGTGAAAATATAAAAATATACAAATACAGTCCATCAGTGAGTTACGAATTCTTCAACAGAATAAAACACTTATACAATAGGTATTGTTTCAGTTCTTTCTTGAAAGATGACCTACCTACATTAAGTTTAAGTGGTGGTGGTAAGGCGTTGAACATCATTATACCAGCATATAGAGGGCCTTTGGTAAACATAGTGAGATTATGAGTAATTACTCTTAAGTCTTTCTTGGTACGGGTATTGTGATCGTGTATGTCATTGTTTTGTATAGTAAAATGATCATTTGTCACAATGTACATGATTGTATTTAGAATATATTCACATGGGAGAGTCATTATTTTGAAATGTATAAAAAGCGGTCCACATGAATCTTTATAAAACAATTTGGCAGGATTAAAGCTTGCCCTAGCCAATATACAAATTGCTCGTTTTTGTAGTACAAATATTCTATTTGCACTGCTAGAATGACCCCCTTTTCTTATTATCACTCCATAATTTCATAATCACCTGCTTATTCGTACCCCTGTATAATCGAGCTGATGATGGGGTCAAAGCAAACAATAATCAATCAATCAATATATAAACCCTATACTTCAAGAGTAAAAGTAATTCCTGATGCATGGTTATTTAGAACTAACATATTGACAAAACCTTGTTCAGTTAAGATAGCTATAAGGCAAATCAGTCTGACCAACTGGGTTTTAGTGATGAAAGCATGTTTTTTAACACGTCTTCATAGTGTATAATTTCAAGGCAAATAGCTTGAAGAGGTCTAGAAAAAGTAGTACCGTTTAGCGGTGGGAAAGGGTTCCGGAATTTGGAGTGAAGAAATCTGAATATTGGTTCAGGAGTTTGCGCAGCCGAAAAGGAAGCAATCCTGAAAATTGATCTTGTCTTCAAAAAATAAATACGTATCAAAAAACCAAATAAGTCGATCACTGTGAGGACCTTTGACCTTTAGACTACACAAAAACTCATTTTGAATTGAATCATATTTTGCGACCTTTTATTTTAATGTTTGATTATTTGAAGGAAATTAAAATTAAATTGAGTTAGTCACTAACGGTGGTGAGAAGGTTGAGGCTTCCGTAGCTGATCGAAGCAAATTTGATCCACGTGCCAGTGACTTCATTTTGTCGTCAATTTAAAATCAAATTGACCTTGGCTCACAGCTAGGGTCAACCGTAGGTTATATAATAAGGTCTTTGGTTGTTTTTATACTGTGGCCGCAGAGTCGATGAAGTAGCAAAAAGTAGAACTGCTTTATCGACTCTGCTGAGATTATATAGGTTTTTTTTATATCTGGTTTTAACGACGAACCATACTGATGGCTATGATCTATTGTCGTCGGTATGGATGATGAATGAGATGATGGGAGGATGAGATGAGAGGTTATTTTATTAGGTGTTTTGGATGGTGAGAAGGATTCGGTCGTGGCTTATTGTCAAGGAACCATCCCAGTATCAACCTGAACGACAGAGGGAAACCACGAAAAAACCCTGTCAGGATGGTCGACCATTGCGGGAATCGAACCCCGGTCTCCCGAATGACGGTTCAGTGTGTTACCACTCGGCCACGCGTCTCGGTATAGGCTATATGGGTGCAATGTTTGAAGTGTAGGTTTGAAAACACTACTCTTACGACTATTTTCTTGTTGCTATTGCTTTTGACTTGTTTTTACTGTTGTTGTGAGAAGACGGAAACGTAAAATATCATTTGGCAAACTTTGCTTTTGAAGTTACGTTCACTCTTGACTTTGGTAGCACAAAATGTGTGTCAATTTAGCGGAACATCATTTTTTATGATTACTTTTGAGCATCAAGAGATACCAAAATTCTGATACAGGACGGACACAGATATCATAAATAACTTCAAAATAGTAATTTCTCAATCACATCAAAACTTGATACAAGATCATCGTTCCTCAATAAAAGCTATGAATGAAAGAATGTATAGTTATAACTATTCAAATATTCCACACTTTTCACAGGTTTGCATCTGAAAACACTGATTCAGCAGTGTACCTGTGTGAATGTTAGAATCGAATATTGATAACTTTATTTCACATTGTTTGCTGATATTGATTGAAAAGGTTTGTGTTTCTGCTGTTTACGAATTTTGATACTGTTCAAAAGGTAACAACATAAATCTGATATTCCGCTAAATTGACATCCAAAAGTGCTTTCAATTATTGTTCTGTGGGTCGATGAAGTAGCGTGGCTGTAGAAGGTAGAACTGCTTTATCGACCATGATATTGGGCCTCACCACTAAGACTGATGCTAAGACATCAAGACTAAGACTGATTTGAATCAAAAGTGTATTTATGACCAGTAGTTGTTCACGAAATATAAATGAAAGGATTGAGCGATGATTCAAATTCGAACAGCCCTCCCCGTGGCTCAGGCAGCTATAACACGCACTGTACTAAAAACTGAAGTCTCGTTGGGTGTGGGTTCGAGTTCCGAAAAAGGCATGTGGTTTTGTATCATCACTACATGATTTCATCATTACACGCTAGTTCGTACCCCCATCTAACCCAGCTGTTGGTGGGGTCGTTACTCGTTAAGCAACATGAAAGAAGAAAAAATATCAAAATAATCAACAGATCGACAGATCAACTTGTTATTGTTACCCATGTTTACCAATGCTACTTTTTGTGCGTCAAGTATTAATTAGTTTAATCACGTCAATTAGATTTCCAAATGAACGCGTCATAATTAGTGTAGTTATCAATTAGAGCCAAACATATAGCATTGATAAACAAGGTGATAATAAAAGGTGAAAAGAAGGCCGTGATTTTTGTCTAATCAGAAATAACATTTGTGTTCTTCGGTTTAAATATATAATTATACCTGAAGTGAGTGTAAAGAAGTGTTAAGTGTGATACCAGTTTGTTCGCATGTGATTTTCAAGCATTCTGTGATAATAGACACTGATTTCTGTACATTGTGAGTGATAGACAAGTCCTTTCATTATTTCTTAAATTCTTGGAAGTTTGGTTATTTAACAATTTGGCTTGGAACTTTACTAACGGAAATTCTCCACAGCCATCTAACTGCTTTTCCTATAAGTCACGATCCCATTGATTCACAATTGATCAAGGTTTATTGAGGTAATTTCATAAGTGGAGTCGAATTAAGACATTCAAGTCGAGAAAAGTGATGAATACATGTTCTCTGCAATGCCCACATTGTGGAAAGAAAGATTTGTTAAATTTGGAAAAGCACATTGAGCAACATCATCT
Organism: Brachyptera risi; assembly: GCA_964007535.1. Lineage (NCBI taxonomy): Eukaryota > Metazoa > Arthropoda > Insecta > Plecoptera > Taeniopterygidae > Brachyptera > Brachyptera risi. Next base: position 22,978,010 of record OZ023333.1, on the reverse strand, counting down.
GGATGTTTACTGTGTATCATCGCAAATACCGGGTACATCCTCAACATCACTAGAGAGGAAACAGTCACAAGGACCTTCCACGTGCGTCCTGTGCGATAAGACATTCAAAACACATCATGGTTTGAACGTACATATGCGGAAAATACATGCTCAAATATTTTCATCTGTTAAATCAGATTTCTCCGGTGACTGTGAAAATAGTGATAAGATGAATGCAGAGTCAAAGAAGATTTTCAAGACGACGGAAGCAAGACGTAAGTTCTCTTGTACAGACTGCTTGAAAGTGATCAATGAAAAGGATAAATCGGTTAAATGTGCCTATAATTGTGGTTCCTACTTTCACTCTAGCTGTACGGAGTTGACAGAGGTAGAATTAAGAGTGATATCAGAAAATAACCGCATTAAATGGATTTGCAAAAGTTGCACATGGTCTACTGAGGCTAGCATCACTCCACTTCATGACAAACTAGAACAACTGAATAAAACTATCCTTGAGAATTATAGACCTGCTGAAGCTATTCCACAGATAAAAATTCCCCAGGGCAAAATTAGTTTTGCAGATAAAGTTCGAGCTACCAGTGTTATTTTAATCAAACCAAAAGAAAAAACACAGTCAAGTGATGCTACTACTGATGAAGTTAAATCGAAGATTGACCCGACGTCATTTCTTTCTGGAGGAATTACCATGGTGAGGAAGGTGCAAGAAGGGGGAATGGTTATTGGCTGCAACAACAAAGAAACACTGGACATTCTCAAGGAAAAGGCTGAAAAATCTCTGAGCAACAACTACAGTATCGAAATTCCACCGAGAAGGAATCCACAGGTAAAACTGCTATCATTGGAGTGTGAAGAACCAGATCAAGTTCTAGTGGATAAAATTATAAAACAAAATCAGATAATTAACACTCGAGATACATTTGTCATGAAAATAATGAACTCACGTCGTTTTACAAAAAATGACCACTGTTTAATGAACATTGTACTGGAGATAGACCCAGAAACTCGAGATCACATCATGAAGGAGAGAAAACTTTTTGTTGGTTGGAGAAGGTGTCATGTGGTTGATAATATACATGTATTAAGGTGTTTCAAGTGCTCATCCTTTGGACATACAGCTTCTGTATGTCCTGGTGAAATAGTGTGTCCCATTTGTGCCGGAAATCATGATCTTCAAACCTGTCGAGCTGATTACGAGAACTGTATCAACTGTATCAAAGCGAATGTGAGTCTAAACCTAGGATTGAATGTATATCATACAGCCATGAGCTATGAATGCCCGAGTTACAAGCAGAGAGCAAAAAGAATAATTGAGAAAACAAACTATGAACATAATCCATGCAGCAGATAGCAACCAACTGAATTACGGAATCTGCAAAGTATGCCTTCAAACATATTTTCTGAAATAAAGTCTCGCATACATAGTTTAAAAATAGCTCATAGCAACATTAGATCACTCTCCAAAAATATTGATGAAATCAAGCTTATTATTAAAAATCAATCCTTTGACATTTTTGGACTATCGGAAACTTGGTTGAAAAGTGGTGACCCAGCATTCTTACAAATCTCTGGCTACACTTTAATTAGGAATGATCGGCCTGAGCCGAAGAAAGGAGGAGGTGTAGCAGTTTACGTCAATAGTAATCTATGTTTTAAAGAAATTACAACTCTACCAACAAGCGGTTCAGTGGAACATATAATTCTAGAATTTTACTTCAAGGAGTCTAAATCCAAACTAGCTTTTACAACTCTCTATCGACCTCCAGACTCAAATCCTAATACCATAGAAGAATATGTGAATATAATGGATCATCTCAACCATAGTTATGCACATGTGATCAATATGGGCGACTGGAACATAGACTTCTTCAGAACAGAAGAATCGAACACAAAAACTCTCATCAACTATCTCACTGCTTCAAACTTCACGCAAATAGTGAAGACAGCGACCCGAATAACCAACACAACGGCAACCCTGATTGACCTGATTATTGTCAACAATCCAACCAATGTTATACTAACTGATCAGCTACCACCACCAGGATCAAGTGATCACAATGTTGTGCATATTACCTATAATATTGACGTACAAAAAATCAGAGCAACATTTCGTGAATATAGAAACCTACGGAAAATTGATATGCCCCTCTTCACATATGATGCCAGTCAGATTTTCTGGAGATACAATGTTGAGCAACATTCTGATATAAACGACAAAGTGGTGACTCTGAGTTCTATGATCTTGAACTTGATGGATGCTCATGCACCGCTGATAAAAAAGCGTTTTTCACATAAACCTGCTCCATGGCTAACACCGGCTGTGTCCTCAAGTATAAAATTGAAAAACTCAGCTCACAGAAAAGCTGTAATTTTGAATTCAGTAGAAAATTGGGCTGAATACAAAAAACTAAGAAACTGGTCAACAAATGTATCTCGTAAGGCCAAGCAGGCTCATTTCGATAAACTGCAAAATCTTTGTAGCTCAGACATGTGGAAATTCCTCAAACAGAGTCATGTCTCGTCTAAAATGGAAAATAACTCTTTACCAATGAACTTTGACAACCCAAATGCAATAAACGATTATTTTGTGAAAATTGGAAGCAATCCCACACTGCTGTCAAGTGTACAGGCACAAATGAAAGAACTTGACAAGATCCAATGCGAAGAACATTTTTATCTAGAGACGGTGGATCAAAAAACTGTTTACAATGTTGTGAAATCTCTTAGTTCAAGAGCTACGGGCACGGATGGTATCAATCTAGAGATCTTGCATCTAGTACTTCCTTATTGCCTTCCAGCCATTACTGATATCATCAACTTCTCTATAGCCTCATCAACATTTCCTTCACTTTGGAAGTCAGCTACTATCCACCCTCTGCCTAAAATAAATCAGCCAACGAATCTCTCCGATTTAAGACCCATCAGCATACTCCCTACGATGTCGAAAATCATGGAGAAAATAATACATCAACAAACTATGGCCTACATAAATAAGAATCAGCTCTTTCCTCCGGAACAATCTGGTTTCAGACCCGGGTACAGTTGTGGAACATCGTTACTAGACATGTCTGATAGCATACTCAACAGCATGACAAATAGAGGAACAGCCTTTCTTGCTTTACTCGACTATTCTAAGGCCTTCGATTCCATTCATCACCAACTACTAATAAGTAAACTTCGAATACTCGGTTTTTCTTCATCTACCCGGGACTACTTCATAAGCTACCTAGACTCCAGGACACAGCAAGTACAACTTCAAATAAACGGAGAAAAAAGATTATCTACATTTCTTCCCATTCCAAATGGCGTTCCACAAGGTTCTATACTTGGCCCCCTCCTCTTCAACATTTATGTTCATGATATCCCTTCAGCTACAACTCACTGTAAAATCAATCAATACGCTGATGATATTCAACTCTTCATTTCATGCCCTGATCCTATACTTTTACACTCTTGCATTGCAAATCTAAATTCTGACCTAAACTCAATTCAACTTTGGTCTCAGAAAAACGGCCTTATTCTCAATCCCAATAAGTCAGTTGTTCTTCCACTCGGTAGTGATAGAGGAATCAGAGTGTATAAAGAATGCCCTCTTAAAGTGAAAATGGGAAACACTGAATTGAAATCAGTAGCTAATGCTAGAAATTTAGGAATTTGGTTCCAATCTGATATGAAGTGGTCTACACATGTCACGAAGTGTTGTCATAAAGCAAATGGAATTCTACGGTATCTTTATCAATATAAGAAGCTTCTTCCTTTGAAAACGAAAGTGTCTCTTGTTGTATCATTAGTTTTTTCTATCTTCGATTTTTGTGACTATGTTTATAGCGGAATTGATAAAAGTATTGAACGACAGATACAAAAAGTTCAGTACTCATGTGTGAGATTTGTTCTGAACGTACCCTTCAAACAGCAAATTTCGCCCAAACTCATTGAACTTGGATGGTTGAACATGAAAAATCGCCGAAATTTTAATACATTAGTTTTAATTTATAAAATAATCAACAACAAGTCTCCAGCATATTTATATAACAAAATCGCTTTCACGTCACAGCTTCATCATCATAATGTTCGTCAAAATTCCAATTTGGTTTATCATCATCACAATTCCAAATCTTCATCTTCATTCTCAATAAGTGGTCCAAGAAGATGGAACGAGTTGCCAACATCATTAAAATCAGTAAAATCCCTAGGTATATTCAAATTATCATACAAAAAACAACTTTTAGTGAAGCAAAATTCTGAGATAGTTTTAAAAAATCATGTTTAATTTAGTTCTAATCTGTCAGCTCTTCCTGTTCTTTTCTTTTTGTTTTCCTTTTCCATTTGTAAATTTATAGTTCTTTTTATTACATCATTATTCGCATTTTAGTTATTATACTCATAAGGTTAGGTGGAAGAGCAGAAACTCATGTCTCTGAACCTCGCCATTTCATTTTTGTTAAATAATCATCTCATTCTATAATTTTTATATGTAAATTGTTATTTCTGTGTTTCTTTTGTCAACTAGGCCTACTCAAAAATGAATAAAGACTTATTATTATTATTATTATTATAACGAGTTAACCCGCTAATTATGACCACTTCATGCACTAATTAATCTTTCTGAAAAGCAGTCCGATCTCTTATATTTATATATATATATATATATATATATATATATATATATATATATATATATATATATATATATATATATATATATATATATATGTATATATAGATATAGATATATATAGATATACATACATTTGGATAAATGATGGTATAATCAGATCATTTCATGAGTTAAACGATATGTGTATAACTTTTTTGTAGTTTCACTCAAACTTGTTGATGTTGGAACTGTTTTGTTCACAAAGAGAATCTTTTTGATGAAAAAACTGATTTTGCTTGTTCTCTATAACTTATGATTCTTATTCGTGATGAAATAAATTTATCTGATCTCTATCTAATCAGAATTGAAAATCTTCTTGTCATACTTTGAGAATTATTTATTGAAAAATATGTGCATAACTTTCATCCATCTTGAAAAATATGTAAATAGACATTTACATATAGACATTTAATAGACAAGATTGGTTGCGATATTCAAAGCGTACAGAGGGGATAAGGCATGGAAGGAAATCAGAGCCAGATTCGGAACACCGCATTTTCAGGGTAGGAATCACCACAGCCACAAGATCACGGCGGTAGGATTTGGAAGGCGGAAGCAGGTTGGGAACACATTGGTGGATAAGGGAATCGAGGGGTGGAGAGGTTTGCCTCAGAGCGTGTTCGTCAACTCTCCATCAATTAATTCATTTAGGACAAGACTATTGAAAATTATTCAGACTCAAGTTTGCTATTTATTATTATATATGTATTTTTTTTTCTCTTTCTTATTTAAATATATGAATGTGTTATGTGCCACCGGATTATGAAATTCAATGCATAAAATAAAGTTTTAATATAGACATCAAAATGAAGAATTCAGCATTAGACTATATTATAACGTCAAATTTGTGTTCAATATTGCCACATTCTAATATTGACTGGGAAATAATGAATGAAACTTCTCTATTTGAACACTTCAAATAAAGTTTTTGAAACTCTGTTCAAAGATTGTAATTATAGTTTAATGAGTAACATAACTATTGGAATTTCCAGTCAAGTATTCGTAAATCGTTATTCACGAAATCAGTAATATAACATGCAGCTTGGAACTTACCTGGATCCAATTATCTATATAGAGTTTTTGAAACTTCAATTTATATAGATAATTGCTCTAACATGTAACCTTCATATTTTTCTTTGCGATTATTATACTATCTCATAGCACTGATATGGAAAATGAATTTTCAGTTCCGAAAATAATGAATACCCCAGTGAATTCGATTGAAACGAGTGAATATTTTGAATTTATTCGTTGGTTATAAGGAATATTTATATAATTCCTGTATCTGCATCGTTTATATAGATTTATATATTTCAAATCATGCTTCATCTCATCTTGATAAAGAAAGGTTGTAAGCATATATCCTTTCTTATCCATCTGGATGAAGAAATAAATCATTTATTCTTAATACTGAGTGAAACAAGTAAAAAATTGAGAAAGATGAGTTCGAAACTGGAGATGACGGCGTACAAAATGCATTATATGAAATACTGTGAATAATATGAGAAATATCAATAAGGAAGAAATACAGTGATACAAATAACAACATTCATTGATCAGTTTTCTTATGAATGTTCTTATTCGGTTACTTCGCAGTACAAAGACTTCTAAGATCATTCCGTTACAAACCAATGAACAGAAACCACCTTCTCAAGTTATAAACAGAACTCTAATCAACCATCGCAGCCTCCGTTTTTCAATCAAAATCTCAACATGTTGATCGATCTCCATTTATTTCACAGATTGTCTCTCCGCTCGCTTGCCCCAAGGAGATAATCAAAGTGAAGGGAGATACGACATGAGAGCATGTACCGGGACACCCGGGCAGTAATAGAAAGCACGGATGTTCTGGATAGAGTTATAACTGCATTGTGGGTATATTATTCGTTCGTATGTTCAGAGGATTTGAGTTGATCCAGTCGATCGCAGCAGCATCCAAAAGCCTGTTAACTTCCTCCCTCCCTCCCTCCCTCCCTCCCTCCCTCCCGTACTGCCTCCCTTCCTCCCTCATACCCTTATCCACTGTATTCATCCCAGAGAAGAGGCATAAATGCAATTATCAAATATGATGAACGAATCTGAGGGTTGAATTTTCATGGAAAATAGAAAATTTCACTTTTCCAATACTCGGAAATTCATTTGATAATTTATTTAATAATGGAATCAATTTCTGAAATATAATTGAATTCTAGATACTATAACAATCATTTGGTCCATTTGAAAATAAAACGAGTGGAGAGTATGAAGCTGAAGGCTTCATATAATACCACAGTATTATTTTGAATGAATAATTTCTTCGTATGAATATAGATTTTTTTTCTCAAGTTTGAGTTATTGAAATGATTTGGAAGGATGAGAGTACGGATATCTAGTTATTGCAGAAATTAGAAGAGATATTTTCATATTCGTAAAAAAAATGGAACCCACTAGTTATCTAAGATAGCACGGTGATATTTCTTTTTAAATAATACACGGCTTTTCTTGTCACATTATTGTATAATGAAAAGCAGACAAAATGCTATACTCAATGTTACAAACACATAATTGTCCGTTTGAGTGATTTCGGCACTTACTAAAAACCAACCCTTCTATCAAGCCGACTTGATACCAGTACACATGTGGACACATAAAAACGTGATCACTCACTCCACATTGAAATGCATCCCGAAGAAAATGTACTCGTATTTATACTAGAAACGAACCAGCGGCAGAAAGGGTACACATACTCACTTCAGTAACAGCTTGGAATAAAAATAAAAGTCCTTTTTTCATCTGGCTAAACCAGTGAATCTTAGGATATTTTATTCTATTCAGGACATTTGAGACTAATAGAAATCGGACCATCACTTGTGATCCACGCTCCGCAGCTAGCCTATGAAAATATTTATGGGTAAAATAAGCCTGTAGATACTATTTGGATTTGGATCTGATTTGGGAAAAAAAACATTCATGTATAGCCACACGTGTACCACTGTGACAGATCGTCGATACGAACAGATCGATATCCCTGCATCTGCACCCCATGAAGGCCTGACACACTCTGTCACGGCCCCTAGGGGTGAAGTGTGAGAAGTGAGGAATAGGCCGGTAGCTATCAACACCGGAATGTAGGTGTTTCAAACTACTGGTAATCTGAAATTCCTTTCCCACATAAATACTACATCGACATTTGATTGATTTTCCCTACCCCCACCCCCGTCGCCACTCTGCCACACAACCCCTCACGCGTGAGATACGACAAGCTGTGAGCCCAATCACTTATATTTAGTTTTAGGCTTATTACTTATACATACTGCGTGTCTTTCATCACAATGCCGACAATAACTGAACATATACTTGTACCGTCGGTGGAAGGACGTCTACCAACTAAATAATTTGAAGAGACTTCGGATAATTATGTCATAAAACCTTTTCAACTTCAAGGATTTAACGTTTTTGGAAAGTGCAATTGAGTTTCTTATCGTAGACCTCGTCCTTTCTTTATACCATCGAATCTTGATACATCATTGTTCCCCGATTAAAGCAATGGATGAAAGATAGGATTGTTTGAAAGAGGCAGCACAAAGGCGACGTAACCATTTCAAAGAATAATAACAAGACAATTCATTTAACGAACAATAAATGTGAAGGTGATAATTTCATGAATATAATGAAAAATTATGATGAAAATACCATAGCTTTGAATTTTTTTTTTTGTTATGTTGATAATCACTATACCTTCAATCGATTTGTCTATGAATACAAGTACATCTTAATTTCAAAGTACTGGCACATATGGCAAGTCTTATAATAATCAAAGTACTGTCAAATGTATTTTTATATATCATTGATGCTCATTGAATATTGATCCCGGCAACATCGAAGTCATTTGGGGTTAGAAATGAGATGGGGTATGTCATATGGGAACCTGAATGAACGAGATGATGAAGTGATGAGATATGAAAGAAAATGAGAATTAGGAACGAAAGTGAGGTGAAAGGACACTTAGAATACTCACATCTATACAGTGAAAGTCAAACCAATCCCGTCATTCATATTTCAAAGCACTTGAATCAGAAAAACCACGCTGATTGGAATTAGTAACTGTGAAGAAATCTAACAAGCTATTTTTTTAAAACTTTTTCAGGGAGTTTTGGATGAAGAATACATCTAATATTGCCAAAGATATTTGTAGATATCAATGCCTGGTGGGCACGATAAAACATGCTAAACATCAACATGATAAAAATCAACAAAATTACTGACTTTCTGCCAAAATTTTCTGAAATTTTTATGATGAACAGAAAATTTGTGTGAAGAAATGACTGTATAGGCCTTGAACCAATGAGTTAAACATTGCGAAATTTGAAAGGAATCTCGCATGCTATTGGTTCATAACTATTGATTTATGATGTATATGTGTTCATTACAAGGAAATCGCAACCGACTGGGGCCTTCAAAATAAAATGTGCCAAAAAGCCATTATTGGAGGGTCTGTTTGGTGAGGTTTGGTCAATCTGTTGATACCCAAATACCTCTGGGGCTTTCAACAAAGATATGCGTCTTCAAAAACGACTCAAAGTAACTTATCTATCGGATAAAAGTACTCCGTCTCTTTGCTTGAAGCATCCTAAAACTGCTCGATTATTCATGAGCTTCTATGAACGGAATATAGTAATAATGTTTGCAAAATAAATGAAGCGAGCATAGCAGAGTGGTGCAGATGTTCGGATGAACTGAAAAATTCACTACGAACTTCAATAAACCCAATTATGCCAATAAGCCTATCACTCATTGTTGTAATGGCATCATGATGAACTTTACAACTGCTGTTGAAGGAAAGAAGTGCACATAGCCCAAGTGTCTAGATTGCCAATGTAGAAGTAGCTCTAATTGGCAGTTTGAAGTTATTATTACCATGGTTACCTATGCTATTTGTTTTAACAATCTCTCGGATGAAGGTTCACTGGACTTTGTAATACCAGCCCTAAGAGACTTGGTTCCAAGTGGAAGATATCAACATTCGTAGGTCAAGTTCACTCTCGATACTAATGCCGGTAATGTTCGGATATATCACAAAAACTGTCTATATTTGAATTTTGAACCGGCTTATACTAATGTGTTCTGTACTTTTGGATACTAAAAATATTTACCCACGGCGAAAAATCATTGTCACAGACAGCGTAGTACTGGCATCAAAGTTGATTGTTCTCAATTTTAAAAAGTCTATATGTATAGATTCAATCTGAAATATTGGTGGCTAGACCTCCTCGAAATCTCACAAAAATCAAGAGGTGTCGCTTTAAAACCGTCTTACTAATTTATCTGTAAGCTCAATTTTTAAACAATGATCGTCCATCAATATTTCGATTGAAATTAAAAAAAAAAATGTCTCATATCATTCTGAAGAATTGAATTTCAATTTCAATGTCTGTTTGAATCCATTCTCCACGAAGTTAAATGGAAGGTAGTACCCAATTCGAGAAAGTCTAGTTTAATTGAATTCGGATTAAGTAAGTGCATGTCTATTTTCTATCAATTGTCAGCATCGGTTAGCATAGAAGTATATGCGCATCTGATTTTATGCTCATTGAATCACCACCATGCAATTACATTATAGAATGCCAAAGTCGGAATTCTCTTATGCAATATCCAGCTCCTATGAACGTGGCTTAACGAATTACTGGAGATCTACACACGGTGTAAAATTTTCAACATCGATATAGGGTAGTTACAAAAACTATCGTTTCAACTTAACGATTGAACATTTTATTGTGAAATTAATTCATGCCATTCAATGATTAATCTTCTGAAATGATGTTGATCCATAATGAATATTAGAATTAGGTATCTTGTTATTTACATACTTTGATTTGCATTGAGGTAGGAATAAGGTATGAAAATATATGATTGCATCATAGGCATTTCTAATATATGGACTATTCTCACTGCATGACGTAGGCACGGACAGCCTTGAGTGTGCTTGAAGCCGACAGCACTGGGGGGAGGGGGGGGGGGGGAGAAACCACGTGACTCGGAGATGGGCAAGCAGACTGGTGAAGTTGTACACAGCGATCGCCACGCACCACCTTGTCATTTATTCATTTATTTATTTATTTTTCCACGGATATTATTACATTTCATTTGTTAATAATACAATTGAAAATATCAGGATCAATGTAAAATATATGGCAAGTCAACTTGTTACTACATATATAGAACAGACACAACAAGGACAAAAATAAATTTCAGAGTACGTTATAGCCTATATTGGAGTATTTTTTATAAATATGTAACACCAATTGCTTGTCAAAATGTTGATAATATCAGATGTAGTTGATAGCATTCATACTACGGCAGTCAATAATTACAATATTAAAATATGTCAGTTTTCAATACGTTAATTCTTGAAGGATACTGAATACAAAAACGTGGGTTTAAGTCACATGAAAAGACGCGGAAATATATCTTGATTATAATAAAGCATATTTCTCAGTGGAATTGTCACACAAGTAATATAAATCAATGAATGAAGTCATTTATTCGGTCTGACTCGAAGCTCTGCTATGAGGATAACGTGTAGCGAAATATTCCCAGTCAGGCTGGTATCACCGCATCACGTGACTTACTCCCCCCCCCCCCAAGCACCGCGCCGCCAAGCGTGACGGCTTCATCTTTGCGCCCTCTAATAGTTTTTAAGCTCTATGGATTGCACCATAGAATAAAGAACTACAAGATCTGGTTAGTCGCCTCAGTGACTCAATCAACTATCGCTAGTGGTAGTATCTGGCGTCAGTCGGTTATGGGTTCGAATCTCGCATAAGGCATGGGTTTTTGTAAACGTCCTTTCAGTTATTATCACTTCATCGTTTCATTACCACTCGCCCATTCGTAACCCCGTTCAGCCTAGCTGCTGGTGGGGGAATTATACAGCATTATATTGAAACAAAAGTTTTTTTATTCTATGGTTGTACTAGATCAATAATTTTCCACATGTGTTTTCAGAAAATTTGACTCATCCGTAGTTGGTATGAATTATTATTGTCCATACCTCACTTCATGTTTATTAATGTCGTATCTTCTACTGTTGAAATGTATTGAACATTTATATCTGAGGAAAATTTGTCTGGAACTTGTAACCTCAGCCTACGGGATCCCTCTCAAATTCTCACAAGTCGTAGCTCATTTATCAAACCAAAAGATCAACTGAAAGACCTCTCCTGCCTCGCTACTGTTTATCTACCACGTAGAGAAATCGGGCAATTCGTCAAGATTTGGATGCAAGAACGCGCGTAGATAGAACCACATCAATACTGAAAAGCAGGGACGGGTAGCCATGTTCAGATAACACTAGAATGAAATTGAATATTGGGGTTTGGTCAAAGATCAGGTCAACGACCACGATAAATATCACACTGAGTCAAGATTGAGGTAATATAAACACCACTGCACATCTTATGAGGACAACAAAAAATGCAGATATCTTCACAACCAATACCATTTTATTGATTGACAAATCTGTGACAAATATCTGTGACAATACAGAAAAATTGCATCTTCCTCGAAAATTTTTGTAGGAAGATGCACGAAGATGACGATGGGCCGCAAAACCGCAGTATAGGGTAGAAGGCAGAAAGAAATTTTTGGAATCCATTTCAGTTTTTCTCTATTTTTTTCGAAGACATTTTTGGAAATTCATTGTTATTAATATTTTATTTTCTCCATTCTAAGCGGTCTTACTTATTCACCTTCAGTCTTGTTAGGGGACAAATTGTATAATCGAGATTTCGAAGTTGATAAAAAAATGTAATTAATTCATTGAACATAATATTTAATACACAAGAGTCAATATATATATAGTACAATATAAATTGTGAGGTGAATTGACAGGATTATTGTGTCCGTTATTTCACCTTTATTCAGAATATTGAATTAAAAATCAAAGTGTTTCAATTAATATTCAGTAAAAGTTATTTGGTACACCGGTAAGCAGTGAATGAATCTTTCACTCCTTCAAAATATTCATCAAACTCACGATACTGTTTATAGATTCGATAAAATTGATATAATAATTTTCTTCCACTTTCCGAACAGTTTTTCACTAATGTCAGGGAACTGGTTTTATGATTTCTCGCATGCAACCTCGTGGTGAAAGCTATACTTTTCCCACAAGGTTCTTTCCCGGAAGAAAAGGAAACACTTTGAAAGCAGTTCCTATTATACGAAAAATAATTTAAGAAAGTAATATCCGTAATTTGAAAATTTTCATTGAATATGTTTTTCATTTTATTCTTGACAGGAATGATTTAAAAATAAATTGACATATTCAGAGAGGAAAATCATTATCTTTTCGTTTTTTTTTTTTTTATTTATGGATGAATGAAAATGATAATTCAAGACCTGTGTTTGTTGTCTAGACACTGGAATATTGACAAAATACTCTAGTCTACATCAATTGATGTTTTCACATTACTGACTGCGCCGCGACTAGATAAACTTGATATGAAAATGAATCAATCTATAGACATAATCATACTTTCTATGTTCTGGATATTATTTTCGCTTCACAATAAACGCATAATTGACGGGAAATTATTTTTTAACGAAGTTGATTTCGAATGCTTGTATTTCGAGAGTGAAGGCTCGAAACACTCGCGCGCTGTTGGTGTGGAACAAGGGGCACGGTCGACCGAAACCTCCATCTTTCGTGGATAGAAGTATACCTTTGAGCAAGTTTTATATTGAATATCAAATAATATACATATGAAACTGATCTGGTTGAACACGACGGCATTTTCATATAAAAACATGTACAACATTGTTAAAAATGTGACGTGAGTAATGTAAAAGTATTGGATCTCGAACAGTTTGCAGCAGACGGAATAAATAGGCAATTTTACCAACTAGTACAGTACACGACCATCCCAACAGTGCTGCCTAGTGGCGACTATGCAAACCCACATCTAGTGCAGCACACCAGCTAAACTAGAGTCAATTCATATAAAAAATTGAATATCTTTCATTTGCACAATAATACAGTACCCTAGCCTAATCCAAACAACGCATGGCCTATTATAATTTGAATCAAACCTGATAAGAAACACTCATATTCCGAAAAACACAATAGAAATACAAATGCTTTGTGAATGGAAACAAAAAAATGAATCGAAAACGAGATTCGAACTGACAACTTTCTGGGTCAAAAGCACAATCCATTCACAAATCTACACACAACACAATCCAATTCACAAATCCGACAAATCCATTCACAATCCTTTCAGCCTCCACAGAAACTCTTGCCAACATGCGATTTAACCCAGGAATGCGAGCAGTGCACTGCACTTGAAGGGTTAAAAAACACGGTAACCACGGACAACGCCAGCTGTCCCAATCGCCAATTGGCTTGGCCAACTAGTGCGAAATTGGTCATGTGAAAGTGACACCAGGACGATCGCTGTTGTCTGGATTTGTGTTAGGGAAGGTGAATAGAGCTTCTGAAAACATCAGCCCTACCCAATTGGCCGACTAGCAGCAGACAACCAATGGGAATGCAGTAAATATGTGACGTATTTTTGTCTGTCGTTTGCTAGTACCTTCGATCGTCAACCTTCGTTCTCTTTCAAAGTTCTATTATATATTTGATCATCTATGATTGGCGCTCCATTTATCTAGTCAAATTCATTACCGAATTGTCACCAATTATGGCAGTTGGATTGTGATGAAGTGTAACGTGTTTCGATTCGGTTGGCCATGCCAGTTGGCAATCGCGACGACTGAAAACTTTTCGTGGAAGCTTCAGTTGCTTGAGACATTCCTCTCACTTGTTCTCACATTCTTGTCATTCACTCTCTCTTTCGAAGTCGCTGTTGGAAAACAGCTGATGGCATGTAAAATGTGATTCAATAGTCGAGTTATGTGTACGATTGAGTCAACAAAATATTTCCAAGGGTTGGTTGGCGATTTTCTACAGGGATGAATTCTTTGGCGTGTTCAGAATGGAAATTTCAAAGACTATGTGGAAAATGAAAGGAAAATGTTATGCAAAACTAGGATTTTCTCTATTCTTCTTCACGGTAGATCAGACTCTTCAGAGTTCATGATATCTTAAAAAATCTGATTTAAAGCATAGATGATTAATTATTATTCCAAATAAATATCGACGGTATTGATAGAATTCATTTTCAATCATTTATATATATATATATATATATATATATATATATATATATATATATATATATATATATATATATATATATATATATATATATATATAAATATATATATATATATATATATATATATATATATATATATATATATGTATGTATTATGTATATATATATAAATATATATGAATATATATATATATATATATATATATATATATATATATATATATATATCACTGTAATCACAGTGACAAGGTTATGCTTTTTTTCGTGCGGAAAAGTATTTGAAAAAAAAAACAGGCAATTTAAGGCGAAAAACAACTCTTTATCTCATTTTTGTGAATGTTTGCATACATAAATTACATGCGGAATTGTTTATGGATACAATTTTGGCGTTGACTAAGCTATTCCTTCACTGATGCGTAAGCAATGGTTACCAGTACTCAGAAACAGAACATGCATATCTAATCGTCTTTTGAATTATTCACCGTTCAAAAAGACATCTGCACTAATACTGTATCAAACCGTCGAATAGAATGTCGCACAATAATAAAATATGTATGCTAAGGTGGGCCAAATTGTATGCATTGCGGATCTGAAAAGGTTCTATCCAAGTTCTTTTATGTCCTTAAGGATCATTTCAAGGTTAGATCAACCGTCTCTATACATCCTCAACCCTACACACTTGCTGGTACCTTGTTGCGTATTGAGTGCAGCTTTTATCTGTTCGTGTTTTATTGACGAGGCTCCCGATAGGGTTACTCTCAGTATGCGGAAGAAATAAATGAATAGTATATATATATATATATATATATATATATATATATATATATATATATATATATATATATATATATATATGTATATATATATATATATATATATATATATATATATATATATATATATGTATATATATATATATATATATATATATATATATATATATATATATATATGTGTGTGTGTGTGTGTGTGTGTGTGTGTGTGTATATATATACTTTGTCTTGTTGACGCACTTATTTTCCGCACAAGTTTGAATGCACCAAGTTTGGTCTTGTTTTGAATTAGGTTATAGGTTAGTCTCACTTTGAGAGTCAGTAGAAACAAAAAGCATGAGTTACCGCATCGATGATACCCTTCAACTGCCAGTTAGAGCTATTCATAACTCGGTAATTCCGACACTTGGACCACGTTTCAATAATAATAATTATGTGTTATTGAACTATAATTATTATCTCATGTACTCAAATGTAATTGGTTACCAAGGATCATAAGAAATATCTTTACTGATTATCGCTCAATCTGACATCACTGGAATAATTTCGAGACAATTTGTGCACTCAAAATAGTGTATTTTCAATGCTTTGTTCAGAACATCTGTCCTCAATATCTCAATTAGTTACAATAAATCTGATGATTCATCTTCAGATGAATCAAATAGAGCTCCTAATAATAATACTCTTTTGATTTGAGAAACTTTTTTGATCGCAACCGCGTGAAAAGTGACAATATTTGCCATATCTATATCGACACATCTCAAGCGGAACCGTGATCAACATTCATTATTGGATATGAAATACAGAAAATCGAAAAAAAATGTCGCTCTAAAACGTTTCATTTATATACATTCTACTGAGAGAAGTGCATGGTATTAACATAGCGGACAAGTTTGCTGAATTTCGACTGTTCATTTTTGGAAGTTGGTAAGGGAAACTATTCATCTGATAAATTATTGAGTGACATATGTGATTATCAATCATGAATCCGCATGAGCGATTTTGTATCACAACGAGCTATAATCAACCCTGAATTCATTATCCTAATTGAGTTTTCGAATTTAGAGGAACTCAACAATAGAGAAAGAAGAAATATATGAAATTCTCTGACAAAATCACATGAACTTTATCATAAATTCGATAATAATATGTGTGTATGGATCCTGGAGATGAAAACAAATCAAAACGAAACATCAATATGAAATTCACGAGCAGGACAGTGGTACGATTGACATATTCAGAAGACGGTGGCAGCAATCATCAATCAATAACTTCAACTACAAAATACCACTGAAATATGGTATATATACTATATATATATATATATATATATATATATATATATATATATATATATATATATATATATATATATATATATATATATATATATATATATATATATATATATATATATAATTTATATGAATCCATTATGGTTCTAGGGTATAATCGTGTTAAATTGAGTACAAAGTATAGATGTTGGATACTTTTTTTATTTTCTACTCAACGCGTTTCGACGGTCTTATCACCGTCTTTTTCTAGAGATGTCTATTCTATAAAACATTCACATTATTGTACAATAACAAAAGAGAAGAATTAAAAAAACAAACTGAAGACTGGATACATTGAAAAGTCAAAGAACATAGAAATTGTGATAGTAAAAAGCGGTAGCCAAACATGCGTGTTCGACTGATGATGGTAAATCACATAGAATCCTATACGACGAGTCACGGGTGATAGATGGGCAACCTCAACTCATTAAAAGAAGAATTAGCGAATCGATCCAGATAGAAAAACATCAATATAAATACAAAGGTGAAGATAAATATGTTATAAGCGACGGTTGGCGAACAGTGATGAGCCGACTACAGCATAAAATGAAATAAAGAATAGATAGTACAGAGAGGCTGAGAATATTAACACCCAGACAAAAAACCGATACAATTTGAGATGTACTGAAGAGTTAGTGGTGGTGCCAGTTCCGAGTCCCAAACTCTGTTTTCCATGAAGATTTGTATTTCATTCTGATTTTATTCGTATTTTATTTTCATTTCCTTTTTCAATTTTTACTATCACAATTTCTATGTTCTTTGACTTTTCAATGTATCCAGTCTTCAGTTTTGTTTTTGTAAAATTCTTCTCATTTGTGAACAAAATTATTATACAAATTATATTTTATTACAATAATGTGATTGTTTTATAGAATAGACATCTCTTGAAAAATATGGTGATAAGACCGTCGAAACGCGTCGAGTAGAAAATGAAAAAAGTATCTCAACATCTATACTTTGCACTCAATTTAACACGATTATACCCTAAAACTATAATGGATTCATCAATTATAATTCGTGAAAGTTTCAAACAAAATATATATATATATATATATATATATATATATATATATATATATATATATATATAATGTATATATATATATATATATATATATATATATATATATATATATATATATATATATATATAAGATTCTTCGAACTTTTGCGTTCAGTATTATAATTACACATTGTTTTGGGTTATTTTATTCCTCCGATGAAGAGAGTGACAGAGCTCCGGAAACGCCATCAATGATGATGATCCCCTTGTGCTGTAATATTTTGTTATATGATCACATTACTACGCCACTAATTACTTCACTGTGATCCATATATTATGATTAACATACCATGATTAGTTCTCTATTACCCACCCACTGTCATGTAATTGTTATTAGAGGGTATGAATGAAAAGTTACTATAGTGTAAGATGTTCACATCCCCATGTCTAGGACTCAAACCTACGCCCGATTCAACTTGACTTTCCAAAGCAGTTCCTTAACTGAATGAGCTACGAGAGGTGACTGGGGGGGCGTATATAATCGGAGCCAATGTACGTACCTGCGTTAATCTTCGTTATAATGCCAAATGTAGGTGATACCTCCAACCGCACTATCGGGGTCGTGCATCATCACAGCTTGCCTTAAGCCGAGATAATATCGGATTACCTGTTGCAATATGGCGTATTAGAATATTACGAGATACCGTTCCAGTTAACAGCGCCTGGATCCTTGTTTTCTCTAATAACACATATTAATGATCCATCCACTTAGGATAATAAGCAGCGTTCTATTACATACTAGGCAAATGCAGCATATGCGTTGGATGAGGAGCGAGGGTATGGTAAGAGTTGTTGAAGTAGTTCTACCTTCGCTACTTTATCGACTCTGGTATTTTATACACTTTGATGCATATAAAAAATACTTCATTGTTAGGAAAATATCGAATTTGGAGAGCAGTGAATCTTGGCAACATAATTCTGATATTATTTCTTTATATTTGATGATGAATAAAAACAGTTGATTGCATTATTTTCTTCGCAACGGCTGTTTCGAATTGCATACAAAATGATGATAATGTGTATCATCCATGTGTTCACATTCAGAGAATTTTTTTTTGTTTTTTTTGAAGAGATTTTATCTTCTCAAATTTCCTTGCCCAGCCTAATCTTTGCGGTTTTTAGAAACTTTGAGATGATATTTCTCAAAATCGGTTCAAACCGATTCATTCAAAAAACTATACAGTTCCAAGTTGGATAAGTTTGCCAGTACAAAAAAGTTTCATGTCGATCAGTCAACCCTGCGACCTGTGCAGTGCTTACAAACAAAAGAACAAAAAAAAAACACACAGACAAAGCTCTATTAGAGTGGAATGGAGTCTTGGCTATCGCTCATCTGAATATAGACAACGACCGTTTCTTCCCAAAATCCTTCCGTTACTCATCCCAACATATCATAAATCATTCATTCGACGCCAATAGATTTCAGTTATCATTACATTGCGAATTTGAACTCAATATCTAAAAACAAGATGTAGCAGTACCATCTGGGTACCCATTGGTACCCGGTATAGTATCGGTTACCCATGTGACTATATGTCGTTGATGGGGTCACTTGAGCTGATGAGGCTACATTCAAATGTAAGGTCAAACAGATTATGTTTAGTTGGGTGTATTTACGATATTTTTTCCTCTATACATCTTATTTTCATCAGTTAAGATTATTTCAAATTTCAGATATCAATGTTTTACTGACACTAAATTCATATTATTCATAGAATGAGCAGATATGTGAACGGTTAAAATGTATCCATCTATGTTGGGTTATAACAATATAACCACAGTTGAATTTATATTTTATGAAAAAAATACCATGAAAATTAACAATCACTGTAAACCTATGGTTTCTTTCATTTGACGGCTTGGATACGGCAACACGGATACGTTGTATAAATTAAATTTATAATTGGATGAGTGTTAGCGCAGACTGACTCAGTACTTGAAATCTGTGAGTGTTGGTTTGTTCGCGCTCTGGAGGTCAAAGGATGATACATATTGAAATGAAACTTAGCATGCACAAATATGTTACTAACCAACATGGAACTACATTGTTTGCGCACGCTATCGATGGGACAACTTCTGAGAAAAAACATTTTGAAATTTGATATATCCACGAACTATAAAGAATGGAGGAAATTTTGGAGTCGATGAATTCTTTAGATTAACTGATTGATCTTTTTATTGAAACTGAAAGCAGTGTTACACTTTATTTCAAACGTCTGTATGAATCAGATTTCTCTAGAAAAAATTGATACAATTTTAGGTTCTATAGATCATTTAATAAAAACACAATTGGTGCTACAAAACGATTAGAATGACTGACACGTGAGATTAAACAGAGCATGTATAACTAAAGCAATGAGTTGATAGTTCCGAAATCAATTTTTGTATATTGCTTTCGAATACACCACACAACTATCTCACCATCATCTTACAATGTATTTACTGCATTTTCTCAGTATTTCGAAAATAGAACGAAGAAAACTGAGAGTTATAATGATCTAAAGTTTAAGCATCACTGAAACAGTAATAATGACTTAAATGCTGGTAGCATCTTTGCTCCTTCATACCCCTCTCCCAACCCCACTACAGTTCAAAACTCTCTAGATTCATATATAGATGCCCTAGAGACAAGCTCAACTAGTACCAAAGTTACGTACAATTTTTCTGACATAAAAAGTTTCTATCCCTTTCCCCCTGCCACCTCCTTCAACATATACGTTTGTTTATAAGATGTGATATCTTGTCTATTGTAATTCTCTCTTCCTCATACTCTCTCCTCAGACTGAAGAAAGGTCAAAAGTTCACGACTGACAGGAGCTAAGGTAGACGAAGTGTTACATTGTATTATTTGAAGTATGATCATGATCTCATAGTAATTAAATAATTATGATAAATCTTTGTCTGTCGATTCGTTTTGACGAGCTGTAAAAATAATGATCAAAATGGACGATTGGCTGTGGCTATATTTTGATATCAAATCAAATTTTGGAATTGAAAAGAATGACCTCAAATATCGAACTGATTGAATTTTTATGTCCATCATCTAAATCTGAATCAGAATCGTATCAGCAATAAGCAATCAATACAACACTCTATCTGTTCATGCCTATTGACGATTGCAGCAATTCTACATGGAAATTCCTTTCACATTGTAATTCTTCTTACATACAATGGTTGCAAAGTAATTACTTTGCAAACATTGTATGTTGAATTTGCTTCATGACATTCAATCCATGCATCGAAAAATATTCATTTTATTTTTGTTACAAAAGTGATATCCATGAAAGTATTTCAAATATTTTTTCATTCATCGACGTATCAATGTTGAAATAGTATATTGAAAATTGCAAATGTAAGAAGAAAATTGATAATTCCGAGATTTTTTCAAAATGGTTAAAAAAATACATTAAACCGTTACATATAGGAAAACCAGTAAATGATTAGCATGAGAGTGACAATTAGAATATTGGTTTAGTGACCTTTTTTCTATCAGATGAATCAAATTTTATCAGCATGCCTATATCCGTTTTGAATCAAATAGTAGCCTATCTATAACCTTGGTTTACAACAAAAAATGGCGTGACTTTCCCTGGTCTTGTACACCAAACGCATAAGATTAAACTCTTTATATTTAGTTCAGTGTGAATATAATTATTTTACGGACACATCGATACCATACACGATCAAATATCTCAAGAAGTAATCGAATCGTTTATGTAACACAAGATGCATGTTTTGATACCATTTTCAGTGTACACTAAAGCATAAACAATCGTAGTGGCTTTCCAGATTAACTTATTGTTGTGAAACTGCTTCCGTGCAGAGAAGCATCTTCTAAAATACTGTCGATCCATAATATTATTACATTCATGATATTCTCACAAGAAAATAAAATAACCCTGGGCCCGGTTCCACAAAGCAGGTTTTTAAAAACGGGGATTCTGTGAAAAAACCCCTT